>CM057340.1:229482956-229715456 GCA_030015575.1 Agapanthus africanus
GTAAGTCGATGTACAACACCCCACTGTAAGTCCATATTGCGACACCCGGTTCTTACGGGGAGGCGGAAACGGTATAAAAATCAAATTTTTAGCGCATGGGGCAACATGGACTAACAAAGTCGGGATCTTTTCTAAACTAAACTAGCTAACATGCTAACGAGAGTTAGGATAGATGGTTATACCTAACTTGAACTCCTTCTTCTTCAAACTTTTGTAGAGGTTGATGGTTCTTTCCTCGTTGCCTTCTTCCGTCGAAGATGGATCCACCTGAGGGTTCAACCTTCGGGCTCTTTCTCGAACTTTGAGAGAACTAGAATCTCCGGCTTGCTAAACCTTGATCCTAGAGTGAGTAGAGAGTGTCTTTTGGGGTTTTATCTTTTCAAGGAGAGAGATTCTCAACTCATGAGAAGGGTTCTCCTTGAGCTAGAGGAAGGAGAAGATGAAATGAGGAGAGAGAAGCTAAATGATAGAATGAGCTCTTTTCTTTTTGCAACCATAACATAAAGCAAAAAGAATTATCAAAATTAATAATAATAATGAAAATGGAATAGTTGATGGAAGGTTTAGGAATGACCATTATCATTTCAAACATTAAATGAATTTGCTAGAATCAAAGAGCATCTTTCTTTTGTAATGATGATGGTCAAAACTTCAACCATAGTCAACAAGTCAACCATGGTCAACAAGTCAACAAAAAACCAACCATGACACAATTTCATTTTATTAATATTATTAATTGATATATCATAATTCCATTAGGGTTTGGAAAAAGACGACTGTCAACTGTGCATACGCACCCGTTCCGAAACCCTAATGAAAAACCTCTTCCTCCGCCTCAATCAACTGTGCATACACACCCGCATTCTTGTTCCGAGGAACATGAATACCAAGAGATAAAAGCAACCCCAAAACATATACCGGTATCTGACTCAAACCAGAGCCAGCCAGTAATATCCGTCCGGACTCCAAACGTGCACAAGTGCGCGGATGAGAACGAACCCTGTCGCAAAACCATGCGACCTCTACTCTGTTTTGCCCAGAGGCGAATACCCTCTGTGTGGGACTCTAAAGACTCGACACTACGCTGGTAGTGGGTTTAACCACAGACCGCAAGCGGCACTAGCTGTGCGTAACGGTCCCCAGGTAGATGCCGACAAGAAGGCTGACGAGGTGAACCCCATCTGAACTCCTACTGAGTCTGAATGTGACATTCTCCGTACAGTCCGGTCTGTTCGTCTGATACATCGCATGTCGGGCCTAGGGGGCGGTAAAACGTCAGTCCCCCAATAGCGGTACAAGTCGTGTCGGAGTGAAGCCCAAAACACCCTGAGATAACACTGGAAGCCTACAATTATATCTCGCTTGCCCTGGCCAGGGACTACTCATGTAATGGCTTTCCTAGACACAGCGCGATGTCAACCCCCAATACCGGGAGAGACGAATCCTGTCTAACCGGCACTGCCTCCAAGTGCTTCGGGACTGCACCCAACTACCACCTATTTGCACGACTCCTTTGAGCCGTGGTAGGGTAGTAGTCAAAGCACAGTGGGAACACACTCGAGGCGAAGTGCCAGTGTCAAGTCAGCGGACTAAGCTGTACTCATGTCATCTGGGAACTGATAACTGACGATAGGTATAATACCAACCTGTCAGTTCCCGACGAGTCCTGTCCAGTGTACCCGTAACCCAACGAGCACCCGTATACTATCTCCAGTACAACGTACTGATGGCTGTGGGACAGACCATCTCCCACACTGGGATGAGAAGCGCATACGCTAGTCTACTCCGGAGTATCGATGCCCTGTCTCGATAGTCCTGCGACTAGGGACCTGTATAAGGATGTGCTTACAGATTACCCAGCCCCCACTAGTGTGACTGCCATCACAACGCTGGTAATCAAGCAAAGATCCTAAGGGCTCCACTAATGCGTATAGGTGATATCGCAAAATAAACACATGTACACATTGAAGTAGAAACAAACCAAGTAGCATACTACTATATTGAGCAAGATTGTTTATACAAGGTGAATATCCCAAGCTTCCATTAAGTAATATACAAACTAGTATGATACAGTAATGGCCTCTAGGGCATATACACTAACAATCTCCCACTTTCACTAAGGCCATGTACTGGCGTATCGAAGACCTATCATCTCGATCAGCCGCTCGAACTGAGTCTGGGGTAGGGCCTTGGTGAATGGATCTGCAGTGTTTTCTTCTGAAGCAACCCTCCGAACCTCGATCTCCTTGCGATCCACGATCTCCCTGATCAGGTGATACCGCCTCAAGATGTGCCTGGATCTCTGATGGGACCTGGGTTCCTTCGCTAAAGCTATAGCCCCGTTGTTGTCGCAATACAAAGGTATTGGGTCAACAATGGACGGAACCACCTGAAGTTCTTTCAAGAACTTCCTCATCCAGACAGCTTCTTTTGCGGCATCAGATGCAGCGATGTATTCCGCTTCCATAGTCGAGTCTGCAACGGTTTCCTGTTTGGAACTCTTCCAACACACCGCCCCTCCATTGAGGGTAAAGACAAAACCCGACATGGACTTGGAATCATCCTTGTCACTCTGGAAGCTGGAGTCAGCAAAGGCCTCGATCTGGAGGTCTTTTCCGCCATACACCAAGAACATCTCCTTCGTCCTCCTCAGGTACTTGAGAATGTTCTTTACTGCTATCCAGTGTTTCTCCCCAGGGTTTGACTGATACCGGCTTACTACACTCAGTGCATAAGCTACATCCGGTCTGGTACACAACATCGCATACATTATAGAGCCTACCGCAGAAGCGTAGGGTATAATAGACATGCGATCCCTCTCCAAATCAGTCTTGGGGGACATCTCTTTAGAGAGGGTGATTCCGTGACAAGCCGGTAGATTACCGCGCTTGGAATCTTCCATACTGAAACTTTTCAGTACGGTGTCGATGTACCTGGACTGTGAAAGTCCTAATATCCTCTTGGATCTATCACGATGGATCCGGATCCCCAGGATGTAAGAGGCATCACCCAGGTCTTTCATGGAGAACCTGTGTGACAAGAAACCCTTGACAGATTGTAGCATAGGAATGTCATTTCATATTAAGAGAATGTCATCCACGTATAAAACGAGGAATACTACAGTTCTCGCTACAAATCTACTATAGATGCATGGTTCATCTGGATTTTTGATAAAGCCAAATTCCTTGACCGTTTCATCAAAACAGATGTTCCAACCCCGCGATGCCTGCTTTAGTCCATAAATGGACTTAAGCAACTTGCACACCTTTCCGCTGCTCCCACTCTGAATGAAACCCTCTGGCTGATCCATATAGACATACTCCTCTAAATTTCCATTTAGAAAAGCGGTTTTTACGTCCATCTGCCAAATCTTATAATCGTGGAAGGCAGCAATGGCAAGAAGGATCCGAATGGATTTCAGCATAGCCACTGGAGAAAAGGTTTCGTCATAGTCCAAGCCAGGTCTTTGACGGAAACCCTTTGCTACAAGTCTAGCTTTATAGGTCTCAACCTGTCCATCTACACCAATCTTCCTTTTGAAGATCCACTTGCATCCTACGGGTTTTACCCCGTCTGGAGCAATGTCCAACGTCCATACTTTGTCGGTGTACATGGACTCCATTTCGGTCCTCATTGCATCCAGCCATTTTACCGAGTCAACGCTCTGAACGGCCTGCTGGAAGCTAGTAGGCTCATCATAATCTATGATGCAATCCTCTCTATCCCCGTCTATGAGAAAACCGTAGTATCTCTCGGGCGGATGAGACTGCCTACTACTCCTGCGGAGCGGCGTAGGAATGTCCTGTTCATTTGAACCTTCTGGTTCCACTAAGCTTTCAGTAATAGCTCGTGGTTCTGGAATTTCTTCCAGTTCCACTGTGCTCCCACTTATCTGGTTTTCCAAAAACTCAGTTTCCAAGAAGTAGGCATGACGAGAAACAAGAACTTTTTGTTCCTCTTCACAGTAGAAGAAATATCCCTTGGAGTTCTTTGGATATCCCACGAACTTACACTGTACTGAGCGTGCCTCGAGCTTGTCCGCATGCTGCTTTTTAACAAAAGCTGGACATCCCCAAGTCTTAATGTGACTGAGATCGGGCCTCTTCCCACACCACATCTCATATGGTGTAGTAGGCACAGTCTTAGTAGGAACTCGGTTCAAAAGGTACGCAGCTGATTCTAGCGCATACCCCCAGAAGGATCGCGGTAACTCAGCGTTACTCATCATGGAACGAACCATATCCAATAGGGTTCGGTTCCGTCTCTCCGATACACCGTTGTGTTGCGGAGTGTATGGAGGAGTAAGCTGAGAGAGAATTCCGTTCTCTTTTAAATAATTCAGGAACTCGGCACTTAAGTATTCTCCACCTCGATCCGATCTTAGAATCTTGATACTTTTGCCGGTTTGTTTTTCTACTTCATTCTTATATTCCTGGAACTTTTCAAAAGCTTCGGACTTATGTTTCATTAAGAAAACATAACCGTACCTTGAAAAATCATCCGTAAAAGTAATGAAGTAAGAATAACCGCTTCGCGCATGTGTAGACATTGGACCGCACACGTCGCTGTGTACGAGTCCAAAGAGCTCGCTCGCTCTTACTCCGTGTCCAGTGAACGGAGTCTTTGTCATCTTTCCTTTGAGACAGGATTGACAAGTGGCATATGATTGATATTCGAACGGATCCAAATATCCTTCTGTATGTAACTTAGTCAACCTTCTCTCATTGATGTGACCCAGTCTACAATGCCATAAGAAAGTCTGATTGATATCTGGAGACTTTCTTTTGTGTGTATTCTGGACATTGAAAATCTGTGGTTGGTTTAATACGTATATACCATTGCTCAGTGTACCTGACCCAATCAGAACTTGATTAAGGTGAATGTTTACAACATTACTTACAAACGCAAATTCATAACCTTCTTTAGAAACCAAAGATACAGAAATGATATTACAAGTTGCGTTGGGTACAAAAAAGCAATTACGCAAAACCAAAACATGCCCTTCTGACATTCCCAGGTGATAGTCCCCCACGGCTTTAGCATCCATGCTAGCTCCGTTCGCAACTCTGAGGGTCATGTCACCTGCCTTCAAAAACCTACGGTTTCTCAACGCCTGCAAAGAATTACAGATATGAGATCCTGATCCGGTATCCAATACCCAGGTAGTAGAGTTTATAGAAAGACAGTTCTCAATAACATATACACCTGAAGCTGAAGCCGCAACCTGCTTCAGTTCCTGTGTCCTGGCTTTCCAAGCCCTGCAATCTTTCTTCCAGTGTCCACTCTTATGACAATAGAAGCATTCTTCCTTTCCAACAAGCTTCCCCGCAATCTTTGTTGCCTTTTCCTTTCCCTTCGTACCCACTTTACTAACACCGCCTCTTGGTTTGGCGGGGGCTTTCTTCCTCTTTCCCTTGGCTTTCGCCTTGGACCTAGAGGAAGAAGATCCTCCTATAAACAAAGCGGATGTTTCCCTACCTTTCTGTAGGGTGCCCTCTGCGCTCCTCAGCATGTTGAGGAGTTCTCAAAGTTCAACTTCCTTTTCTTGCAAGTTGAAATTCAGTATGAACTGGGCGTAAGTGGAAGGAAGGGACTGGAGAACTAAATCCGTATAGAGTTCACTATCCAACGTGGTCCCAAGTTCCGCGAGCTCCTCAATGTAGCCAATCATCTTAAGCACGTGGTCTGCTACCGATGATCCGACGGCCAACTTTGCCGAAAATAACTTCTCCGACACTTCGTATCTTGCGATACGAGACTGCTCTCCATACAGTTCTTTTGTATGAAGAAATATGGATTCCAAGTCCATATTCTCGTGCCTCCTCTGGTGATCGTTGTCCATAGAGGCAAGCACGAGGCACTTGGCCTTCGCGCAATCAATCTCCCAAGTCTTACGGATTTCCTTATCCGCGACGCTGGAGGTGGGACCTGGGACAGGGGGAGCTTTGGTGGTAAGAAGATACCCCAGCTTGTCGTAAGTGATTGCCATTTTTACATTCCTTAGCCAATCTTTGTAGTTTGGCCCTGTCAGTATGTTTTTATCTAGAAGTAACTTAAGTCCAGTCATTTCGAATTTGGTCGCTGCAGGGGGGAGAGAAGAAACACTTTAGCACGATGCTCTTGCAAGTTTAGAATGGTTTTTAATTTGTCTAAACAGGATGGCTCCCACTGTCTCTCGAATCCCTCCTCAAACCACAAAGGAAGAATTAGCCGGGATCAATCCCACCGCACAATACTTGCTTAACCGTTCAGCCAGGCTAGTGTCGGTACTTCGAGGGAGGTTTTCCAACGCTTTCGCGAAGTTCCTTAATTTAAGAACCTCTTTTCCCTGGGGGCGTAGCCCCGCTAACACCTTTCTAGGCACCTACTAGGTTTATAGCATTGATCGTTTAGTGAGAAATTTCCCGAGGAGTAGCATATACTCACAGTAGGATCGGGATCCAAATATCATCGCGTGACGAAACTGAAGGAATCCTACCAGAATCATCACACTCCAAATGGTATGCAAATCTAGCAAGTTTCAGTACTTATGAAACTCCCGATGTGGATTTTTGCCCCATGCTCTTATGATCTTGACTTTGGCCAACAAATCATAAGTCACATGTCAAGTTCTTCCCGTCGTTCTCTAGGTTAATTTGAATCCACCCGTACATACCCTTGACTTTGGCCAACAAGGCAGTACGACTGTTCCAAATCAACGCATCTATCTATGCTGCACATGAATATCCAATAGCTACCAATCACTATGCCTTGACTTTGGCCAACACAGCTTGAATACTATTGACTATTTATGTGAAACGACGGAGGGCTACGAATGGTTTTGGTAAAACCGTGAACGTAGTGAACTTGATATAATCGATGGAACGAGATAGCTTTTAGAAGGAGTGGCTCAAGCTCCGCATTTAAAAGTTAGTTTTGAAAAGAACCGAGTGGTTTTTCGAAAGTGTTCCAACGACTTCAACTTGGTTTATTATCTTGCATTAGTTCTTTTAATGCGTGATATTCTTGCATTAGTTCTTTTAATGCGTCCCATCATTTAATCCTACCATTGCAGAAAACAACCAAAATATGACGTACGCTTTTGCCATTCGCATTCGCCACGGGGTCCCGTCATCACCCGTTAGGTTACTTAACTAACGACAGAGCGGGGGCTGGGCTAGCGCGGCTGTAAAACATAAGAAACGCCTAAATATAAAGCAATGATAGACATTACAGATCACAGATGAATACATTGGATATACTAGAAATCCGCAATCCGTTCGAGCCTACAACGAAAAGCGGATTACACGGTCGCGGTGAATAGCAAATACCCCACCCAAGACCCCTACGGGTGCGGCAAACTACCCGCCAAGTACCCGGTAGTTTGTGCACCCCTCCATGGGTCTATCCTAGGAGCAAAAACAGTAAAAAGAATTATACAATGACGGCTACAACCCCGACCCGGTTGTGCGGCCATACAAATAATATTATTACATCAATTTACATTTACAAATGAATAAAAGAAAAACAAAAGCTCATCTCACATCCACCCCGGCTATTCACCCGCGACAGTCCAACACATTCATATACACATTCCAATATCAAACACAGATCACAGAGATGTATAACCCCGACTAATCGACTTATAGCGATTAGCCGACGTTCAATACATGCAAACATCACAGATATAGCCAACATAGCCAAAGTGTAGCGAAGTTCGAAAAAAAATACGGATTTATAAGACCCCAAAAGTAAATTTCTTTTCTGGAAAATCTGGGCACATATAACATATTTGAAAAATCCCAAAACCCTACCAGAAGAACACTGCACAAAACAGGATCGCATGAAGAGGCTAAACGGCGGCGGATCCGCGGCGACTAGAGTATCTGAGGCCGCGGATCCGCGGCGGTTTGAACGATTCATGGGATCGTTTTTCGTGGGTGTTCTCACAAAACCCTGAGCCGATTTTAGGAGTAAAAAGTTTTACTTTTAGAGCAGAAAAAAATTCAACAGAAACTTAGGGTTTTTGTTTTTCCGGTTTTGCGATTTTTCGGTTTCGAACTTCCATACACTTCGCTACCATGCTAGTTTAAGTTTAGTTAGGCTCTGATACCACTATAAGTCCATATTGCGACCCCCGGTTCTTACGGGGAGGCGGAAACGGTATAAAAATCAAATTTTTAGCGCATGGGGCAACATGGACTAACAAAGTCGGGATCTTTTCTAAACTAAACTAGCTAACATGCTAACGAGAGTTAGGATAGATGGTTATACCTAACTTGAACTCCTTCTTCTTCAAACTTTTGTAGAGGTTGATGGTTCTTTCCTCGTTGCCTTCTTCCGTCGAAGATGGATCCACCTGAGGGTTCAAACTTCGGGCTCTTTCTCGAACTTTGAGAGAACTAGAATCTCCGGCTTGCTAAACCTTGATCCTAGAGTGAGTAGAGAGTGTCTTTTGGGGTTTTATCTTTTCAAGGAGAGAGATTCTCAACTCATGAGAAGGGTTCTCCTTGAGCTAGAGGAAGAAGAAGATGAAATGAGGAGAGAGAAGCTAAATGATAGAATGAGCTCTTTTCTTTTTGCAACCATAACATAAAGCAAAAAGAATTATCAAAATTAATAATAATAATGAAAATGGAATAGTTGATGGAAGGTTTAGGAATGACCATTATCATTTCAAACATTAAATGAATTTGCTAGAATCAAAGAGCATCTTTCTTTTGTAATGATGATGGTCAAAACTTCAACCATGGTCAACAAGTCAACCATGGTCAACAAGTCAACAAAAAACCAACCATGACACAATTTCATTTTATTAATATTATTAATTGATATATCATAATTCCATTAGGGTTTGGAAAAGGACGACTGTCAACTGTGCATACGCACCCGTTCCGAAACCCTAATGAAAAACCTCTTCCTCCGCCTCAATCAACTGTGCATACACACCCGCATTCTTGTTCCGAGGAACATGAATACCAAGAGATAAAAGCAACCCCAAAACATATACCGGTATCTGACTCAAACCAGAGCCAGCCAGTAATATCCGTCCGGACTCCAAACGTGCACAAGTGCGCGGATGAGAACGAACCCTGTCGCAAAACCATGCGACCTCTACTCTGTTTTGCCCAGAGGCGAATACCCTCTGTGTGGGACTCTAAAGACTCGACACTACGCTGGCAGTGGGTTTAACCACAGACCGCAAGCGGCACTAGCTGTGCGTAACGGTCCCCAGGTAGATGCCGACAAGAAGGCCGACGAGGTGAACCCCATCTGAACTCCTACTGAGTCTGAATGTGACATTCTCCGTACAGTCCGGTCTGTTCGTCTGATACATCGCATGTCGGGCCTAGGGGGCGGTAAAACGTCAGTCCCCCAATAGCGGTACAAGTCGTGTCGGAGTGAAGCCCAAAACACCCTGAGATAACACTGGAAGCCTACCAGTATATCTCGCTTGCCCTGGCCAGGGACTACTCGTGTAATGGCTCTCCTAGACACAGCGCGATGTCAACCCCCAATACCGGGAGAGACGAATCCTGTCTAACCGGCACTGCCTCCAAGTGCTTCGGGACTGCACCCAACTACCACCTGTTTGCACGACTCCTTTGAGCCGTGGTAGGGTAGTAGTCAAAGCACAGTGGGAACACACTCGAGGCGAAGTGCCAGTGTCAAGTCAGCGGACTAAGCTGTACTCATGTCACCTGGGAACTGATAACTGACGATAGGTATAATACCAACCTGTCAGTTCCCGACGAGTCCTGTCCAGTGTACCCGTAATCCAACGAGCACCCGTATACTATCTCCAGTACGACGTACTGATGGCTGTGGGACAGACCATCTCCCACACTGGGATGAGAAGCGCATACGCTAGTCTACTCCGGAGTATCGATGCCCTGTCTCGATAGTCCTGCGACTAGGGACCTGTATAAGGATGTGCTTACAGATTACCCAGCCCCCACTAGTGTGACTGCCATCACAACGCTGGTAATCAAGCAAAGATCCTAAGGGCTCCACTAATGCGTATAGGTGATATCGCAAAATAAACACATGTACACATTGAAGTAGAAACAAACCAAGTAGCATACTACTATATTGAGCAAGATTGTTTATACAAGGTGAATATCCTAAGCTTCCATTAAGTAATATACAAACTAGTATGATACAGTAATGGCCTCTAGGGCATATACACTAACACCCACGACTTGCGGGGAGGCGGAAATATGAAAAACGATCTTGTTTTTATGCTAAACATCGACTAACCGCATGAATCGAAGCTAAACGATAACTAACATCAAACATAGTTGTTAACAACTACTATGTAAAGGGATTATACCTAAAGAACCGTGTCCTTCGTCTTTACGAACTCCACCTCCTCCTCGGCCTTCTCCAAGTAGTAGACGATCCACCACGAGAGCTAAACTCCAAGCTTTGCCTCTAAACTTGAGGCAACTAGGTATCTTTAAGTGCTAATCAAAGTACCTAGATGAAATAGAGTATGGTTATGGATTAAGTAGTCTAACTAATCCTTGTACTCAACACATGAGAGGGGAGGATTAGGGTTTGAAGAGGGAGAGCTTGAGGAGAGAGAAGATGAACATAATAATGAGAAGAGAAAATGAGTTATCATAATATATATCAAGCATTTTATTTTATCAAGAAAAGAAAAGAAAATGATTTACAACCATGCTTGATAAATATCATGTGGTGATTCATCTCCATGAGTCATTAAGCAATTATGAAGCATTAATGACATGGATGAATCATCCATATGACTCACTAATCTCATTCATTGTATATGCCACCTAAACCTCCTTAGTCACCATCTACTAGAAGCTTCTCGTGCAATTACGAGAACGCCCCTCCTATCCGTGAAAACACGGAAAAACTTTAGGCTGTATAAATCCAATAACCGGATACTAGTAACTGGCTTAAACCAAAGCCGACTAGTAAAAACTGCCCGAAAGTCGTACGTGCGTAAACACACGTATGCGTCCGAACCCTTGTCGTAAAACCATACGACCTCTATATCGTTTCGCCTGGAGTAGGGAAACTCTCTACGTGGGACTCTAGAGACTCGACTACTACGCTGGTAGTGGGTTTAACCACAGACTGCAAGCGGCACTAGCTGTACGTAACGGTCCCCAGGTAGATGTCGATAAGAAGGCCGATGAGGAAACCCATCCAAACTCCTACTGAGTCAGATGTGACAATCTCCGTACAGTACGGTCTGTTCGTCTAAGACTATCGCATATCGGGCCTAGGGGGGCGGCAAGCGTCAGTCCCCTAATAGCGGTATAAGTCGTGTCGGAGCGAAGCCCATTACACCCAGAGAAACTACTGGAACCTACCAGCAAATCTCGCTTGCCCTGGCCAGGGACTTTGCGTAATGGCTCTCTGACACAGTGCGAAATCAACCCCCAATACCAGGAGAGACGAATCCTGTCTAACCGCCACTGCCTCCAAGTGCCCAGGACTGCACCCAACTGCTACCTGTTTGCACGACTCCTTTGAGCCGTGGTAGGGTAGCAATCTAAGAACATTGGGACACACTCGAGGCGAAGTAGCAGTGTCAAGTCTACGGACTATGCTGTACTCATGTCACCTGGGAACTGTTCACTGACGACTGGTATAAAACTAACCAACAGTTCCCTGTGAGTCCTGTCCGGTGTACCCGTAACCTAACGAGCATCTGCATACTATCTCCAGTACGACGTACTGACGGCTGTGGGACAGACCATCTCCCCAACTGGGATGAGAAGCGTACACACTAGTCTACTCCGGAGTATCGATGCCCTGTCTCGATAATCCAACGACTAGGGACCTGAATAAGGATGTGCTTGTAGACTACCCAGCCCCCACTAGTGTGACTGCCATCACAACACTGGTAGTCAAGCAAGATCCTAAGAGCTCTATCAATACGTATACTCACATATTACGAAAGAAAAAACCAAGTAGCATACTACCATGTTTAGCAAGACTGTTATATACATGTGAATATTCCAATCTTCCATTAAGTAATATACAAACTAGTATGATACAATAATGGCCCCTAGGGCATATACACTAACAATCTCCCACTTGCTCTAGGGCCATATACTGGCATATCGAAAACCGATGATCTCGAGTAGCCTCTCGAACTGAATCTGAGGTAGGGCCTTTGTGAATGGATCAGCAATGTTCTCTTCAGAAGCAACTCTCCGAAGCTCGATCTCCCGACGATCAATGATCTCCCTGATCAGGTGATTCCGCCTTAAGATGTGTCTGGATTTCTGATGGGGCCTTGGTTCCTTCGCTAAAGCTATAGCTCCGTTGTTGTCGCAATACAGAGGTATTGGATCAACTATGGTAGGAACCACCTGAAGTTCTGTTAGGAACTTCTTCATCCAGACTGCTTCTTTTGCGGCATCGCAAGCAGCTATATACTCCGCTTCCATCGTCGAGTCAGCAACGGTGTCCTGCTTGGAACTCTTCCAGCACACCGCCCCTCCATTGAGGGTAAAGACATAACCCGACATGGACTTGGAATCGTCCTTATCACTCTGGAAGCCGGAATCAGCAAAGGCCTCCAACCTGAGGACTTTTCTGCCGTAAACCAAGAACATCTCCTTAGTCCTCCTTAGGTACTTGAGAATGTTCTTTACTGCTATCCAGTGCTTCTCCCCTGGGTCTGACTGATACCGGCTTACCACGCTCAGTGCGTAAGCTACATCTGGTCTGGTGCACAACATCGCATACATTATAGAGCCTACCGCAGAAGCGTAGGGTATAATAGACATGCGTTCCCTTTCCAAATCAGTCTTGGAAGACATCTCTTTGGAAAGGGTGATTCCGTGACAAGCCGGTAGATTACCGCGCTTAGAATCTTCCATACTGAATCTTTTCAGTACAGTTGTCACGACCCGAAAGTAGGGAACGCGACTGGCACTTAGATTACGAGACGTCTAAAGGCGTACCGTAACCTAAGTCAGCCAAAGCCCAGAAGAATCTAAACCAAAATCAAAAGAGAGTGAAGGAAAACTTTTAATGAAAATGGTTTTTAAATCTTTCAAGTTGCATAGAATCCCTTTAAAAAGAAAACATCAAAAATTTCCGAAAATTTCGGCAGAGTCTCCCCTGTATTTTCTATCCCCCAAAATGGGTACAACATGATAATAAACCTGTAATCTTAAAATGGCATCCCCAAGCGGGAGCTAGCTCTTCGCCCAAGGAGGATCACAACCACATGCAATATAATAGCAATATCAAGAAAAGAGCATAAAAGAAACGCAAAATATCAGAAAACACATCGCCGGCTCAAGTGAGCTCGACCCAAAAGAAACCACAAATATACAAATCTCTCGGTCTGACCACTAGGTCACATATACAATATAAAGTGGTAGATGGAGAATACTAGATACAATGATAAAGCAAAAAGAAATAAAGTGTGCTCGCAACCCACCTACGGGCGATGTCGCGAGTCTGAGCAAAAGGAGCTGATGATAAGATAGCCCGCCGCTACAAGGGTGACGGGTCCGACCTGCAATACACTGTGGCACAACGGGGGTGAGTTGCCAGCTCGTGAGTAGAATATAACATCTAGTAAGGCAATCGTAAGAATGCACGCAATGCGTCACAACATGTATGTCCATATGTGATATAATACTTCTAGTATGCATGCACATGTATGCAATGTCATTACTAAATCTTTAAGTGTTTTAAATGCTAAGGGTATTGGATTCTTAACTTTAGAAAATGAATATCTGTATAATAGCTAAGTACCATCAAGAAATCATCTGAAAACCCGTGTCAAGCATCGACAACAAATATGAAATCATATATATCTCAATATCTCACTGTACCAATGTCTCAAATATTGGGCTCCGTCAGTCCGGATCGGCCCATATCATCAATCTCACGACAACGGTCGGTATCCTCCGGATATCCGCCGCGCCAGACATCACCGGTAGGTAGTCTTCCCCTGCCAGGCTCATCGTCTACAACTCGATCTTCTTACCCCGGGGTACCATACCGGGCCCACCATGTACCCGAGACGGTTCATCCACTCCTCGAATCGGGTCTCGAAATCCAACGAAAAACATGAAAACTCATGGTGGACGACACATACATCACGAGAAAACCGCAACTTTGTTTTAAAAATGATAAATACAAGCTTTTGTTAAATTCTTGCGGTTTTCCCCAAAAATCCAGAAATCACAGAAAAACTGAAATCCTCAAGAAAATCATAGTGTCCACATGTTAAATATGATAAATGTCTATGATATCAATGTATATGATGTGAATTTTGGATAGAATCTATGTAAATATGATGATAATACGAGGTATAAGCAAGCTATGCAATTTCATATATCATGTATGAATGCAAGTGGCGATACTAAGTTAAACAGGTTCTATACACTAGTAAAATAGGGGGTTGCCCCTACGGATGGAAATATCCGTCGGGGCAGATTTAGCTTGGCCCTACGGATTAATCCGTAGGGCTAAAAGGTTGCCCCTATGGGCACAGACGTCCAAGAATAAAAATATTAATTCTTAATTTGGTGTTTGCCCCTACGGAGCCGCAAACAAAAGACCTACGGTTATGTCCGTAGGGGCAAGTAAATATCGTTTTAAAATAAAGCCAGATCGATCGCCTACGCTCACTTTCTCTCTCTCTCTCAATCGCACGCGAGAAAAAACCCCAAATCACCACGCCGTCGTTGCCACCATCGCCACCGTCGTCGCCACCGCCGGTTTCTTCGCCACCGCCGGTTTCGTCGCCACCGTCGTCGCCACCGCCGGTTTCGTCGCCAAATCGCCACCGTCGTCGCTCCAGCCCACCAGCAGCCGTTCAGGTATAAATCTCGAGGTAAATTAAAGCATTTTTGGATTATTTTGGGCTTAGGGTTCATGGCTAGGTCTGGGTTGCGCACGCGAGAGTTGGGGTTGGGCAGGGGTCGCGGTGGCGGTCGGGGTCGGGATCGGGGTAGGGTTAGGGTTGGGGTTCGGCTGCTGCTGGGGTGGGGCTGGGGTAAGGGTTATAGTGGGGCTGGGGTTAGGGTTACGGTGGGGCTGGGGTTAGGGTTACGGTGGGGCTGATTGAATGGCTCTTCTGATTAGTTGACAAATACAATGTTAATCATAATTTACTCGACACAGATGGTAGAAAATCAGAAAAAGATCAAGAAAAAAATAATCGATTTTGATTTTAACATGCGGGGTGTTGATGCAAGATGTAATATCTAGTAGCAGATGCTAGGTATATAGACTAAAGAATAGTTGTAAATGAACCGCTAGCAAGAAAATCCTATAATTATACACATCGCTTGACGCATGAAGCCCGAAGCTCTTTCTTTTGGGGGATAAAACTAGTTATATTCCTGCATTGCCTAGAAATAGCAGTGAGTTGGTTAAAACTTTTCAAACACAACCCCCCACCCCAAAAAAAAAAGAAAGAAAGAAAGGGCAAGGAAAAAAAAGAATAGCAACAAGCAATACAAGCTAGCAACCGTAAATAACTACTGAGATTATGTCTACCTTGGCAATTTGAACAATGATGGTCTTGTCTGGATTGTTAAGATCCACTTTATGGGGGTGAGGAACACATTTTGCAACTGTATTTATGATTTTCATTCTGTCAAGTGTTGAAATAAAAATCAACACTTGACAATCAATCCAAGATGCTCAATAACTTGCTTCAAAACCATAATCTAATCTTGATGATGCTCAATATTAGCGATTTCCATGATCACGACACGTGGCAGATGACGTGTCTCATAACGCTTTATGATATCAGTATCCTATATTTATAGTTTTAATTGTTGATTGTTATAGATGTATACCATTGCAATAATAGTTTTTGGTTGATGAATGCTATTGCAATGTAGGATGATCAGTTCTATCAATCTTGATCTCAATGGTTTAAAATCATGTTACACATACAACACGAATGCACAACAAACGCATAATTAGAGAGCGACTCGAGATATTCAGGTTAAAACCAATATATGATACTCGATGATAATATGAAACCTTCATATTCCCATCGATACCCATATATGAAACTAAAAGCGCCACTTAGTCCCCGTCTATCGGTTAACATACGTGCGATGCTCGTCGTGACCTAGAACTATACGAAGGTTGTTAAATATCGGACAGTATAGCTCGATACTAACAACCGTCGTATAGTCTACGCGACGAGAAAATTCAATCGTATGGTAACCCATAGATTTGTCCCATGTGGACAAGTTAAGAATGTATAAAGCAAACGCCTTCATTCACTTGTGTTTTCATCCGTTTCGAGATATTTCGTCGGTATCTTTCCGCTGGTTCTCCGTGTACAAAGATAGATTAGATGTTCATTTCAACATTGTTTCACAGCTTTGAAATGATTATCTATTCTATTACAGTGTACTCGAAGAACAGCGGGGAGGTGCTGCCGAAATTTACTCGAAACGGTTGAAAGCACAAGTGATGGGCGTTCGCTCTATACATTCTTAATGGGATAGAAGCCTACCCCCGATAGCCGAAACACATACATACAAACGCATAATTAGAGATCGATTCGAGATGTTCGGGTTAAAACCAATATATGATAATATGAAACCTTCATATTCCCATCGATACCCATATATGAAACTAAAAGCGCCACTTAGTCCCCGTCTATCGGTTAACATACGTGCGATGCTCGTCGTGACCTAGAACTATACGAAGGTTGTTAAATATCGGACAGTATAGCTCGATACTAACAACCGTCGTATAGTCTACGCGACGAGAAAATTCAATCGTATGGTAACCCATAGATTTGTCCCGTGTGGACAAGTTAAGAATGTATAAAGCAAACGCCTTCATTCACTTGTGTTTTCATCCGTTTCGAGATATTTCGTCGGTATCTTTCCGCTGGTTCTCCGTGTACAAAGATAGATTAGATGTTCATTTCAACGTTGTTTCACAGCTTTGAAATGATTATCTATTCTATTACAGTGTACTCGGAGAACAGCGGGGAGGTGCTGCCGAAATTTACTCGAAATGGTTGAAAGCACAAGTGATGGGCGTTCGCTCTATACATTCTTAATGGGATAGAAGCCTACCCGCGACAGCCGGAACACATACATACAAACGCATAATTAGAGAGCGATTTGAGATGTTCGGGTTAAAACCAATATATGATAATATGAAACCTTCATATTCCCATCGATACCCATATATGAAACTAAAAGCGCCACTTAGTCCCCGTCTATCGGTTAACATAACGTGCGATAATTTATTCTTTTCAACGACAAACGCACACACAAAGCATATACACGGATTTTCTCCTTTGTCAGTAACTATCCCGTTCTTATATTTCTCAATATAGTCAGCATAACCTACAATTTATATGTTATTCAGTCTAATATGGCCCATGAGTACGTCAGAGTTAAGGACTGGATGTATGTGGATTGGAAACAACGTATGCAACCTAAGTTTGTCGCAGGAGTTGCTGCTTTCCTTGAATTTGCACGAGCACATAATAAGAACATAATAGAGAAGATTCTCTGTCCGTGCGATAGATGTGGCAATAAGTACTGGCAGAAGGTAGAATTGGCAGAGCTTCATATTGTAAAACATGGGTAGAAGCACATAATAAGATCATAATAGAGAAGGTTCTATCATGCAAGGTTATCTTCTTGATGAAGCAACCACATTTTGTTCCCGCTATCTGGACGAGAACATTGAGACAAGGCTTAACCGACCACGAAGAATTCAAGACGGGCCATATGGTAAAGCCGAGTATAAGAGGGTAGACACTATGTTTATCAACAAGATATACCGGTTTATCTTGCTTAATTGCGCATGTCTTGAACAAATTAGAGAGTAAGTTCTTTTGGATTAATTGTTATATCTGTGTTTGTGTGTGTATGAAATGACATAATATTAATGTCACAATTATTTGTCGAAAACAGAACACAATTATTTGTCGATTTTACGGTCAGGACGATCCGTTTATCTTTCCGAACCAAGCGTTCCAAGTATACTACTCACAGTGTTTGAAGCATCCAGGGTGTAGTGTTGTATGCCGATGGAAACCTAGAGATGTCTACGATGTCCCAGAATACGAGGTAAGCGATGAGGACGAAGAAGAGAGAAGGCTTAAAGTGCTCCGACCGTCTGTTTCGAAGGACGGGTTGTCTTCGACCGATCATGAAGTTACGTGGGTTAGAAATGACATCGACGATGAAATCCAAGTAGATATGTATGATGCGCCCACGAAACGAAAAAGGTTATCAGTAATGTTATATTATTACTTCACATTTTACGCTCTAGATCATATATAGTCAATACTTTTAATGATTGTCTAATGCGTCCACGAACCGTTTATCTAGATTTGATGACGATGTCGGGAGCAGCGAGGGGCGGCAGGAGCTGCAGCCGCGGCAGAGGCAGAGGCAGAGGCAGAGCGGTTCTGCCGCCCGGAGAGCTCCGTAGGGAGCTTCAGAGGGCCGGTCTTGCACCCCGATCGGAGACCCCTTCGGATACCTCCTTCCGTGTTGATTTGGCCATACCTCCAGGTATACTGCACGCATATCCATTTTGAATGTAATATTACAGATATTCATGCATGTTTATGTCAAAATTACTTATATTGTCAATGTTTGATTGTCTAGTTGTTGGTGATGCGTCCACATCTGGGACAGAGGCCACCCCCGCTCCTCCAGGTATGTTTATATATCATATAGTGTATGTATATTGATTTAGAATGCTATATCATAAATACACACATTCCTTTTGCTCTTACTTAGCAATTTTTATTATTGTCTAGCTGTAGGTGGTGATACCACCGCACCTGCGGGTATGTTTATATATCCTATAGTGCATGCATATTGATTTAGAACGTTATATTATTGATCTACACATTCTTTTTGCAATTACTTATATAATCTATTTTTAATTGTCTAATTATAGGTGGTGCGTCCACACTTTCCACAGGGGCCACTCCTGCCGCTTCCATACCCTCCGTATCGTTTGCAGGTTAGTATGAATAAATTTAAAATATTTATTCATTTTACATATGCTCTATAGAATAAATATGACCTTTATGGAAATTTAGCGTCGATGTTTATTTTATAGTTGGAGGGGATGCGTCCGGGTCCGGGACCCCGGTTGTTCCTCACCGGAGGAACTATCGTCCCGCTCGTGCTGCTGCTCGGGCCCAGGCTCGTGCGCTAGTCACCGGAGGTATATATCACACTTGAATTTTTGTTTAACCTTGATTTCTTAATACAACTTTGTCTTATTATTGATTGTCTTGATATTTCGTGCAGACGTAGGGCCTCTCCATCCCCAGAGGGGGACTCGAGGCCCGAATCAGTCCCATAAGCTGAGGCCTGATAGAGCTAGGGGGGAGGCAGCATTCCCCCTATTTTTTACCCTTGACTATCGCTATACCGGTCCTCATGCCGAGAGGTTCGGCCGGTATTTGGGGGACGAGAGCCGGATCGTGAAGAACTATCCACTTCACGTTGAGTGGGGCGAGCAGCACCAGCGCTCATTCGCCCTCTTCTTTGATCAGGCTCGGGTATGTATTAATATATATTTTCATTTGATCTATCCAATATATTTATTATTAACACTTGCAATCTAATAACAATGTTTTTTTTTTGTATTTTCAGTTGGATTACGATTTTCAGCCTGTAGCCGACCCTGATCACCCGGGGAGGGTGCTCGACCTTCATGCTCTGTACAATGGCCTGATGAAGAACATGCAGGCCAAGGTCCGATACAACAGGAATGAGCTGAAGGCCGACTGCTACTCCCTGTGGATAGCGACCCCCGAGGCAGAGAGAGCGGCCCTCCTATCTACTCCGGCGTTTGCGAGAGTCGACGTAGAGACATGGCCTCTATTGTGCGCTTATTTCGACTCCGAACGCAAACAAGTATGTATTTTAAATTTAATTCATTATTTATGATATAATTTATTTCTTTGTGTTTCTTAATTAGAAAACTAAATGTTAATGCATTGTGCAGAAACAGGCCGCTCAGAATACGGAGAACAGGAAGTCGGCGAAGAGGGGTCGCCCCACTTACACAGGTGGCTCGAGGAACATTACTCGAGCCATGGAGTTATCGGTAAATTAAGAGTTATTCTCTAATATTCTGCAATATTAAGAGGTATTCTCTAATATTTCTAATATTAAGAGTTACTTTCTAATATTGCAGACATCTCGGACCGTGGCGTCCGGTGGTACACCGAGCGTGCTGTCCCCATATCTTGCCGTCCACGGCACCTCGACAGGTCCCGCCACGGGCGAGCTTCGATATCCCGACGTCGCTACCCAGGAGTACTGCGTAAGTGTTAATATTTTTTCTACCCAAATTTGAAATTTTAGTTTTGGAAGGTTCAAGTTTAAATTTCATACTTATACTTTACTGCTTAATGTGGGTGTAGGAGCGGGTGGTTGAGCAGGCCCAGGCCTCGGGGATCGATTTTACCGGACAGAACGATCCGAGGCTGCTGACCCCAGTTCTGGACGCCACACACGGAGGGCACCACGGAGGTTGGGAGAGAGGCCGGGGATTAGGCCCTAGCAGGGCCTATATGAGGTTGGACTCCACCCCGACGGTTACTTCCTCCGTCTCCAGTGACCGGCATGTCCATCAGGAACTGGATAGCTTGAGGGCCACCATTCAGGAGTTGAAGGAGATACTGGTATGTATACTATTTTATAGTAAAATATCATTTCATATTATATACATATCAACATATCCATAATTAGTACGTAGCTTGAGCTTATTTGGTTTTAGACTTAAGTTTGATTAATCATACATACATATGTAATTAAAATAAACAACTCTTTTCCAAACTAGATATCCAAACAGGGTTTCGAAATAACTTAATAATGAAACGAATTCGAATAATACACAGTTCTTACACGCTTCTTACACACGTTATGTCCAGACGCGACAGGGTAGATCGGCCGAGCCTCCACATGCATCTTCTTCGGCTGCGGCTCCGCAAGCCACTACATCGGCTGCGGTTCCGCAGACAGCTCCTGTAGCTCCACCGCCCACTCAGACTCCCGCAGCCGCGGCTCCGCAAGCGACTACCTCGACGGCAGCTGCGCAGACCACATCGCCAGCTCCACATGCCGCTCAGACTCCCTTATTTGTAGCATTGCAGAGTGTATTGAACGAGGAGCAGGCGCACGTTATTCTAACGTTATTCAGAGGTGGAGCTGGACCGAAATAGGTTAGCTTTTTGGTTCTTATTTTTTGAAACATGTATTTATTTATATCATATTGTACTACATTTTGAAACGATATTGATATTGGTTTGTATTTATATCATATTCAGTTTTTGGGTTTCTTTTGTATATTATATATATGCGTGAGATGTGATTATGAATACTGCAATATATGATTTGATTGATGTATATAGTATTGTGCACAGGGCGGGAAAAAATCTAGTAGCCCATTTTTAAAAAAAAAATACAGACAATATGTACCTACGGATTAAGCCGTAGGTATATACGTTGCCCCTACGGAGTTATCCGTAGGTGCAAACTATCAGGAAACCTGATATTTTCCCACCTGATCTCAGTGAAGGGTGTTAGGAGTGCCCCTACGGATATATCCGTAGGGGCCACAGTCTATCCCCTACGGATTTATCCGTAGGGGAAAAATATCAGGTTTCCTGATATTTTCCCCCCTGATCTCAGTGCAGGGTGTTGGGAGTGCCCCTACGGATATCGCCGTAGGGGCTACTGCCTATCCCCTACGGAGTTATCCGTAGGGGTAGAACAAGGCCCTACGGTTGTATCCGTAGGTACATACAATATATTAAAAAAAAAATACATATATGATTTGATTACCCCTACGGAGTAATCCGTAGGGGCAATAACACCTACAGATATATCCGTAGGGGCACGAATTTGCCCGTAGGGGCAAGTTCAGGGCCTCAACTTGCACCTGTGGCCTTTGCACCTACGGGGTATTTTTTCTCCCCTACGCAGATATCCGTAGGGGCAACCCTTATTTGTAGTAGTGATAGTGCACGTGGCATGGCAATTACCAAAGGCGTGTGTGTCACATGGATAGTGCGCGTGCAGCAGATGCCAATGGTAATGGTGTTCGTGTCCTACGAAGTGATATCGCATAAGTATAGATGAATGTCCATGCAATATAATATACGGTTAGCTATAAGGGTATGCAATGTACATAAACGGATAAGCTAGCTAATAATATAAATCTTGCAAAAAGTAGGGTAACCCTAACTAGGGGGCGCATCACGCCATCCAGACGATTCCCCCATAGATGAATACATCTACTCACCTGAAATCCCCGCTAATCCGATCCGACCACCGCCTTGCCTTTACGCGCCGTGTCCGATGTTTCCCCGACCGATCCTATATTTGCACAACACCAAGCATAAGATTAAAAAACCTAAAATGATGCAAGTCACAATCTACAATTGTCGACGCTCTCGAATTAAACATAGCATGCACTCGGTGTGCGTGAAAACGCACGAAAATCGCTAATCTTTAACTAGAATCGTCATTTCGGGGAAATCGACAAAACTAAAACTCGACTAGACAAAACCCCGCATTCGCGCACTCTAATAGTCCTATACGAAGCTAATTATATCGCTAAAATAACGCAATTTGATCGCATTCTAATTTTTGTAAAAATCTAGTAAGCAAATTTCAAACCGATTCGATGCAAACGTCGCAATTTATCGATTTAGCGAGCGTAACCTTACGAAATTAACCACTCTAACCAAATAGGTAACCAAAGCCCTAACTTAACTCTAACAACCATGCTTCAAACCTTAGTTCAACATCAAATCCAATTCTTGATTTTCATGAACAAGAATTTACAATAAATTAATACTTCAAAATTAAATTTTAGCACATATAAACTACAAGTTAACAAACTTGTTTAGAATTTCACCTCACAAGTGGAACCGTAGCATGATCAAGCCACCAAAGTAGCCTCCTTTCTCCTAGTTTTGAACTAAATTTGGTTGAGGAGAGAGTGGATTAGGGTTTAGCTTTGAATGGGTTAATGAAATTGTGGATTTTTTATGAATTTTGGCATGAAATTTGAAGCAAAAATGAAGTGAGAAGAGAGGGATTTGCTGCAGAATGGGGTCGGCCAGCAGGTGAGGGAGGGTGTTGTTGGTTTTTTGGAGAATTTTCTAGGTCTAAAAACACCCCATGTTCTCATTTAATGCTTTCACATCAACATTTTACAAAAAAACCTCATTTTGCATCATTTTTTCATTAAATTTCCGACCCTAAAACCAAAATCTTGCAGGTCATGATACAATTTTATTAACACCATATTTTAGCTTATAAAGACTCCTAATTATGAAATTTACCTAATTAAATTTGTATTTATCACTAATTTAATGTATTTTAAAAAGCTTAAAATAATTTAAAAAATAATTAATTACGAAAATTTTTTTATTTAACTAGAAAATTATAAGTGACATTTTAGTGATAAAATTATAGTAATATCTTATCTAAATTTTGTATAATTAAGTCTATAATGAAAAATATCTATTTTGACTTTTTACGGAAAAAGCCGAAAAATTAGCTGATTACCGAAAAACTGCCTAAACGATTTTCGAAGGGTTACAATCTTCCCCCCTTAAAGAAATTCGGTCCCCGAATTTAGAATTTAACTACGCGTACCTTCAAAACGATGGGGGTATCTCTTCCTCATCTCGACCTCGGTCTCCCAGGTGACCTCCTCGCTGTTCGGGCCACGCCAAAGGACTTTGACGGACGGTATAACCTTCGACCTCAATTTCTTCACCTGCCGATCCAAAATGACAACCGGCTGCTCGGTGAAAGAAAGATCACGCTCTAGCTGGATCGTCTGGTGCTGAATCGCCTGGGAAGATCATGAAGGTACTTGCGGAGCATCGAGACATGGAATACGGGGTGAACATCGGGGAAGCTGGGCGGAAGAGCTAACAGATAAGCGACTGGACCAACACGCTCTAGGATCTCGAAAGGACCAACATATCTAGGACTCAGCTTCCCTTTCCGCCCAAATCTCATCACACCTTTCATCGGAGAGACCTTCAGGAAAACATGATCGCCAACAGCGAACTCGAGTCGGCGACGACGCTTGTCAGCATATGATTTCTGCCTACTCTGTGCCGCTCTCATCCTGTCTCGAATCAGCTGTATCTTCTCGGTCGTCTCTTGTACAATCTGCGGACCCAAAATACTGCTCTCCCTAAGCTCTGTCCAACATACAGGCGATCGACATCTCCTCCCATATAAAGCCTCGAAAGGTGCTATCTGAATCGTCTCCTGGAAGCTGTTATTGTAGGAAAACTCGATCAAAGGAAAATGACGATCCCACCTACCACCGAAATCTAAAACACAAGCTCTGAGCATGTCCTCAAGAGTCTGAATAGTATGCTCCGACTGACCGTCAGTCTGCGGATGAAAGGCTGTACTAAAACTCAATCCGGTGCCCAAAGCTTCCTGGAGTTTCTGCCACAACCGGCTGGTAAACTGGGTGCCACGGTCGGACACGATGCAAGTCGGAACGCCATGCAGTCGCACTATCTCATCAATATAAACCTGGGCGTACTGAGAAAATCCAAAAGTGGTCTTCACTGGCAGGAAGTGAGCCGCTTTCGTCAGTCGATCCACAATTACCCAAATAGAGTCGTACCCTCGACTGGTCCTGGGTAGACCCACAATGAAGTCCATGGAGACCTGCTCCCACTTCCACTCAGGGATGGGCAAAGGCTGTAACTCGCCGGCTGGCCTCTGGTGCTCGGCCTTGACTTGCTGACAAGTCAGGCATCTCGACACAAAGTCTGTAATATCCTTTTTCATCCCGTCCCACCAGTAAACCTCTCTCAAATCACGGTACATCTTGGTGGAACCTGGATGCACACTGTATACTGATCTATGTGCCTCCTCGAGAATATCACGCCTCAGTCCCTCTGAATCTGGCAGGCACAGTCGAGTCCCAATTCGAAGTATCCCCTGATCATCAATCACGAACTCGGAAACTCTGCCCTGCCAAATCTGCTCAATAATCTCTAATGTACGGGCATCGCCGGACTGTGCCTCGTGGATATGGTCAAGTAACTGTGGGCGTGCTCTGAAATGGGCTAGCTGTCCCCCTGTAGGAGTAAACTCGAACTGCACTCTGCTATCACATAAAACCTGCCAATCCGCCGTCGACTGCATCTGTACTGCGCTCAAACAAGATAAGCTACCTCCGGGCCTCCTACTCAAAGCATCTGCCACCACATTCGCCTTGCCCGGATGGTATAAAATCTCGCAGTCATAATCCTTCACCAACTCCATCCATCGGCGCTATCTCAGGTTCAGATCTTGCTGCTGGAAAATATACTTCAAACTCTTGTGGTCCGTGAATATCTGGCACGACTCACCGTATAGGTAATGTCTCCAGATCTTAAGTGCAAATACCACTGCAGCCATCTCTAAATCATGGGTGGGGTAGTTCTGTTCGTGTTTCCTCAGCTGTCGAGAAGCATACGCGATAACTCTGTCGTGCTGCATCAATACACATCCCAGCCCCACTCGAGAAGCATCACAATATACCACGAACCCGCCTGATCCTGAAGGCAATGCTAACACTGGTGCAGTAGTCAGACGATTCTTCAACTGCTGGAAACTATCCTCACATGCCTGGGTCCAATCAAAAGGAACTCCCTTCCGGGTCAACCCGGTCAATGGTGCAGCAATGCGGGAGAAATCCTGGACAAAACGTCGATAATAGCCAGCCAGACCTAGAAAGCTGCGAACCTCTGTAACTGATACTGGTCTAGGCCAACGCTGAACTTCCTCGAGCTTCTTTGGGTCCACACAAATACCGTCTCTCGTCACCACATGACCCAAGAAGTCGACACTTCTAGCCAGAATGCGCACTTGGAGAATTTGGCGAACAGCTGATGCTCCCTCAAAGTCTGCAAGGTGATACGTAAGTGCTGCTCATGCTCCTCCCGGCTTTGAGAATAAACCAAGATGTGGTCAATGAACACAATAATGAACTGATCGAGATACGGCCTGAATACACGGTTCATCAAATCTATAAATGCTGCCGGGGCATTGGTGAGCCCGAACGACATCACTAAGAACTCATAATGACCATATCGAGTACGGAAGGCGGTCTTCGGAATATCCTCCTTCCGAACCCGCAACTGGTGATAACCTGACCGTAAATCAACCTTCGAGAAAAACCCTGCACCCTGGAGCTGATCAAATAAGTCATCAATGCGGGGTAGGGGATACCTGTTCCGCACAGTAACCCGGTTCAGCTGACGATAATCAATGCATAAACGCATACTTCCGTCCTTCTTCTTAACAAACAAGACGGGAGCACCCCAAGGTGACACACTCGGTCGGATAAGCCCTTTGTCCAGCAAGTCCTGTAACTGATCCTTTAGCTCTCTCAGCTCCGCCGGGGCCATCCGATAAGGCGGTATAGAGATAGGCCCCGTGCCGGGGATCAAGTCAATACAGAACTCAATCTCGCGCTCTGGTGGCAGACCAGGCAGCTCGTCAGGGAATACATCAGGAAACTCTCTCACAACAGGGACCTGGTCCAACGGAACCTCTGTGGAGCTAGTATCACAAATATAGGCTAAGAATCCCTGACACCCTTTTCTTAAGAGCTGACCAGCGCGAAGAGAAGAAATCAAGCTGGGAAGGGTAGCGCTACGATCTCCCTGAATAACAAGAACCGGCTCACCAAGAAAACTGAATCTGACTGCTTTTTCACGGCAGTCCATGGATGCATAACAGGTGGCTAGCCAGTCCATACCAAGAAGAACGTCGAAGTCTAGCATATCGAGGTGAATCAAATCAACTGAAGAATCTCTCTCCCCGATACGAACGGAACACGATCGGTACACAAAACGGGCAACAAAAGACTCGCCTACCGGGGTAATAACGACAAGCGGCTGATCTAACGGAGAAGACTCTCGGCCCAACCTCGGTGCAAAATACGTGGATACATAGGAATGTGTGGAGCCTGGATCAAATAATACCCGTGCATCAAAAGAACATACTGGCAGAGTACCTGTCACGACGGCATTGGATGCCTGTGCATCGTGAGGAGTCAACGCGAACACTCGGGCCTGTCCACCACTAATAGCTGGCTGTCCTCTGCCTCTACCTCGGCCTCTGCCTCTGTCGCCTCGTCCTCTCTGAACCGGACCGCCACGCCCACGGCCTCTAGAAGCATCTGACTGACATGGAGCATCATCAGGAGTAGGAAGTAAAGCTCTCTGAGAAGGTGGTGAGGGTGGTAAAGTCACATGCGGGACTGTCGCCGCGCCCTGGCGTCCCATGGTACAGTCTCTGACACGGTGGTACTGACTCCCACACCAAAAACATCCTGGAGAAGACTGCTGGATCTGTGGATATGAACCAAATAACTGACCTCGTCTCAATCCTCTGCCTCCACCATCTCCCGGAAATAATCTATCGCGGTGTCTGCCCATCTGCCGCTGAGCTGGCGTATCAGTACGGATCCTCTTCGGCTCAGAAACGACCGGAGTCTCAGAAATACGCTCCTCCAAAAGTAAGGCTGCATCCATCGCGGCTGCGTATGTATCAAAGTGCTGGGTGCCGATGGCAAGGAATAGCTGTGTATCAAGCCCTCGTACAAACCTCTTTATTCTCTTCTCTGCTGTGTCGACTAGGTACAGAGCATATCGATACAACTGGGTAAACTGTATATCATACTCCGACACTGTCATCCCAGGAGTCTTGCGCAAAGACTCAAAACTACGGGCTCGAGCATCTCGGACACTCTCCGTAAGAAAACGGGCAAGAAATGCAGCTGTAAACTCATCCCAGGTCATAGAAGGCAGACCTGCAGCTCGGCCTCTCTCTACTAAATCGTACCATGTCTGGGCAAGACCCTCCAGACGAAAACTAGCAAACTCCACCAATCTATCATCAGAACACCTCAACGAATGGCAAATCCGAGCCATTCTATCAAGAAATGCCTGTGGGTCCTCTGTCGCATCTGTACCGGTAAAAGCTGGAGGTCTCAATCACATGAACTCCTGTAGTGAAACAGGGATAGTCTCCGTAGTAGCAGCAGGAGTGACCATCTGTGCAGCAGGTACGATCGTGGTCTGTGCGGTGGAAGGAACGTCCTCGGATCTCTGTGCCCGGCTGGACTGAACTAAAGATCCCATCATCTACCGCAACTCTTGCATGCCGGCCTCTAATCTGGCAATACGTCTGGATAAGGCGGATCAGTATGACCCTGAGGGGTAGGCGTATCCCCCCGCTCGATCCTCGCCTCAGACGGGCCCTCCCGAATCTCATCCCTAGCGGCAGCCCGCTGAGCTCTCATAGTCTTTGGCGGCATCGAAGCTGGAATAAGAAACAGTACTGATAAGGACATTGCAATTGAATCAAGGAATGCAAGGAATCAAGAAAGGAAATACAAGCAATTATGTCCTAAGGTCACTTAGGCGGAGTACCCTATCGTAAGTATGCCGCGGATCATACCCACGCTACGCCACTCTGCTTAAGTCACCTACTCCATCTACCAAGGTCGTCCTACACTCAGAAAGGTAAAACCTACGCTCTGATACCAACTTTGTCACGACCCGAAAGTACGGAACGCGACTGGCACTTAGATTACGAGACGTCTAAAGGCGTACCGTAACCTAAGTCAGCCAAAGCCCAGAAGAATCTAAACCAAAATCAAAAGAGAGTGAAGGAAAACTTTTAATGAAAATGGTTTTTAAATCATTCAAGTTGCATAGAATCCCTTTAAAAAGAAAACATCAAAAATTTCCGAAAATTTCGGCAGAGTCTCCCCTGTATTTTCTATCCCCCAAAATGGGTACAACAAGATAATAAACATGTAATCATAAAATGGCATCCCCAAGCGGGAGCTAGCTCTTCGCCCAAGGCGGATCACAACCACATGCAATATAATAGCAATATCAAGAAAAGAGCATAAAAGAAACGCAAAACATCAGAAAACACATCGCCGGCTCAAGTGAGCTCGACCCAAAAGAAACCACAAATATACAAATCTCTCAGTCTCACCACTAGGTCACATATACAATATAAAGTGGTAGATGGAGAATACTAGATACAATGATAAAGCAAAAAGAAATAAAGTGTGCTCGCAACCCACCTACGGGCGATGTCACGAGTCTGAGCAAAAGGAGCTGATGATAAGATAGCCCGCCGCTACAAGGGTGACGGGTCCGACCTGCAATACACTGTAGCACAACGGGGGTGAGTTGCCAGCTCGTGAGTAGAATATAACATCTAGTAAGGCAATCGTAAGAATGCACGCAATGCGTCACAACATGTATGTCCATTTGTGATATAATACTTCTAGTATGCATGCACATGTATGCAATGTCATTACTAAATCTTTAAGTGTTTTAAATGCTAAGGGTATTGGATTCTTAACTTTAGAAAATGAACATCTGTATAATAGCTGAGTACCATCAAGAAATCATCTGAAAACCCGTGTCAAGCATCGACAACAAATATGAAATCATATATATCTCAATATCTCACTGTACCAATGTCTCAAATATCGGGCTCCGTCAGTCCGGATCGGCCCATATCATCAATCTCACGATAACGGTCGGTATCCTCCGGATATCCGCCGCGCCAGACATCACCGGTAGGTAGTCTTCCCCTGCCAGGCTCATCGTCCACAACTCGATCTTCTTGCCCCGGGGTACCATACCGGGCCCACCATGTACCCGAGACGGTTCATCCACTCCTCGAATCGGGTCTCGAAATCCAACGAAAAACATGAAAACTCATGGTGGACGACACATACATCACGAGAAAACCGCAACTTTGTTTTAAAAATGATAAATACAAGCTTTTGTTAAATTCTTGCGGTTTTCCCCAAAAATCCAGAAATCACAGAAAAACTGAAATCCTCAAGAAAATCATAGTGTCCACATGTTAAATATGATAAATGTCTATGATATCAATGTATATGATGTGAATTTTGGATAGAATCTATGTAAATATGATGATAATGCGAGGTAAAAGCAAGCTATGCAATTTCATATATCATGTATGAATGCAAGTGGCGATACTAAGTTAAACAGGTTCTATAGTGCACGTGGCATGGCAATTACCAAAGGCGTGTGTGTCACATGGATAGTGCGCGTGCAGCAGATGCCAATGGTAATGGTGTTCGTGTCCTACGAAGTGATATCGCATAAGTATAGATGAATGTCCATGCAATCTAATATACGGTTCGCTATAAGGGTATGCAATGTACATAAACGGATAAGCTAGCTAACAATATAAATCTTGCAAAAAGTAGGGTAACCCTAACTAGGGGGCGAATCGCGCCATCCAGACGATTCCCCCATAGATGAATACATCTACTCACCTGAAATCCCCGCTAATCCGATCCGACCACCGCCTTGCCTTTACGCGCCTTGTCCGATGTTTCCCCGATCGATCCTATATTTGCACAACACCAAGCATAAGATTACAAAACCTAAAACGATGCAAGTCACAATCTACAATTGTCGACGCTCTCGAATTAAACATAGCATGCACTCGGTGCGCTTGAAAACGCACGAAAATCGCTAATCTTTAACTAGAATCGTCATTTCGGGGAAATCGACAAAACTAAAACTCGACTAGACAAAACCCCGCATTCGCGCACTCTAATAGTCCTATACGAAGCTAATTATATCGCTAAAATAACGCAATTTGATCGCATTCTAATTTTTGTAAAAATCTAGTAAGCAAATTTCAAACCGATTCGATGCAAACGTCGCAATTTATCGATTTAGCGAGCGTAACCTTACGAAATTAACCACTCTAACCAAATAGGTAACCAAAGCCCTAACTTAACTCTAACAACCATGCTTCAAACCCTAGTTCAACATCAAATCCCATTCTTGATTTTCATGAATAAGAATTTACAACTAAATTAATACTTCAAAATTAAATTTTAGCACATATAAACTACAAGTTAACAAACTAGTTTAGAATTTCACCTCACAAGTGGAACCCTAGCATGATCAAGCCACCAACGAAGCCTCCTTTCTCCTAGTTTTGAACTAAATTTGGTTGAGGAGAGAGTGGATTAGGGTTTAGCTTTGAATGGGTTAATGAAATTGTGGAATTTTTATGAATTTTGGCATGAAATTTGAAGCAAAAATGAAGTGAGAAGAGAGGGATTTGCTGCAGAATGGGGTCGGCCAGCAGGTGAGGGAGGGTGTTGTGGGTTTTTTGGAGAAGTTTCTAGGTCTAAAAACACCCCATGTTCTCATTTAATGTTTTCACATCAACATTTTACAAAAAAAACCTCATTTTGCATCATTTTTTCATTAAATTTCCAACCCTAAAACCAAAATCTTGCAAGTCATGATACAATTTTATTAACACCATATTTTAGCTTATAAAGACTCCTAATTATGAAATTTACCTAATTAAATTTGTATTTATCACTAATTTAATGTATTTTAAAAAGCTTAAAATAATAAAAAAAATTAATTAATTACGAATTTTTTTTTATTTAACTAGAAAATTATAAGTGACATTTTAGTGACAAAATTATAGTAATATCTTATCTAAATTTTGTATAATTAAGTCTATAATGAAAAATATCTATTTTGACTTTTTACGGAAAAAGCCGAAAAATTAGCCGATTACCGAAAAACTGCCTAAACGATTTTCGAAGGGTTACAACAGTGTTGATATACCTGGACTGCGAAAGTCCCAACATCCTTTTGGATCTGTCACGATAGATCCGGATCCTCAGAATGTAAGAGGCATCACCTAGGTCTTTCATGGAGAACCTGTGTGATAAGAATCCTTTGACATATTGTAGCATAGGAATGTCATTTCCTATCAATAGAATGTCATCCACGTACAAGACGAGGAATACGACACTTCTGGCTACAACTTTACTATATATGCACGGTTCATCTGGATTTTTGATAAAGCCATATTCTTTGACTGTCTCATCAAAACAGATGTTCCAACTCCGCGATGCCTGCTTTAGTCCATAAATGGACTTAAGCAGCTTGCATACTTTCTCGCTGCTCCCACTCTGATTGAAACCCTCTAGCTGATCCATATAGACGCACTCTTCTAAATTTCCATTCAGAAAAGCCGTCTTTACGTCCATCTGTCAGATTTCATAATCATGGAAGGCAGCAATAGCAAGAAGGACCCGAATGGATTTGAGCATAGCCACTGGAGAAAAAGTTTCGTCATAGTCCAAACCAGGTCTTTGACGAAAACCCTTTGCAACAAGTCTAGCCTTATAGGTTTCCACCTGTCCATCTACACCAATCTTTTTCTGGAAGATCCATTTGCATCCTATGGGTTTTACCCCATCTGGAGCAAAGTCCAAAGTCCATACTTTGTTGGTGTACATGGACTCCATTTCGGTTCGCATTGCATCTAGCCATCGTACCGAGTCGCCGCTCTGGATGGCCTACTGGAAGTCAGTAGGTTCATCATCATCTATGATGCAATCCTCTCTATCCCCATCTATGAGAAAACCGTAGTATCTCTCAGGCGGATGAGACGGCCTACTACTCCTGCGGAGGGGTGCGGGAATGTCCTGTTCTTCTTGAACTACCGGTTCTACCAAACTTTCAGTAGCAGTTTGTGGTTCTAGAATTTCTTCCAGTTCTATTTCGCTCCCACTTATTTCCTTTTCTAAAAACTGATGTTCCAGAAAATGGGCATTACGAGAAACAATAACCTTTTGTTCCTCTGCGTAATAGAAATAATATCCCTTGGAGTTCTTTGAATATCCCACAAACTTACATTTTACTGATCGTGCCTCGAGCTTGTCCACATGCTGCTTTTTAACAAAAGCTGGACATCCCCAAATCTTCATATGCTGAAGATGGGGTTTCTTCCCAGTCCACATCTGATATGGAGTGGTAGGCACAGTTTTGGTAGGAGCCATGTTCAGAAGATATGCTGCTGATTCTAGCGCATAACCCCAAAAAGATCGCGGTAACTCAGCATTACTCATCATGGATCGTACCATATCCAATAGCGATAACTCAGCATCCAACTGCTACCTGTTTGCACGACTCCTTTGAGCCGTGGTAGGGTAGCAATCTAAGAACAGTGGGACACACTCGAGGCGAAGTAGCAGTGTCAAGTCTGCGGACTATGCTGTACTCATGTCACCTGGGAACTGTTCACTGACGACGATATAAAACCAACCAACAGTTCCCTGTGAGTCCTGTCCGGTGTACCCGTAACCTAACGAGCATCTGCATACTATCTCCAGTACGACGTACTGACGGCTGTGGGACAGACCATCTCCACAACTGGGATGAGAAGCGTACACACTAGTCTACTCCGGAGTATCGATGCCCTGTCTCGATAATCCAACGACTAGGGACCTGAATAAGGATGTGATTGTAGACTACCCAGCCCCCACTAGTGTGACTGCCATCACAACGCTGGTAGTCAAGCAAGATCCTAAGAGCTCTATCAATACGTATACTCACATATTAAGATAGAAAAAACCAAGTAGCATACTACCATGTTTAGCAAGACTGTTATATACATGTGAATATCCCAAGCTTCCATTAAGTAATATACAAACTAGTATGATACAATAATGGCCCCTAGGGCATATACACTAACAGAAAAACCCGGTTTCCTTGATTTGATATTTGTGCAGCCACCATGAGATTTATCGGTTCTGATTATATACTCCATACAAGGTGTGGTTGCCGTATGGGGGTACATGGTGGGGCCCGGTATGGTTCCCTTCGGCAAGAAGATCGATGGATGTTGCCGATTGAGCCTGGAGGCGGGCAAGTACCTACCGGTGACAGTACTGATGACTCGGCGGGGATCATAGAGATACCGTTGGGAGTCATGCACGTATGCATACGTCGAAAGGCGAGGGTCAGAGCTAGGCACTCGTGCTTTCGAGACAGCGTATGATACGTACCTATCAGGATTTCTGTGTCGATACTTGGCACATTGTTTTCATGATATTTCTTTTAATACCTTTGTATATATAACAGGGGATTTAGCCGTTGTTATATATACCCTTACACCTATATTAGTGGAATGGGACTCTAATATATGTGTATTGACCCCATCATATTTATTCTGTATATATATTTATTTAGAAAGTTAGAAATTTACTTGAGATTCAACTTGAGATATAGGTGATTCATTGAGATTGGATATTGGATATGAAAGAGATTGTTGATTTGTATATTCGAGACATAGGAGAGCTATTTGATATTGTACATTGAGGTGATGTCAGACTCATATGATGTGAGAGCCCAGTTTGGGGGCTGATTTGAGGAATTGTGGATTTGAGTGTCTTGATGGATTGTGATCCTGCCACGATGTCAGGTTTCCGTAGAAATGACATATTCCACCCTATACCTCACACTTATCTATTTTATGTACAGTTTCATATATTGGTAGTACCTGTTAGTGTACCCTTATGATAGTTGCATATCTACATTCTCATATCCCTATTTCATGGTTATTGTATACTATTGTCATGTTACTATTGCTTCACATATTGATTGTACCTGCTAGTGTACTTTCCATTATTTTGCATTCACATGACATGTTATTACTGTAATCGCATACCTTAGATTCATGCTGTACGTACATTCCTGCGATTACCTGCATATGTTATCTACTATTCACGAGTTGGCAACTCACTCCCGTTGTGCCACAGGTGTTTCGGGTTGTTCCCCAGAGTAGTCGAGGCAGGCTATTCAGCTATCATCTTTTGCTACAGATACCGCATCAGCTCACAGTACTATTTTGCTTAGGTAGGTTTTGGTGGTTATCTATATTTTGTATTGTACATTCGTTGTATCTTGTACTCTCCATCTACTATTATGTTGTTGACTTAGAGACTTGGTGAGGACGATATTGTATATTATTGTGTATTTATTGTCTTTTATATACAGCTTTCTCTCTATTGTCTCATTTCTTCGCTACGGCATCGTATATTTGTGTTGTATTCATCTTGGTTAGTTTTTACAAAAAGGGGGTGTTGCCAAAATTTTAATGAAAGAAAGTAGAACTTTTAAAGAATTTGGGTTGCGATTTCAAATGTTTCAAAACTTATACTATCTTTTCCGTATTTTCTTGGTTTAGATTTCTGGGTTTTGGCTTTCTTTTACTGCGTTACGTCTTTAGGCGTTGCGTAGTATTAGGGCCGTCACGGGCTAATTTTGGGTCGTGACAAAGTTGGTATCAAAGCGCTAGGTTTTATCTTTCGGAGTGTAGGATGACCTTAGTATGATGGAGTAGGGAGCTTAAGCAAAGTAACGTAGTGTGTGTATGTCTGCAGCATACCCACGATGCGATACTTCGCCTAAAGTGACCTAAGTACAATTGTTTGAAATTCCTTCCTTGATGATTCATATCCTTGAGATTCGATTTCTTATTCTCATCGAATCTTATATCTATTTATAGCCTTGCCACCGATGACTATGGGGACTCAGAGTGATGCAGTGAGGGCCGAGGTCAGAGTTGGTTCGGGTGAGACAAGTACTGACCAGGATGGCACTCTAGTTGCACAGGTGCAGACGGATCAGCCTACGACATATACTATTGATAGACTTTTGGCAGAGATGCAGGACTTCCGCCAGACTATGAGTTCTTTGGTTGATGTCGTTCGGGAGCTACGACAGGAGGTTGTCACCCCTGTTACTCAGTTGTCACTTACGATCAGCATGCAGCAGTCCGTCACCTACATAGCACCAGTTGTTGCAGCTCCAGTTGACGAGGCACATATTCTAGGACAGTGGAGGACTCTTACCAGCGTACCAGCCCAGAGGTAGAGGTTTGGTCATCGAGACAGATTTCGTGGCCGTTGCAGGAGTAGCAGAGGCTTAGGACGAGGACAGTCGTTCAGCTCTCATCCCCATGAGGGTCAGCAATCAGCGTGTGGATGCTTTCGATGCGGGAGCCTTCAGCACTTCGTCAGGGATTGTTCCTTAGCACCTCGTCATGATCGTTTTCAGAGAGGCCGTGGACGTGGAAGATTTGCTCAGAGGGCTCATTCTACCAGAGGAGTTCAGCCAGCTGCGGGTAGAGGGCAGACGCAGGAGTTTTCTTGTACTCATTGGGACGCGCAGGCGTCCAATGTGGAGTTTTCAGGTACCTTTAATTCGCTTGTTCTTTTGATGCATTCGTTTGTTTTTCTTGCTTGTACCGTGGTTGGGTAGATTAGTCATAGTTATGTTAACTTCTGTCAGCGATTCTTTTGTTGCGCGACACGTATTCAGTTATGTGCCAATCGGATAGGAGATAGAGATTCGTCCATCGTTTTGATCCTTCTAGAGATGTTGGATTTGACGTTCTCCTGGGCATGGACTGTTTAACTACGTGCTAGGCGTCTTTGGACTACCGTGAGGAAACAGTCAGGAATTGTTTTCCCGGCAAGTCAGTTCTTGTTGTGCAAGTGGATAGTTGTGCCGCCTCTTACAGCTTGAATTCAGCCTTTTTCGCTAGTCGGCTACTGAGGAGATGTCATGGATTCTTGGCGTTCATTCATGATACCGTAGCCACAGAGGGTTTGTTGGACCGGTGTTCCATTCGTGCGAGAGTTTCCGACGTTGTTCCGGATGAGCCGGCGAAGCTTATGGAGCTTAAGAATCAGCTGCAGAGTTGTTTGTTGGGAAGTTTTGTGCGTCTGAGTGTTTCTCTTTTGGAAGCTCCTATTCCAGTTCGTCGAGGAGGAAGACGGCAGTTTGAGGTTGTGTATCGACGAATCGTTAATTGAACCGGCTTACGGTGCGGATAGGTATCCTTTACCTCGCCGTGACGATTTCTTCGATCAGCTCCACAGTGATCTTTCTAAGTTTGCTTAGGATCAGGTCATCATTATTGCGGGTTCTGAGTGATGGCATTCCGAAGACTGCCTTATGCGTGCGACGGGCTTGGTATGTTTTTGTGAGTCGTTGGATTCACTAATGCCCTAGCAGCATTCGTAGATGTGGTGAACCATATTTCTTCAAGTCGTTCCTCGACCAGTGCTGTTGTGTTATTTACGACATTCTGGTCTATTTAATGTGTCTTAAGGGACAGTAGTAGCACTTGAGGATTTGTTATGCAGATACTGGGAGAGCACCAGCAGTTTGCTAAATTCTCGGAATGTTTCTTCAGGCTTGTTTGTGTTGACTCCTAGGTCTTGTAGTCACGGGAGACGGTTTTGTATGGTTCCGAGGGAGATCGTGGCCGTACAGCTTAGGCCCAGACTTGTGTGCAGGACGGAGATCCGCAGATTTTTGGGCTTAGCAGGTTCTTACCTCCGTTTCGTGCAGGATTGCTAGAGTAGTACTGCACCGTCGACTGAATGGACCGGAAGGGAGGTTTCTTTTCTGTGGACTGAGGCATGTGTGCGGAGTTTTCGGCAGTTGGAGATTCCGTTAACAACTGCACCAGTTCTTTCCTTGCTATCTGGTTCGGGCGACTTTGTTGTTTAACTGTAATGTTTCTTGAGTGGGGCTCGAGTGTGTACTGAGGTGACACTATAGAGTTATCGCTTTTGCTTCCCTACATTTGGAGGAAGTATGAGGAGGATATTCCACTCATGATCTGGAGATGGCCGCGGTGGTTTGTGTTGGAGATTTGGAGACACTATCTGTTCGAGAGTCATGTCAGATTTTCACGGACCACCTGAGCTTAGTGTACATCTTCCTGCAGCGGATTTGGATTGTTGTGATAGTCTTCTGCAGATTTTTAGTTCTTGTGTGATCGTCGAGTACAGCTTAAGTTCGTCTCTACGGAAAGGACAGCTTGCTCATGTCCGCGCCCGACCACTTTCCTTAAATCATTTTCACGAGACACTGCCCGCCGATGCTCATTCGTCAGAGATACTTGAGCATACTCGGCTGGGTAATGATTCGGAGTCCTTGATTCGTGACAGGGTGTGCTATGTTTGGGACGCGTTTGTGTACCTGATGTTATCGGGTAAAGACGTGAAATCCTAGAGCAAGCACATCAGTCAACTCTCTATATGCATTCAAGTTCCACCAACATTTAGCGTGACTTGTGAGATAGTTACGGGTGGACAGGGATGTAAAGAGAAGTTTCAGGTTTCGTTTCAAGGTGTCTGTCTTGTTGTGTGCTTGGGTCGAGCATTTGAGGCCGGCTGGAGAGTTGCAACCTTTTACCGTTCCGAAGTAGGAGTGGGAGCAGATCTCCACGAATTTCGTTATGGTTTCTACCCAAGTTTAGTCAGGGTGTGAATCCATTCGGATTCTTGTCGTCCGGTTATACTCAATGTGCTCAGTTGTTTCTTGTTAAGTTGTGTGTTTGTTTTGATTGTTGTCAGCAGTTGGGGGATCGTCACTCGCCATCGTTAGGGTTCTCCTTCGATAGCTGTTATCAGGAGACACTCCAATTGGCCACCTTTAGGCTTAGGGGTTAGGTCGTGTCGATCACCAGTCTGTTGTTTTTCTGACTCTGCGTAAGTAGAACTTTGGATCCCAGCTAGTCTAGAGACTTCGGAGATAGTCCAGTTGTGTTAGGTCAGGATAGAAATTGTCCATTGCGGACTGAGGTCTTATACCGACTGTGTTGGTCATAGATTCGAGTTCGCAGGGACAGATCATGTATTCCTATGGACTTTCCGATGAATGACGTGTTGGATTTTGTAACGTTTTGAAAATCGTTTCTGTGAAATTTCGAAAAAACGGTAAAATAAGGGGGTTTTCTGTAAAAAGTCAAAATGCAAATATCTTTAGTATAAAATTAAATATACATATTCTAGCTATGTAATTGCTGGTATTTGGTGTTTATTGAGCCACTGGTGAAATTTCAAATTTTCTGAAAATTTTTCCGAAATTAATTATTTTAATATTATTTTAAGCCGTCACTAATATATTTAATTAGGGAAAATTACAAATTGGAATTGGTTGATACAAATTTTATAATTCTTGACACACTAAACTGACATGTAAAATATTGTTTCTGAAACGAAATCGTTTGCCAAAACGGTTTAGAAATTATTGAAGAAAAAATGCTTTTTTGGTGAAATTAGCGAAAACTTGCAAATTGGTAACTTGAGAGGGTCTTTTTGCACAAAATTTCCTTGCCAATTTTCACAAAACCTCACCCTAACCCTTGGCCGAGCCCACCATGGCAGCAGCCCAAATTTTTCCACTCCAATTTTGCTTCTTCAACTCATTTTAAAGTGGTTGGAATTGAAAATATTTAATGTATTATATTGGGGTATGGGCTTTAAGTGATTGGATGGGCTTTGACTTAGACTTTTTCACACAAATCCCTCACTCTTCCCCACCTGCACCTGCTGGCCGAAACAGCCCATCCCCCCCTCCTTGTTCCATCTCTTCTCATATCAATTTCTTCACAAAATTCAAATGAAAAATCTACAAATTTCTTCTCCAATTCTAAGCTAATCCTCATGCTATTCCCTTCTTAAGCCAAATTGCTTTAAAGTATGGAGAATGATGGTGTCTATGGAGGCTAAGGAAACCTAGGATTTCAATCTTGGGAGGTAAAACTCTAACCTAATGTTTAAATTGTAGTTTGTATATGCTAATTTAGATATTAGAAGCGTTAATTAGTTGTGGTGGTTTTTTTTAGGAAAATCAAGAGAAGGGGGTTGATTTGGAAGTGGGATTTGAGGCATTGTAGATGGGATATTTGAGTGTTGTAGGTAGCTAGTAGTGTGGATCGGGTGATTGTGCGGTGTTGTGACCTTTTTGTCGCCAATCCGCGATGTTCGCGCATATTTTCTTTTTTCATGCTTGCTAGGTTTTTGGAAATTGAATTAGAATGTGGGATTAAAATTATGGTTAGGGTTTTGTCACCTCGTTATCAATTTAATGGGTAGTTTCACACTCTAGTTTATGCAAAACCAAGCTTAATTGTTAAATTGTGAATTTTGCTTTAAAAAGAGTTAAAATCGGTATTTTTGCAAACTAGTTTTTTTTAACATATATGGTTTGGTGAAATTAAATTATGGAAATGATTTATATGACTTATTTAAGATATTTAATAAGTATATTGTCCGCTACAATCATTTAAACGTCGAGTTTTGTACTAAAACGGGTAATTTTTGCTTGCTAGATTTTCGGAAAAATGGCTTCTAAAGTGAATTTGGGGTTTTTGTGAATTTTAACCTATTCTATATTTAAATTAGTATTCGTGAATGTGCAAATGAGTGTACTTGGGTTTTTCTCGATGGTCGGGCGTTTGCACGCCGACGTCGAGGGTTTTTGGGTTGGTTTGTGAGAGCAACCATAGGTTTTGACCTATGTGTGATTCACGTGTCGTTTTGGGTCATGAGTCGGATTTTAGTATGACACGGTGCGTTATCATATGTAGGTACCCCATGTGGACTTCGAGACGACAAGCAAGCGCGTGGCGACGTCGGCACCGGCTAGCGAGGACCAGGTGAGTAGATTTATATTTACGGGGAGAAGTCGGGTGGATGGCGTATAGCACCCCCGCAGTCCGTAGTGTAGCTTATATATATATATATATATATTTATATAGGTGTTTTATGATACGGGAATGTTTATTCATGTTATGATTAGGTGTTCATGGATTAGCTTTGGGTTAGTTGCGAAACCCTAGAGTAGTTGTTATACCCACATACGCACACACAGACTTGCATACATTACTTTCTTGTGCGCCGATTGGGATGTGTATATATGTATATATGCGTGGGTATGGGACTATGCATATGTACATTCATATACACATGCATGGATAATGAGGATAGTGTTGGAGATAGTGACCTCAGAGTCAATTATTGGATCACAGGCACGTGATTGCAATGATTGAGGGAGGACCTGTCCAAGTAGGACAGTCTTACTCGAGATGATAGTATGCTATCTGGTTTATCTTTATCATCGTGTACTGCTTTAGGTGACCTGGCATGTCGCTATTACATGTTGATAGAGCCCGTAGGATTCTTGCTTGACCACCAGCAGTATGAGGGCGATCATATAAGTGGGAGCTGGTAGTATATAAGCACATCCTTAAAAGGTCCCTAGTCGTGGGAGTTTCGAAACAGGGCATCGATACTCCAGAGTAGACTAGTGTATACAGTCGAGACCCCGACGAGGGGCGGTGGCCGGTCTCACAAGCCACTGGTGTTAGTTGGTTCACCTAAGATGTATACAGGTGCTCATTGGGTTATGAGTACACCGGACAGGACTCGCCGGGAACATGCTAGTTGGTCTTATACCTGACGTCAGATAGCAGTTCCCTGGTGACATATGTACAGGTTAGTTCATCGACCTGGGGATTGTCATTTGTCTCGTATGAGTTCCCACTGTACTTTGATTACTACCCTACCATGCTCAAAGAAGACGTGCAAACAGGTTTTAGTTGGGTACAGTCCCGAGCCACATGGAGGCAGTGAGCGGATCTTCAGGGGTTCGTCTCTCCCGGTATTGGGGGTGAGGTCGCGCTGTGTCTAGGAAAGCCATTACACGAAGCCCTCGGCCGAGGCAGGAGATTTACTGGTAGGTATTCCAGTAGTATCTCAGGGTGTTCTGGGCTACACTCCGACACGACTTGTACCGCTTTTGGGGGTCTGACTTTACCAACCCCCTAGGCCCGCCATGCGATGCTCATAGACGAACGGACCGGACTGTACGGATATTGTCACTGACAGGCTCAGTAGGGTGTCAGGATGAGTTCGCTCATCGACGTCCTTTTTGGTCAATACCTGATGGCCCGTTACGTATTGGCTTATACCTCTGACGTGCTAGTGGTTAAATCCACAACCAAGGTGTTGACGAGTCTTTAGAGTCCCCCACATTCAGTTTCTCAAGTTTTCGGGTGAAACGTTGTAGAGGCCGTATGGAGATATGGCAGGGTTCGATCAGATACGTGCGGTATTACACAGATCAGGATCGGACGGATAATACTAGCAGGCTTTGGTTTTAGCCGGATACTAGTATAGTACTGTGTAGATTTTGTCTCATTGCATTTGTATTTCGGTCGGAATATAGATGCGGGTGTGTATGCACAGTGTCGGGGTTTTCCTGTAATTTATTACGGGACCTGTTTTCTGGAGTTTCCAGTTTGCTTTCCGTTTCGGCCATTTTCATTTGTATCTTTCAATGGCCGAAGATTGGTGGAGGAGGGCTTATTTGCAATTGTCCAAATAAGCATTAGTGGAGGGGGTTCTTTGCATTTTGTTGCTTCATGATAGCTCTTGTTGACCTTGACTTGTTCACTTCATCATTGCTTGACTTTTGGAGTCATCATATTTGATGATGGTTGTGGTTGAGTGTGGATGTGTTTGTGATCATTTTCTTTCATGATTTCTTTTGATTCCCTCTTGCATTATTGTGTAGCCTCTCTCATTTTTGATACACTCTCTCATTTCTCTCCACTCCTTGATGCATGGCCGGCCAAGCTCCTTGGTGGCTGTCCAAAATTCTAGAGGTGGGGTTTTTGTGCTTTTGCTTTGATAAAAATCCCACAAGATCAATCTCCATTAGCTTGTATCATCCCTCCACCAAAAGGCAACCTCCATGAACCCCAAAATGAGATATGAGTTTCACACACCATTCTACAGCAAATCTTGGGCACGTCGGCTCGCCAACTTCATGCCTGAGTTGCCTCGGTATAGAGGCAGGAGCCCGTAAAAGAAGCCGGCGACGTGGTGCCCTTCCGGCGACGAGGTGGAGACCGGAGATTCCGCGGGGAGATCAGGACGACGACGAGAAGACCGGAGAACTCGGATCACTCGGTATAACTCTCTTCCCTCTCTAGATGGCTAGGACTAGTTAATGGCCCGATCCGGGTTTTAGTGCGCGGTGGTGCCGGTTTGAAAAATTAAAGTTAACCATCGCTTCCGCATTTGGCCTCGGGATGGAGGCCGGGGCGCCGCCGTGCACTTACAGTGGTATCAGAGCCTCGCCATTAACATAGTCTAGCTTGGTCTAATGTGTTTTACATTTCCGATCGAACAAATTTTCCAAAAACCGTATTTTTCTTCACATCAGTTTCTGTCGAAATTTTTTGAAGTCCAAAAATTTTTAAGGTTGCTTCAGAATGATGTGTAGGACATTCTAAGAGTTCTGTGAAAATTTGGGCTCGTGAACAGTCCAAACCACCACGGAACCGCGGCCAAACCCATGCTTGGGCCACGGTTCCGCCGCGACTTGAACTGTTCAGTCCCCCAAAATTTTACAGAATGCTCCTGGGATGAAAATAGGGGTTTTGGAATATTAATTTTGGGCCCAGAATTTCTTGATGTGCTACAGTAGTACTTGGGGGCCCACTTGGTGAAATTTAATCGATCGGATATTTTAAACACATTAGTTCACAGTATTTACATTATATCTGCGACCGTGAATGTCACTTGATCGGTAAATCCTGTCTAACTGCTATAGCCCGGTTAGACGGATTTGCGAACGTGACTTTCACGTTGATGTTCTGTGTATTGCTGTGATGTTGCGGATCGGTCGTGGGGGATAGCCTTGATGCAATGCTAGTACAGTTTTTGTTGTATTATGTACATTTGATATTGCGGGGCGAGCGTCCGACCTGTGGACTGCCGTCACTGCTTATTTGTATTATTCTTTTGGAGCACGACCAGGTTGCGGTCGATGTACCCGTTGTATGTATATTTTACTTTCTGTACTAGGATTACCCCAAGGAGGGGTGCACGGATAGCCGGGTTCTAGAGGGCAACTAGCCCGCATCTCATGGCATTGAGACGGAGGGGGCTTTACTCTAGAATTGGCGGGCTATTCGCCGCACTCGTAGGGGGTACAGGTTGACCCAGGAAGGGTGCCTAAGTTACCGGATTCCGTGAAGTGCTGGGTGGTCCATTCACGTTGCTGAAGGGGGCTGCCTCGCTTCAGGTTTTAGCGGGTGACTTGCCGCGCCCGTAGGGGTCTAGGATTTCATTGCACAGGCTATCCACACGACCAGGGGAACGTCGGGTTTCAGTAGTGGCTCTGTGAAACCCGGGGATCCCAGATATCTGTATTGTTCTGTGATGCTGTACATTTCTGTGATGTTGCATTTTATCACGCCTTGAGCGAAAATTATATATTGGTATATATATTAGTAGATGTTGTATATGTTTTGCATCCGCGCTAGTCCAATCCCCGCTCTGTCGTTAGTTAGCTAACCTAACGGGTAATGACGGGACCCAGTGGCGAATGCGGATGGCATATACGTACATCAGTATATTTTCGTTCTTTTTGGTGTGATCAATTGATGGGACTGCGTTGATTCGGATCAATGCAAGTTAAAAACAAACCTAATCTGATGTTGTTGGAACACTTTTCAAAAAGTTGTTATTGCAAGGACGTTCACTTTTGTTTTGCATCGTGGTATTCAGTTGGAATATCCTGCTCCTCAGTCGACGAGGCAAGGGCCGAGATCCCTTCACCGGGAGTGACCCCTTAGACAAAAGGTTTGCGTCAGGGCAATAACTTCACTATAGCCGATTACTTTTGCTTTGCACCGTGGTATTCAGTTGGAATATCCTGCACCTCATTCTACGGGGAAAGAACCGAGATCCCTTCACCGGGAGTGACCTCTTTAGCAAAGGTTTTCGTCACTATTTTTTTTAAAGCTATCAGTTCTTTCAACGATATCAAGTTCACTACGTTAAAGGTTTTCGCCAGAAACCATTCGTAGCCCTCAGTCGTTTCATATGGGTGGTCAATAGTATTCAAGCTGTGTATGTTGGCCAAAGTCAAGGCACAGTGATTGGTAGCTATTGGGTATTCATATGCAGCATAGATAGATGCGTTGGTTTGGGGCAGTCGTACTACTATTTTGGCCAAAGTCAAGGGTATGTACGGGTGTGCTCAAATTAACCTGGAGAATGACGGGTAGAACTTGACATGTGACTTATGATATGTTGGCCAAAGTCAAGGTCATAAGAGCATGGGGCAAAAATCACATCGGGAGTTTCAAAAGAACTGAAACTTGCCAGATATGTGCATACCTTCTGGAGTGTGATAGCGTGAGCGGATTCCGTCACGTTATCATGCGATGATAGTTGGATCCCGATTCCCACTGATGAGTTAGTTTACTCCTCGGGTGATCCCGACTAATTCTTCTTTCAGGTTTGGAGGAGAATTTGAGGTACAGTGGGAGGTTTCCAGATTAGATAAATTGGTAACCATTCTGATCTAGGTTAGAGTGCACGCTGAGTGTTTCTTTTCTCTCTCTCTTTGGCAGCGACCATTGACCCGACCCTAAGACTATGACTCAGAGACCAATATTAACCGAACCTTCTAAAACACTGGCTTTTGGATTGTCAGTGTTGCAAACCTCATTGCCACTCCTCTTTTACCCTTTTCTCCAGGACACCCCGTATTACTATGAACGTCCACTTCCATTGGACAAAACCATCGTATGGTTAGATACGAACTCGATGGAATTTATTCGAGGATGGTTTCAGGTTCTGGAGAAAACGGATAGGACTATTCAGTTGTCTTTTCCATTTACCTTCTCTCAGGTTGCGAGTACTCCTTGATTTAGGAGATAGTACACCTATTACGTAAATTGGATAGTCTTCTTCCTAACCATAGGCAGGTGCCGACCGGTAGGGAATGAAGAAAACCAATTAGCCTAACGGTGGTGTACAGAAGGTATTATGTAAAGACAAAGAAAGGGATTAGTAAGAGGGCAAAGTAAAATGCGACTGCTATTCACGACCAAACCAAATATTCCTTTGCCAATCCTAAATCACTTTTGTATTTCTCCAGGACACTCCGTATCACTACGAAGATCCACAGTTTATTGGATACTCCATCATATGGTTATATACGAACTCGAAAGGAACTTGTTCCAGTTCGGGGATGGATTCTGGTTCAGGAGAAATAGGAATAAGGTTTATTCGGTTGTCTTTTATCTTCACCTTCTCTCACATTGCGAGTGCTCCTAGGATTAGGACAGCACACCCATTATGCTTATTTGATAGTCTTCTTCCAAACCATAGGCTGGTGCCGAACGGTAGGGAAGGAAGAAAACCATTTGGCCTAAGGGTTGTGCAGAAGGTAATGACTAAAGACATATGAAGGGATGTGGAGAGGTGGCAAAGAATTACACGGTTACAGTCGTGAATCTGGAAGAGGCATTACTAGGAATACCGGGATACCCCATCGAAACATTTCAATGTTTCAGTTTCACTGTGTACTGTTAAAGGAAAACTGATTTCCCAGTTAGACACTTGCTCCAGGGTATGTATTTACCAGGTATGATTCTCACATCTGTATGGTTTTACAGATGATGAGTGGGAGTAAGTTATTGGGAATTGGGTGATCATCCTCATTATATCGGGATTCGTTGTAATCAGTGATATTTGAGGAGGCCACCTGGGTTGTCTGCCGGACGGCAAATATTTGGTTTTGAATATCCGCTGTTATGCACCAATTTCAAATTGATATATCTGTACGTCTATTTTCATTGAGTGAGATATACCTTTTTAAAATTATGTCTATGACATTTACCTATATCAGTGGATGGTTAGGTAAGGAGCATTAAACAGCGGTATAATTCTTCTTAACCATAAGTACAGTTTTCAACCTACGACACACAGTGAATGAGTAATCAGACTCAAGGGACTTATACAGAGTATTGTATGTTGTCCAGGGTCCATCAGGACAGAGGGGTTGGTCCTCGCACTATATTCGGTTTACTTATGACTTCTCTAGTTTTTAGACAGGTGTTTCGTGGAAACACAGGGTCCGAATTTTGAGAAGTTATAGGTATTTGAATAGAGTTGAGAACCAGGTGTAGCAAATATCGGGATTCTTCAAAGTGATCGAAGATATAGATACTTGTGTATGGTATTCAGTTGATAGTAGTGATTAAAAGAACTTGCTTCTCTTTCAATTTACTCATAATTGGAAGTATTCCTAAGTTGAGTAACGCTGATCAGCCTCCTTCCATTTAGTTGACATGCACTGGGGACAGCTGCATGATTTGAATCTGGTTCAATTAAATCAGTGCCTCTGGTTCTATATTGGATATAGAATAGTTCATATCTTAACGATGTTAAGGTACGGGGAGTTGTCTGGCTTATGATTAAAACCAGACTCTGGATAACTCAAGGTACGTTTCTGTAATGGCTGTTTGTGGGTTGACCCAGGCTATGACGAGGGTTGACTTTCTACCATCTGGAAGATCAATAGTGATATTGTTCTAGACTCGCCACAGTTTTAATAAAAATGTTTTTTTTTCAGAAAACAGTAGTGGGAGTTGTTCCCGCCAAAAATTTCTGCGCAAAAGAGTCCAAGGTATCAAATGGCAGCGATACGCTTAAGGAAATACGAACCAGTATCTTCCGGGCTGTCTTTTGACAAACTCCCGAAGGAGAAACGGATAAATTCTGATTGTATTGAAAGCGTCTCGAAAAACCCTTCGATTTGATATATTATGGGCTTCATAATTCATCCGGGATCAAAAGTTATGAGGCATTATGTGTTCACACGTGATGGGCTTTTAAGAATCCGCTGGAGGAGTTAGAAGATATAATAAAAACTTAGAAAAGACCCCAACGGGGCATCACGTGCTCACACGTGACCATGGGCCACGTGCAGACACGTGATGGGCTCTTAAGGCCTCTAACATAATGAATAGAATTAAATTCTAAAATCTGTTCTCTGATTAAAAATCAGAAGTTATCTCAATGAAATATCACGTGCTCACACGTGACCAATGGTCACGTGTTGACACGTGATGGTTAAAACAACAATATGAACAAGCGACTGTTAAAGGAACCAATTTCGGGGTTACGTGCTCCCACGTGACCAAGGGTCACGTGCCAGCACGTGACAGGCTTTGAAAGCCTTACAGATTAGTAGAATTAAAATTCTAAATTTCTCTAAAAATCTTTCGAAATAGAATTAAAATTCTAAAAGCTTCTAAATCTTTCTAAATGGAAAAGGATTATGGGAACCGTTGGATTAAAGATCCAAAGATGATTAAAAATCATCAATTTATGGAAAAATCTTGGACTAGGAAAGATTTCCCTGAAAATCTCACCAGAATAACAAATAGAATATCTTTTGGATTTAAAATCCACGGTGAATAAAATTCACTGAATGATCTAAAGGCCCAGATTAATGATAAATATAAATCAAATCTCTCAACGATCAAATCAAATCTTTCAATGAGAGATTTGCTAAACAAATTGATTCTTTTCCTTCTCCTATAAATAGGAGCCAAGAAGAGAAGAGGAAAAAAAAACATTTCTTGAAAAAAAAAAATCAAGAGCTTCAAACAGAGTGAACTCTGAGAAAAATTTCAAGAAGAAGGTAAAAACCTTCACGAGAGAAAAGAAATCTCTTTTGATAAATCGTTGATCAATGATCTTCACATAATGAATAGTGCTTTGCACTCGTATGAACCACTGGTTCTTTAAAACAAAAAAGAAAATAAAAATAAATAAAAATAGTGCTTTGCACTCGTATGAACCACTAGTTCTTTAAAACAAAGAAGAAAATAAAAATAAATAAAAATAGTGCTTTGCACTCGTATGAACCACTGGTTCTTTAAAACAAAAAAAAATAAAAAAAATAAAAAAAATAGTGATTTGCACTTTTATGAACCTCTGGTTCTTGAAATAAAGAGAAAAACTCATTTTTCTTTGATCCTAATTAGATCAAAGAAAACAAATAGTGCTTTGCACTTCTGTTCTGGAATCTAAAAAGATTCTTAGTGCTTTGCACTTCCAAACTGCGCTGTTGTGCTCCTGAGAGAACGCCACGTGTTAGCTGCAGAACAACTTGCGCTACGCGCCTTGAAATAGAGCTTTGCTCTCTGGAACTGGCGCAACTCACCAGAGCGCGCCACGTGTCAGCTGCAGAACAACTTGCGCCACGCGCCTTGAAATAGAGCTTTGCTCTCTGGAACTGGCGCAACTCACCAGAGCGCGCCACGTGTCAGCTGCAGAACAACTTGCGCCACGCGCTTTGAAATAGAGCTTTGCTCTCTGGAACGGGCGCAACTCACCAGAGCGCGCCACGTGTCAGCAGCGCAACAGCACAGCGCACTAGCGCAGCGCACTGCGCTGTTGCGCTTGCGCTCACCAGAGCATGACACGTGTCCTCACCACAAGCGCTTGCGCTCAGTGATTGGCGCAAAGCGCCTGACAAATGCAATGCATTTTACTGAAGGGCCAGGCCCAAATCAGAGGGGCCTAGTAGGCCAAATTAAATTGCAATACAATAAAAAGGGGCAGAGCCCAAAACAAATTGATGCTTTGCATCCTTTCTGGGCAAAGCCCAAATAAAAATAAAAAGAAATGCAATGCAAAAGCAAATAAAATGTTGGACATTTTCAACTAGACTTAGCCCAATCGTGGCCATAAGTCCTTAAATTAAATTGACTGAGCAAAATGGCTCTCCTAAATCAATCTACATCCGGTTCGAGGGTACATCTCCGAACTCCTCTGACATCCATCGTTGTAATTCCTCAACGACGTCTAAGAGGTGATGGGTCCCAACGACCACACATCGCTATGGACTGCGGGGTCCTTAAACTCGTGGACCGAGACGTCCTTAAACTAATATCGGACCGAGACGTCCTTAAACTAATATTGGACCGAGACGTCCTTAAACTAATGATGGACCACTACGTCCCTAAACTGGAATTGGACCGAAATGTCCTTAAACTAATAATGGACCACTACGTCCCTAAACTGGCATCGGACCGAAACGTCCCTAAACTAATAATGGACCACTACGTCCTTAAACAGGTATCGGACCGAGACGTCCCTAAACTAATAATGGACCACTACGTCCCTAAACTGGAGCAATAGAGCCAATTTCTCTTTTGCCGGATCTAAACGATCCCGTTTAAGTTGATCTTAGCCCCAAACACGGCTAACGTATCCTTAAACACTTAAATGGACTATAAAACCCTCAATCAGCTTTGGTTCAAGGGTACATCTCTGAGCTCCTCTGACACATATCGTTGTAATCCTTCAACGATGTTAGAGAGGTGATGAGTCCCGATGGCCATAAATTAAATGAATCACCACGTCAGGTTGATCTTAGTCCAAAACAGGACTAACGTATCCTTGACGAACGTTTAAGTTGATCTTAGCCGCAATGCGACTAATGCATGTTGGAGATAGTGCCCTCAGAGTCAATTATTGGATCACAGGCACGTGATTGCAATGATTGAGGGAGGACCTATCCCGGTAGGACAGTCTTACTCGAGATGATAGTATGCTATCTGGTTTATCTTTATCATCGTGTACTGCTTTAGGTGACCTGACATGTCGCTATTACACGTTGATAGAGCCCCTAGGATTCTTGCTTGACTACCAGCAGTATGATGGCGATCATATACGTGGGAGCTGGTAGTCTATAAGCACATCCTTAAAAGGTCCCTAGTCGTAGGAGTTTCGAGACAGGGCATCGACACTCCATTAGTAGACTAGTGTATACAGTCGAGACCCCGACGAGGGGCGGTGGCCGGTCTCACAAGCCACTGGTGTCAGTTGGTTCACCTAAGATGTATACAGGTGCTCATTGGGTTATGAGTACACCGGACAGGACTCGCCGGGAACCTGCTAGTTGGGATTATACCAGACGTCAGATAGCAGTTCCCTGGTGACATGTGTACAGGTTAGTTCATCGACCTGAGATCGTCATTTGTCTCGTGTGAGTTCCCACTGTGCTTTGATTACTACCCTACCACGGCTCAAAGGAGTCGTGCAAACAGGTTTTAGTTGGGTACAGTCCCGAGCCACATGGAGGCAGTGAGCGGATTTTCAGGGGTTCGTCTCTCCCGGTATTGGGGGTGAGGTCGCGCTGTGTCTAGGAGAGCCATTACGCAAAGCCCTCGGCCGAGGCAGGAGATTTACTGGTAGGTATTCCAGTAGTATCTCAGGGCGTTCTGGGCTACGCTCCGACACGACTTGTACCGCTTTTGGGGGTCTGACTTTTACCAACCCCCTAGGCCCGCCATGCGATACTCATAGACGAACGGACCGGACTGTACGGATATTATCACTGACAGGCTCAGTAGGGTGTCAGGATGAGTTCGCTCATCGACGTCCCTTTTGGTCAATATCTGGTGGCCCGTCACGTATTGGCTAATACCTCTGACGTGCTAGTGGTTAAATCCACAGCTATAGTATTGACGAGTCTTTAGAGTCCACCACACTTTCAGTTACTCAAGCTTTCGGGCGAAACGCTGTAGAGGCCGTATGGAGATATGGCAGGGTCCGATCAGATACGTGCGGTATTGCACGGATCAGGATCGGACGGTTTGTACTATTGGCCGTATGGATATATGGCAGGGTTCGATCAGATACGTGCGGTATTGCACGGATCAGGATCGAACGGATTTTACTAGCCGGCTTTGGTTTAAGCCGGATCCTAGTTTAGTACAGTGTAGATTTTTGTCTCATTGCATTTGTATCCGGTCGGAATACAGATGCGGGTGTGTATGCACAGTGTCGGGGTTTTCCTGTAATTTATTACGGGACCAGTTTTCTGGAGTTGCCAGTTTGCATTCCGTTCCGGCTGGTTTTTCTTTGTTCTTTCCCGGCCGGACTTTCCCGATGGAGGGGGTTATTTGCAAGTTTGCAAATAACCATTTGTGGAGGGGTTCTTTGTATTTGTGGCATTATAAAAGATTAAGCATCTTTGCTTTTCATGATGGTTTGCCTTTTTGAGATTAGAAGTGATGAGAAATGATTTGATCTTTGATTGGTGTTGATGTGAGATTGTTATCATGATGCTTTGGATATGGTCACCTTTCTTTTTCTCCTACACTCACCTTCCTCTTGTATTTGATTTTTGATTTTCATTCCTCCACCATTCTCATTTTTTAAGAGAGAGGGAGTTCATTTTGGTTATGAGAGAAATTCTTCATCTCATCTTCTTCTTGCTAGAAAATTGAAAGCACCAATTTTCTTTACCTCTTCCTCCATCCTTCAAGGCAACATAAACCCCAAATGGGACATAGCCTCTACACTACACATTCTACAGCATATCTTGAGCATGTCGAGTTGCCGGCTTCATGCCCGAGTTGCCTCGGTATTGAGGCGGGAGCCCGTAAAAGACGCAGGCGATGTGGTGCCCTTCCGGCGAGGAGGTGACGATGTGGAGACAAGACTTTCCGCGAAAGATCGGGACGATGACGAGAAGACCGGAGGACTCGGATCACTCGGTATACTTCTCTTCCCATCTCTTGTTAGCTAGTATAGGTTAATGGTTAACGATCCGGGTTTTTCATTGTCCGCGGTAGCGCCGGTTTCCAAGTAAGGAAAAATTTTGATTCCGCATTTTGGCCTCGGATAGACGGCCGGGGCGCTACCGTGGCGCAACATGGTATCAGAGCCACGCCATTAACCTTGCCTAGCTTGTTCTAATGTGTTTTGCATTTCCGATCGACCAAAATTCCAAAATCTACATTTTTCCTCACATCGGTTTTCTGTTGAATTTTTTCTTGCTCAAAAAATTTTTCAGGTTGTAGAAAACTGATGTACATGAAATTCTAAGAATACTGGAAAAGTTCGACACAGTGACTCGACCACTGAAGCGCGGAACCGCGGCCAAACCCCCCCTTGGGCCGCGGTTCCGCCGCACATTGGTGTCCTCACTGTGTCCAATTTTTCCAGTGAGCTTATGGGCTATTTTTAGGGGTTTTGGGATATTAAGTTTGGGCCCAGAATTTCTGTGAGTGCTACAGTATTGCTTGGGGGCCCACTTGTTAATTGTTTGATCGATCGGATATTTTAAACACATTATTTCACAGTATTTACATTATATCTGCGACCGTGAATATCACTTGATCGGTAAATCCTGTCTAACTGCTATAGCCCGGTTAGACGGATTTGCGAACGTGATTTTCACGTTGATGTTCTATGTTTATGCTGTGTTGTTGCGGATCGGTCGTGGGGATAGCCTGGATGCAATGCTAGTACTGTTTTGTTGTATTATGTACATTTGATATTGCGGGGCGAGCGTCCGACATGTGGACTGCCGTCACTGCCTGTTTGTATTATTCTTTTGGGGCACGACCTGGTTGCGGTCGATGTACCCGGTGTATGTATATTTTACTTTCTGTACTAGGGTTACCCCGCGGAGGGGTGCACGGATAGCCGGGTTCTAGAAGGCAACGGGCCCGCATCTCAGGGCATTGAGACGGAGGGGGCTTCAGTCTGGAATTGGCGGGCTATTCGCCGCACTCATAGGGGGTACAGGTTGACCCAGGAGGGGTGCCCAAGTTACCGGATTCTGTGAAGTGCTGGGTGGTCCATTCACGGTGCTGAAAGAGGCTGCCTCGCTTCAGGTTTTGGCGGGTGACTTGCCGCGCCCGTAGGGGTCTAGGTTTTCATTGCACAGGCTATCCACACGACCAGGGGAACATCGGGTTTCAGCAGCGGCTCTGTGAAACCCGGGGCTTCCAGATATCTGTATTGTTCTGTGATGCTGCATTTTTCTGTGATGTTACATTTTATTCACGCCTTGAGCGAAATACTATATATTGGTATATATATTAGTAGATGTTGTATATGTTTTTCATCCGCGCTAGTCCAGTCCCCGCTCTGCCGTTAGTTAGCTAACCTAACAGGTGATGACGGGACCCAGTGGCGAATGCGGATGGCATATACGTACGTCAGTATATTTTCGTTCTTTGTGGTGTGATCAATTGATGGGACTGCGTTGATTCAGATCAATGCAAGATAAACAAACCTATTCTGATGTTGTTGGAACACTTTTTCAAAAAGCTGTTATTGCAAGGACGTTCACTTTTGTTTTGCATCGTGGTATTCATTTGGAATATCCTGCTCCTCAGTCGACGAGGCAAGGGCCGAGATCCCTTCACCGGGAGTGACCCCTTGGACAGAAGTTTGCGTCAGGGCATTAACTTCACTATAGCCGATTACTTTTGCTTTGCATCGTGGTATTCAGTTGGAATATCCTGCACCTCATTCTACGGGGAAAGAGCCGAGATCCCTTCACCGGGAGTGACCTCTTTAGTAAAGGTTTTCGTCACTATATTTTCTAAAAAGGTTATCCAGTTCCTTCAACGACATCAAGTTCATTACGTTAAAGGTTTTTCGCCAAAAACCAGTCGTAGCCCTCCGTCATTTCAGATTAGTATTACTTAGTATTCGTGCTGCGTTTGTCGTGCATTGCCGTGGCGTAGTGTTCGGTAGCTATGTAATGCTTTTCTGTCACATGGATAAGTGGATTGGTTAGGACAGTCGTACGGTCTTGTTGGCATTGTCAAGGACTCGTACGGGTGGGTTTAACGCAATCAAGATAATGACGGGTAGAACTTGACTAGGACTCTTTGATTTGTTGGCATTGTCAAGGTCACTTGGGTCCTAGGGGTAAAAACATTACATCGGGACTTTCAAAAGAACTGAGACTTGCCAGGCATGCGCATACCTTCTGGAGTGTGGTGACTTGAGTGGATTCCGTCAAGTTATCATGCGATGATAGTTGGATCCCGATTCCCACTGATGAGTTGGTTTACTCCTCAGGTGACCCCGACTAATTCTTCTTTCAGGTTTGGAGGAGAATTTGAGGTACAGTGGGAGGTTTCCAGATTAGATAAAGTGATAACCATTCTGATCTAGGTTAGAGTGCACGCTGAGTGTTTCTTTTCTCTCTCTCTTTGGCAGCGACCATTAACCCGACCCTGGACTATGACTCAGTGACCAAGTTGACCGAACCTTCTTAACACAGGCTTTTGGATTGTCAGAGTTGCAAACCTCATTGCCACTCCTACTTTTACCCTTTTCTCCAGGACACCCCGTATTACTACGAACGTCCACTTCCATTGGACAAAACCATCGTATGGTTATATACGAACTCGAAGGACTTCGAGGATGGTTTCTGGTTCTGGAGAAAACGGATAGGACTATTCAGTTGTCTTTTCTTTTCACCTTCTCTCAGGTTGCGAGTACTCCTTGGCTTAGGAGTAGTACACCTATTACGCAGATTGGATAGTCTTCTTCCAAACCTTATGCTGGTGCCGACCGGTAGGGAATGAAGAAAACCAATTAGCCTAAATGGTGTGCAGAAGGTATTAAGATTAAGACAAAGCAAGGGATTAGTAAGAGGGCAAAGTAAATTGCAACTGCTATTCACGACCGAACCAAGTATTTCTTCGCCAATCCTAAATCACCTTTGTATTTCTCCAGGACACTCCGTATCACTACGAATATCCACAGTTTATTTGGATACTCCATCGTATGGTTATATACGTACTCGAAAGGAACTTGTTCCAGTTCGGGGATGGATTCTGGTCCAGGAGAAATAGGAATAAGGTTTATTCGGTTGTCTTTTATCTTCACCTTCTCTCGCATTGCGAGTGCTCCTAGGATTAGGACAGTACACCCATTATGCTTACTGAATAGTCTTCTTCCAAACCATAGGCTGATGCCGAACGGTAGGGAAGGAAGAAAACCATTTGGCCTAAGGGGGTGTGCAGACGGTAATGACTAAAGACATATAAAAGGATTTGGACAGATGGCAAAGAGATATACGGTTACAGTTGTGAATCTGGATAATGGTAGAGGCATTACTAGGAATACCAGGATACCCCATCGAAACATTTCAATGTTTCAAGTTTCACTGTGTACTGTTAAAAGAAAACTGATTTCCCGATTAGACACTTACTCCAGGGTATGTATTTACCAGGTTGGATTCTCACATCTGTATGGTTTTACAGATGATGAGTGGGAGTAAGTTATTGGGAATTAGGTGATCATCCTCATCATATCGGGATTCGTTGTAATCGGTGATATTTGAGGAGATCACCTGGGCTGTTTGCCGGTCGGCAAATATTTGGTTTTGAATATCCGCTGTTGTGCACCAATTTCAAATTGATATATCTGTACGTCTATTTTCATAGAGTGAGATATACCTTTTGATATTATGTCGATGATATTTACTTATATCAGTGGATGGTTAGGTAAGGAGCATTAAACAGCGGTGTAATTCTTCTTAACCATAAGTACAGTTTTCAACCTACGACACACAGTGAATGAGTTATCAGACTCAAGGGACTTATACAGAGTATTGTATGTCGTCCAGGGTCCATCAGGACAGAGGGGTTGGTCCTCGTACTATATTCTGTTTACTTTTAACTTCTCTAGTTCTTAGACATGTGTTTCGTAGAAACACAGGGTCTAAGTTTTGAGGAGTTATAGGTATTTGAATAGAGTAGAGAACCAGGTGTAGCAAGTATCGGGATTCTTCAAAGTGATCGAAGATGTAGATACTTGTGTATGGTGTTCAGTTGATAGTAATGATAAAGAGAAATTGCTTCTCTTTCAGGTTACTCATAATTGGAAGCATTCCTAAGTTGAGTAACGCTGATCGGCCTCCTTCCATTTAGTTGACATGCACTGGAGATAGCTGCATGATTTGAATCTGGTTCATTTAAATCAGTGCCTCTGGTTCTATATTGGATATAGAACAGTTCATATCTTAACGAACTTAAGGTACGGGGAGTTGTCCGGCTTATGATTAAAACCAGACACTGGACAACTCAAGGCACGTTTCTGTAATGGCTGTTTGTGGGTTGACCCAGGCTATGACGAGGGTTGATTTTCTACCATCTGGCAGATCAATAGAAATATTGTTCTAGACTCGCCACAGTTTTATTAAAAATGGATTTTTTCAGAAAACAGTAGTGGGAGTATGGTAGAACTGGAAGTGATTCCAGAACCGCAAACGATTACTGAAGATTTGATAAGGAACCTAAAGATTCAATCTGGCTTGACATTCCATTGGCCACTCCGCAGATAAGGTGGGTAACTTCAGGCACCCGAGAGGTACTCCGGTAGCCTCAAGGACGGTGACAGGGAAGTTCTTGTTTACCCACACTTGCCATTGTTGTTGTTCCAGGCTGCGAGACCCGGCAGGAGGATGAGTATAGCGTCGTTCTAAACTAGCTTTAGAAGTGCACGTCTATATGACTCTGCCAGAGGGTTGTCGTAGTCAGTGGGAGCAGCGGAAGCATTGGTGGACAGTTGGCTTATGTCTATTTATAGACTAAAGCAGATATAGCGGAGATAGATCATCCATTTCTGATGTGACAGTCATAGGTTTGACTTCATCAGAATAGGGGATGGATCTGTTCAGAAGGTAGTAGGGTGTGATGTCTTGGTATTGGATGACATACACAAAGTAGGAAGTGACATTCCTATACTACGATCGGTTATACTTTGGTCGTCACACAGTGGTTTCTCCACAAGGGACTTGGACACAATATCAGACATACTGGTTACTAGATCTATAGTTTTAGATCTAGATTTGGGTGGTTTCCCAATCAGGGTACCTTGACAGCATTCTATGAGTATTTAGAATGGACGACTCCTGGCACGGTAGTACACCTGCAGGTAAAGGAGTCACCCTCTCTAAAGGTGTCTTACAGACTAAAGGGGAGAGGGATACGCATGATTGACAGATCACTTGCTTAGGCAATTGAGTCAATCATGAGATGTCAAGTACCACACCAGATGTTGTTCTTGCACTAGATGCAATAAGTAGATATTGATCCAATCCTGGAGGAACAGTCGGAAGCAGTTTTAGAACATAAGTGAATGTTCTAGGGAATTGATAACGGCAGCCTCCTTTATGAGACGGTTATCATTCCAGGCTTCCAAGGTGACATGGATGGCAGAGTGGCTGTCAGAGTTGTAGTTTCTCCTTCAGACGAGGGGCAGTATTTTGGACAGGTGGTCCAAGGCAATACTGAGGGAGGCATGGCGCTGGGTACTGATTAAGTTCAGTTATCGATACAGTCTAAGAAGTTTGGATTTGGAGTTCATTTATGAGCTAGGTCCCATCAGATATCCAGACATACTCTAAGACAGGTATTGCTCATTTCGGGAGATGGCTTTCTCCGCGAACTTGAGATATAGAGAGACATAGAAAGAAACATCACAGCGGATCCACTCACTGAGGCTATTCCTCGAACGCAATAGTTTCGCAAACGAGCTTTGTGAGACTGACTAGTAGAGGAGTTGGGTGTTCGGTATCACACGGGCTGTGAGTATGCGGCATCGCAATAATTAGCTTTGAGTGCAAGTGGGAGATTGTTGGAGATAGTGCCCTCAGAGTCAATTATTGGATCACAGGCACGTGATTGCAATGATTGAGGGATGACCTATCCCGGTAGGACAGTCTTACTCGAGATGATAGTATGCTATCTGGTTTATCTTTATCATCGTGTACTGCTTTAGGTGACCTGACATGTCGCTATTACACGTTGATAGAGCCCCTAGGATTCTTGCTTGACTACCAGCAGTATGATGGCGATCATATACGTGGGAGCTGGTAGTCTATAAGCACATCCTTAAAAGGTCCCTAGTCGTAGGAGTTTCGAGACAGGGCATCGACACTCCATTAGTAGACTAGTGTATACAGTCGAGACCCCGACGAGGGGCGGTGGCCGGTCTCACAAGCCACTGGTGTCAGTTGGTTCACCTAAGATGTATACAGGTGCTCATTGGGTTATGAGTACACCGGACAGGACTCGCCGGGAACCTGCTAGTTGGGATTATACCAGACGTCAGATAGCAGTTCCCTGGTGACATGTGTACAGGTTAGTTCATCGACCTGAGATCGTCATTTGTCTCGTGTGAGTTCCCACTGTTCTTTGATTACTACCCTACCACGGCTCAAAGGAGTCATGCAAACAGGTTTTAGTTGGGTACAGTCCGGAGCCACATGGAGGCAGTGAGCGGATTTTCAGGGGTTCGTCTCTCCCGGTATTGGGGGTGAGGTCGCGCTGTGTCTAGGAGAGCCATTACGCAAAGCCCTCGGCCGAGACAGGAGATTTACTGGTAGGTATTCCAGTAGTATCTCAGGGCGTTCTGGGCTACGCTCCGACACGACTTGTACCGCTTTTGGGGGTCTGACTTTTACCAACCCCCTAGGCCCGCCATGCGATACTCATAGACGAACGGACCGGACAATACGGATATTGTCACTGACAGGCTCAGTAGGGTGTCAGGATGAGTTCGCTCATCGACGTCCCTTTTGGTCAATAGCTGGTGGCCCGTCACGTATTGGCTAATACCTCTGACGTGCTAGTGGTTAAATCCACAGCTATAGTATTGACGAGTCTTTAGAGTCCACCACACTTTCAGTTACTCAAGCTTTCGGGCGAAACGCTGTAGAGGCCGTATGGAGATATGGCAGGGTCCGATCAGATACGTGCGGTATTGCACGGATCAGGATCGGACGGTTTGTACTATTGGCCGTATGGATATATGGCAGGGTTCGATCAGATACGTGCGGTATTGCACGGATCAGGATCGAACGGATTTTACTAGCCGGCTTTGGTTTAAGCCGGATCCTAGTTTAGTACAGTGTAGATTTTTGTCTCATTGCATTTGTATCCGGTCGGAATACAGATGCGGGTGTGTATGCACAGTGTCGGGGTTTTCCTGTAATTTATTACGGGACCAGTTTTCTGGAGTTGCCAGTTTGCATTCCGTTCCTGCCGGTTTTTCTTTGTTCTTTCCCGGCCGGACTTTCCCGATGGAGGGGGTCATTTGCAAGTTTGCAAATAACCATTTGTGGAGGGGTTCTTTGTATTTGTGGCATTATGAAAGATTAAGCATCTTTGCTTTTGATGATGGCTTGCCTTTTTGAGATTAGAAGTGATGAGAAAGGATTTGATCTTTGATTGGTGTTGATGTGAGATTGTTATCATGATGCTTTGGATATGGTCACCTTTCTTTTTCTCCTACACTCACCTTCCTCTTGTATTTGATTTTTGATTTTCATTCCTCAACCATTCTCATTTTTTAAGAGAGAGGGAGTTCATTTTGGTTATGAGAGGAATTCTTCATCTCATCTTCTTCTTGCTAGAAAATTGAAAGCACCAATTTTCTTTACCTCTTCCTCCATCCTTCAAGGCAACATAAACCCCAAATGGGACATAGCCTCTACACTACACATTCTACAGCATATCTTGAGCATGTCGAGTTGCCGGCTTCATGCCCGAGTTGCCTCGGTATTGAGGCGGGAGCCCGTAAAAGACGCAGGCGATGTGGTGCCCTTCCGGCGAGGAGGTGACGATGTGGAGACAAGACTTTCCGCGGGAGATCGGGACGATGACGAGAAGACCGGAGGACTCGGATCACTCGGTATACTTCTCTTCCCATCTCTTGTTAGCTAGTATAGGTTAATGGTTAACGATCCGGGTTTTTCATTGTCCGCGGTAGCGCCGGTTTCCAAGTAAGGAAAAATTTTGATTCCGCATTTTGGCCTCGGATAGACGGCCGGGGCGCTACCGTGGCGCAACAATGCATCCTTAAACTGAAAACACCAAACCCAAATCTAAGTAAATACGGATTTGGACTAATCTACGTCCTACGGGCGACGGTATTACTCAGTCTCCGTATACAATCCACGGGCAACCACAAACAAAACAAACACCCACGACACGAAGTGAAATTCTGGAGAAGGAGAAAGTTGTTACCGCGATGCGGTAGCGTAATTAACTGCAGGGGCTTGCGCCTGCAGGGAAGAGCGTCCCCACAATCAAAAACCCCTCAAGCGAGGGGGAATCTGACAAAGTCTGCTACATCGGCCGCATCCGTCTAAACCTCCGATACACGGTGCCATAAATCAACTTGGCATCTTCGGAGAGGTAGACGGATAAAACTAAGTAGCATCTGCCCCGAATCTCAGCGCCAGGACATCGCGGTCCTGTGCGCCGCCGTTCGGAGGGGAACAGATTCTGGCACGCCCGGTGGGACCTCTTCCTCTTTCCACTCCACACTTCGTGTGTCGTGTTCGCGGACAAATCGCGGTTTGCTATGATTGCCTGTGGATTCAAGGTACTAAGATTTGGTGTCTTGCTTTATGCAGAAAACAGAAAATCGATGGCTTCGAAATGCAACGCCCGCAGCGATAACTCTCGCTCCGTCATTGCTGGAGGAGTGACTTATGGGCCCCAAGCGGCCTCCCTTTTCAAAATGCCGGTGGAGCAGATGGCTCAAGCCACCACTGGACTATTTTTTGGGACCATGCTCCCACCAATGAGCTTCAACGCCCCAATGACATTGCAAGAAGCTCCAAAGAAGTCGGTCTTCGATCGACTTACCACTGCCGCGACCCCTCTCAACGGGTCGTCCAACTCCACTGCTTCAGTTTTTAACGGACTAGGCTAGAGCTCTAACAGGCTCATGAAGAAGCCTGCTATACCAGAAGGCGTTATCCCGAAGCGGATAGCCATTCCAACTCACGTTCCTGGCAAAATCACCAAGGTTGCTTCCCATGTTCAGAAGTCCGCTTCTGACAAGTTGGCCATCCCCGTTCAACGGACGTCGATCTTTAAAAAGCTGGTACCAGTATATTCTAACCAACACAGGGGGCATGAGAAGGTCACCCCTATAGCTGAAACAACTCCATCAGCACGACACGCTCGACGTCGCCACTGGCGTCGAGTAAGGAAGGCTGGGGGCAACTCCCCCTCTGGGATTACTCCGTCAGCTCCGATGGTGAGGATCGATGCTGCTGTTCCAACCAAGAATAACTTTGAACTTCTCAACAAGGTGCGCAGAAACTCTCCTACTGCGGTGATGAAACGAACTCCTTCACCTGTGGAGAATACTCCAGAGAAGAAGCTAGAGCAGCCCCCTCAACTGCTGTCCTCTAAAATTTTCAAGGTCTGGCGACAGGTCCAGGAGTCAATGATTAATGAAAACTATCTTCATCGACAGAAAAAGACAGAGGTTCGGCAAAAGAAAGATTACTCTGTCAAGCCAGAAGAAGCAGCGGCTACTCGGGTGTCTGCTGCAGCGACACCCTCAACGCCAATCACTCAAAAGAAAAGGAGGCCACAAAAAGCCCCTGTGAATAAGGCACACCATAAAAGCGCTGGACACAAACGCCCCAAGTCCAGGGGCATGGTAGTGCACACTGTTTATATGGCTTCTTGGAAGGAGGAAAGCCGCACTTCTACGGGCCACCGACCGCTCACCCGATCCGTGACGAAAGCCCAGGAGCAACAACAAAAGCTTCAGGAAATGATGACTACAATGGCTGCACTCACTGAGCCAAAAGAAAGCTCTGAAATGTCTTCGGATGAGCGTCAAGAACAAGAAACCGACGCTGACTTTTTACGCAGAGTCCTCGAAAAGAGGGACAAAGAAGCTGCAGAGCAAGCGGCTAACATAAAACAGATGGCGCTCCTCTTCCAAGATATGGTAGGGATGATGTTACAGCAGGACCCTCCTGCTGAAGATCCTCCGATCGTCCTTGAAGACGACAGGGGAGAAACGTCAAATCATCCGCCGGCTCTGTCAACAGCCAAGGAGGAGGCAATCTCCAAAGTTGACCTAGACGAATATATAGCTCAGCAGATCCGGGTTCATCAGGCGAATGAAGCGACTGGGCAAATTTTTAGAACTGGACGACCGTATCCGAGCTGGTATGACCAAATCAGTTACCCGCCGGGATATACGATCCCTAAATTCCACGTATATAAAGGGACGGGGAATCCGCATCAGCATGTCGCTCAATTCAGGGCCTTATGCGGCAATACTGGAGGCGATGACAAATTGTTGCTACGTCAATTCGTCGGCAGCTTAGCAGAAACAGCCTTTGAATGGTATTCGGAGCTACCTAACGACTCTGTCAAAACATTTGCAGAGATGGAACTGCTGTTTACACAAAGATTCGCAAGTGCTAGTGAACGCACCCCGATTACAGCACTGATAAATGCCAGGATAAGGCCCGGCGAAACGTGGGTCCAATACGCAACACGATGGCGGAACCTATGGTCGAAATGCGAACAACGCATAGAAGAGGCACCTGCGGTAGGCATGTTCGTGGGCACTCTCGATCCGCAGGCGACCATCTCACAATTCATGATGTTCTTCAGGCCGACCACCTTCCAGGCCTTGATTGACAAATTAGCCCAAATGGACCAGATGGGCCATAGGCCTTCAAAGACAGAGCCTTGGAATGAAAAGGGCAAAGGGAAAGCAACTTTCGTTGCCAATACTCAACAACGGTCGAACAACTTAAAGCCGGTCATTCGCCAAAACAACGTGCGCCCACGCCCATCCCTCGAAGAGAGGCTGGGACGTCCTTACTCGTTTCCGCAGAATAAAACGAGAAGACTGTTTGAGCTGGCGGTGCGCAACAGACTTATTAATCTGCCGAGTCCAAAGCGTCTGTCGCAGCCAGGCGATCTTAATAATCCCAATTATTGCCCTTACCACCAAACGGTAAGTCACCCGATTGAGGATTGTTTCGTCTTTAAGGGATGGATCGAGGATCAATACCTGCAAGGCAAGTTCACGCTGTCTGAAAGCTGGAAGGTAAACCCCCCACAGCCGCACTCTCCAAAGAAGACGGACACGCCGGGGGCAACTTGTTCTTTCGTCGAGGATGAAAACGATGGAGAAAACTTATCGGATGAATCCGAAGACTATGTAGCGACTTGTCATATGATTTCTCATTCACTGACGGATGATAAAGAGGCTCCTTGCGCTGAGAAACCAATGGCGAATCCTGAGCCGGAGATTCTACAGCCATCAGACGAGTTGATCGATGTCTTCCTAAGTGAAATTCGTCTGAAAGCAAAAGCCAATCAAGAACGTGAAATGGCCATACTAGAAAGAACCAAGGTATTCTCGTCAAATCAAAAGCCATACACTGCGGGTAAAAACAAATTCAAGACGAGGAAATGGTTCGCCAAAGCTCTATCAGTAGGAATGAAGCTACCGCCCTCCGAAGAAAATCCTTTCTCTGAGATAGAGATGCACCCTAACTTCTGTTTATATCATCAGAAGATCATACATCCTACCGAAGACTGCGAGTCCTTTAACTGTTGGTGGCAAGGGTATGTCGCTCAAAAGCAACACTTCGACGAGACAAAGTGTGAAGCTTGTGGATATCGGAAAAATGCGATATATGAGCGCAAAGGAGCCGACGCCGACTGTCATATAGCCGACTTCAAGGGATCGCAAATTATCACCTTTGGAAGCGACTCTGACGAAGAAGCTACCCCCAACTCTTCCCTCGGGGAATCTATTTCGAAAACAAAGGAACTGAGAAGCTGCGAGAATGTTCAGCCATGCAATCGCATGCTACTCGAAAAAAATCCCGGCCCCGCAAACAACGGAGCGAACAAAAAAGATAAAGGAAAAGGAAAAACGGCTTTCGTCGCCAATGCTCAACAGCAATCAAGTGGCCCTAGACCGGTTGCTTGCCAAAGCAACAAGCGGCAATCCCTCCAGGAAAAGTTGAAACGTCCTTACTCGTTTCCGCAAGATAAAACAAGGGGACTGTTCGAGCTGGCAGTGTGCGACAGACTCATCAATCTGCCGGGTCCAAAACGTCCGTTGCGGCCAGGCGATGTTAATAATCCTAATTATTGCCCTTACCACCAAACAGTAGGTCACCTGATCGAGGACTGCTACGTCTTCAAAAACTGGGTTGAAGACCAATACCAACAGTGCAAGTTCGCGTTGTCCGAAATTTGGAAGGTGAACCCGCCACAACCGCATGCTCCGAAAAATATAGACACGCCGGGGGCCTCATGCTCATTCATAGAGAAAGCCTAACGGACCACTACGTCCTAAAACTGGATAACGGACCGAAACGTCCTTAAACTAACAACGGACCGAAACGTCCTTAAACTAACGGCGGACCGCAATGTCCTAAAACTTGCAAATGACCGAAACGTCGTTAAACTACTCCCAACCCGCAGCATCTTCAGGCTGACGTTAAAAAATAAAAAAATAAAAAAAATTAATAATAACGGTATGTCCACAAGCAAAATGGGCACGGATGAAAACCCGAAGGGGCTCCGTGAGTAAAAACAGCAGGGCTACCGGCGAATGTTCGTGAAAACCCGAAAGGGCGCGACCTCGTTTAAAAAAAAAAAGAAGAAGAAAAAAAGAATAAAAAAAAACGGTATGTCCACAAGCAAAACGGGCACGGATGAAAACCCGAGAGGGCTCCGTGAGTAAAAACAGCAGGACTACCGGCGAGTGTTTATGAAAATCCGAAAGGGCGCAACCTCGTTAAGAAACACTTGTAGGGTCCTCTCGACCCTATAAGGAGAAACCACCCGCGTGAGATCCTTACGACACACAAGGGAACAACACACTTAGGAATCCCTACGATTCCTAAGGAGAAAATACACTTGCGAGATCCTCACGACTCGTAAGGAGAACGCTCTTATGGGACCCTCACGGCTCGTAAGATTTGAAAGTCTTAAGTTACAGAGGCCTAAACCTGTGCTTAAGCAACCCCCACAACTTTCGACATTGCCCTACAAGTGGTCCTATATTGGCCCTTGTATACAATCCACGGGCGCGAATAAACATTTCCCTAACTAAGTCTCATCCGAGACTAGGGATATGTTTGTATGGTGAACAACCCTTGTAAATCCTCTCGATTTACAAGGAGAAAATCCTCCTGAAGGATCCTTACGACTTACAAGAGAACATGCACTTAGGAATCCTCACGATTCCTAAGGAGAAAACACAACTACAAGATCCTCACGACTTGTAGGAAGAAATACCTTTGTGAGATCCTTACGGCTAATGAAGTCAAAAGCCTTAGCCGACAGGACCCTTAACCCTGTTTACTAAGCCACCTTTGTTCAACATCGACAGAGGCAAGTGATGATTCGCTCCTGGCAATATCCCAGTTGTAGCGATGCTGATGCCTAAACTGGTATCAAATTCCAAGCCCTTTCAAGGCAGATGATGATTCTCTCCTGGCAATATCCCAGTTGTAGCGATACTGATGCCTAAATCGGTATCAAATTCCAAGTCCTTTCATGGCAGATGATGATTCGCTCCTGGCAATATTCCGGTTGTAGCGATGCTGATGCTGAGGGGGCACCAGATTCCAAGTTCTACGCTCGCGATAAAAATCAGCGAGCTGAAAATGCATATTAAATAGCCGAAATGATTGGGCAACTCGAGAAAAAAAAAACGAGTAATATATATATATATATATATATATATATATAGCCGAAATGATTGGGCAACTCGCAATAAAAAGCAGCGAGTAAAAATAAAATAAACAGCCGAAATGATTGGGCAACTCGCAATAAAAAGCAGCGAGTAAAAATAAAATAAACAGCCGAAATGATTGGGCAACTCGCAATAAAAAGCAGCGAGTAAAAATAAAATAAATAGCCAAAATGATTAGGCAACTCGCAATAAAAAGCAGCGAGTAAAAAGAAAAATAGCCAAAATGATTGGGCACCGCGAAAAATAGCCGAAATGATTGGGCAATCGCGATTTTCGCGATATAAAAAGCTGAAATGATAGAGCATCGCGGAAAGAATAAAAAAAATGAAAAAATGAAACTTTTTGCCCTACAGGTGAAATCACATCGATCCCTGTATATAATCCAGGGGCACAGATAAAAAGGGAACAATACCTTCCCAACAGGCTCCACCAGAAAGCGAAGCCAAATCTCGACGGTTCATAGATAACCTAGAGACCATCTCGACATTTGTCGCAATATTACAGACACGATGTCAATAAATGAAGCAAAGGAAGGTCCCTAACTTCAGGGTCTCGACGTCAATATCGACAACTTAAAGATCACCAACGGCGTTTCTCCTCACTCCAACTAGATGCAGACATGACGTCAACAACTGACCTCAGAATCGCAACGAAACGGAACCATGATAAAGTCCCTAGTTCCAAATCTCAATGGCCACGTCTAAAGCCTGGAGACCAACAACGGTGTGCCTCCTCATTCCAACAGGACACAGATGTTACACCATCAAGCGGAGCGATGGCAGAATCCCAGCTTCACCTCAGCATTCGTCTCGATACAGTAGACGCAATGTCAACAACAGCGTTCCTCCGCAGTCCAGCTGGAGGCAGATGCAACGTCAACAAAAGACCTCACGGTCGAAACAAAGCGGAGTAACGGCAAAATCCCAACTCCACCTTAGCATTCGTCTCGTTACAACAGACGCAATGTCAACAACGGCGTTCCTTCGCAGCCCAGCGAGGTGTACATGCAATGTTAACAAAAGACCCCATGGTCGAAACAAAGCGGAGTGATGGCAAAATCCCAGCTCCACCTCAGCATTCGTCTCAATATACCAGACGCAGTGTAAGCAAACGAAGCGAAGGCCACATTCCTAGCTTCAACGACTTTACGGTAACTCACATAAAACCGGAAAGACAATCGGAGACCATCTCACATAAAGTGGTCACCTCCTTGACGTTCGTCTCGATACAGTAGACGAAATGTCAACCCCAGCGTTCTTCCTCCAACAGGATTTGGACACACCAAAGCAAACGAAGCGAAGGCCACATTCCTAACTTCGACATCTTAACGGTAACTCACATAAAACCGGAAAGACAATCGGAGACCATCTCACATGAAGTGGTCACCTCCATGACGTTCGTCTCGATACAGTAGACGAAATGTCAACCTCAGCGTTCTTCCTCCAGCAGGGATTCAGACATGACAAAGCAAATGAAGCGAAGGCCACATTCCTAGTTTCAACGTCTTTACGTAACTCATATAAAACCGGAAAGACAATCGGAGATCATCTCGCATCAGCACAGAGTGGTCACCACCTTGATGTTCGTCTCGACACAGCAGGCGCAACGTCATCAAACGAATAGAGCCACGGCAAAATCCCTAGTTCCAAACCTCGGCGGTTCACCAGCAACCTAGAGACAACCTCGACGTCCGTCTCGATACAGCAGACGAGATGTCACCCCAACGTTCGTCTCGACACAGCAGACGCAACGTCATCAAACAAACGGAGCCACGGCAAAATCCCTAGTTCCAAACCTCGGCGGTTCACCAGTAACCTAGAGACAACCACGACATTCGTCTCGATACAGAGGACGCAATGCCAGCAAACGAAGTGAAGGCTAAATTCCTAGCTTCAGGGTCTTAACGGCAAGTCATATAAAACCGGAAAGACAATCGGAGATCATCTCGCACCAGTGTGGAGTGGTCACCACTTCGACGTCCGTCTCGATACAGCAGACGAGATGTCACCCCAACGTTCGTCTCGACACAGCAGACGTAACGTCATCAAACAAACGGAGCCACGGCAAAATCCCTAGTTCCCACCGCGACATTCGTCTCGATACAGAGGACGCAATGCCAGCAAACGAAGCGAAGGCTAAATTCCTAGCTTCAGGGTCTTAACGGCAAGTCATATAAAACCGGAAAGACAATCGGAGATCATCTCGCACCAGTGTGGAGTGGTCACCACTTCGACGTCCGTCTCGATACAGCAGACGAGATGTCACCCTAACGTTCGTCTCGACACAGCAGACGTAACTTCATCAAACAAACGGAGCCACGGCAAAATCCCTAGTTCCAAACCTCGGCGGTTCACCAGTAACCTAGAGACAACCACGACATTCGTCTCGATACAGAGGACGCAATGCCAGCAAACGAAGCGAAGGATAGATTCCTAGCTTCAGGGTCTTAACGGCAAGTCATATAAAACCGGAAAGACAATCGGAGATCATCTCGCACCAGTGTGGAGTGGTCACCACTTCGACGTCCGTCTCGATACAGCAGACGAGATGTCACCCCAACGTTCGTCTCGACACAGCAGACGTAACGTCATCAAACAAACGGAGCCACGGCAAAATCCCTAGTTCCCACCGCAACATTCGTCTCGATACAGCAGACGCAATGCCAGCAAACGAAGCAAAGGCCAAATTCCTAGCTTCAGGGTCTTAACGGTAACTCATATAAAGCCCGAAAGACTATCGGAGATCATCCCCACACCAGCGCGGAGTGGTTATGACTCATCGGGGCTCTCCAAAATGAGCCTAACCTCAAGTAAAAAGCGGCATGGCAAATTCCTAGCGCTTGCTCTTCTGACGGTCAAACTGCCAAGGAGGATTGCTTGAAGACGTCTTGTCCAGCCCCCGAAGGGATCAGAGACACGGCAGTCGCAGGGCTACTCGAACAGCACGATTGCCTATCGAGGACTATATCAGCTTATGCGACGGTACGATGGCCAAAACCCTAAGTACCACCAACCTTAACGGGCTTCTGTCGTAAAGAGCAGAGGTTAAATGCGACGTTAAGATGTTCTTGCGAGATCTGCTCGATCCGTTTCGACTCGTGAGGAAATTGATGTCTTTGCGAGATTTTCTCGATTCGTCTCGACTCGTGAGATAAAGCCTTAGGCAGTAGGGATTAAAAAACCTGTTTCCTAAGCACTGGGACCCTGCAAGTCGGCCCAAAACGGTCTCTTGCATACTATCCACGGGTCACACTCTCCAAAGTCGAATCTCGATAAGGAGGGAAACAACCGCTTACGGGTCCTCTCGACTCGTAAGAGGGAAAACTCTCTTATAGGATCCTTACGACTTATAAGAGAAAACACACTTAGGAATCCTCACGATTCCCAAGGAGAAAATACACCTACGAGATCCTCACGACTCGTAGGGAGAAAAGTCTTTATGAGACCCTCACGGCTCGTAAAGTTGAAAAGCCTTAGGTGGCAGATCCTACCCCTGTCTCCTAAGCCATCACTGCCCTGCAAAGAAGTCAAGATGGGCCGACCATCTATGGGCCACACTTGCCAAAGCTACATGCCACTGAAATGGAGAACTTACTCATAAGCGTATGAACTACTCCACGCCAGAGTGAGACAAAAAAAGAAATAGAAGGATGCGGCTCATGGAGTTAAGGGTTGGAACTATATCCCTTAAGAGTTGAGATTTGAGTCAATGATAAATGACGACGCTTGTGTCCGCTCGTTATCTTCTCAGATCAAGATTCTGAAAGTGATACATCAACCCAAAACTGGTCATACGCCATGCATAACTCTGCATAACTCTGCACTACTTCACCCACGTACATACTTACGTGAGCAAAGTAGTGGGGAGCGAGAGTTATCGCTGCGGGCGGTGCATTTCGAAGCCATCGATTTTCTGTTTTGCTGCATAAAGCAAGACACCAAATCTTAGTACCTTGAATCCACAGGCAATCATAGCAAACCGCGATTTGTTCGCGAACACGACACACGAAGTGTGGAGTGGAAAGAGGAACAGGTCCCACCGGGCGTGCCAGAATCTGTTCCCCTCCGAACGGCGGCGCACAGGACCGCGATGTCCTGGCGCTGAGATTCGGGGCAGATGCTATTTGGTTTTATCCGTCTACCTCTCCGAAGATGCCAAGTTGATTTATGGCACCGTGTATCGGAGGTTTAGACGGATGCGGCCGATGTAGCAGACTTTGTCAGTTTCCCCCTCGCTTGAGGGGTTTTTGATTGTGGGGACGCTCTTCCCTGCAGGCGCAAGCCCCTGCAGTTAATTACGCTACCGCATCGCGGTAACAACTTTCTCCTTCTCCAGAATTTCACTTCGTGTCGTGGGTGTTTGTTTTGTTTGTAGTTGCCCGTGGATTGTATACGGAGACTGAGTAATACCGTCGCCCGTAGGACGTGGATTAGTCCAAATCCGTATTTACTTAGATTTGGGTTTGGTGTTTTCAGTTTAAGGATGCATTAGTCGCATTGCGGCTAAGATCAACTTAAACGTTCGTCAAGGATACATTAGTCCTGTTTTGGACTAAGATCAACCTGACGTGGTGATTCATTTAATTTATGGCCATCGGGACTCATCACCTCTCTAACATCGTTGAAGGATTACAACGATAGGTGTCAGAGGAGCTCAGAGATGTACCCTTGAACCAAAGCTGATTGAGGGTTTTATAGTCCATTTAAGTGTTTAAGGATACGTTAGCCGTGTTTGGGGCTAAGATCAACTTAAACGGGATCGTTTAGATCCGGCAAAAGAGCAATTGGCTCTATTGCTCCAGTTTAGGGACGTAGTGGTCCATCATTAGTTTAGGGACGTCTCGGTCCGATACCAGTTTAAGGACGTAGTGGTCCATTATTAGTTTAGGGACGTTTCGGTCCGATGCCAGTTTAGGGACGTAGTGGTCCATTATTAGTTTAAGGACATTTCGGTCCAATGCCAGTTTAGGGACGTAGTGGTCCATCATTAGTTTAAGGACGTCTCGGTCCGATATTAGTTTAAGGACGTCTCAGTCCACGAGTTTAAGGACCCCGCAGTCCATAGAGATGTGTGGTCGTTGGGACCCGTCACCTCTTTGACGTCGTTGAGGAATTACAACGATGGATGTCAGAGGAGTTCGGAGATGTACCCTCGAACCGGATGTAGATTGATTTAGGAGAGCCATTTTGCTCAGTCAATTTAATTTAAGGACTTATGGCCACGATTGGGCTAAGTCTAGTTGAAAATGTCCAACATTTTATTTGCTTTTGCATTGCATTTCTTTTTATTTTTATTTGGGCTTTGCCCAGAAAGGATGCAAAGCATCAATTTGTTTTGGGCTCTGCCCCTTTTTATTGTATTGCAATTTAATTTGGCCTACTAGGCCCCTCTGATTTGGGCCTGGCCCTTCAGTAAAATGCATTGCATTTGTCAGGCGCTTTGCGCCAATCACTGAGCGCAAGCGCTTGTGGTGAGGACACGTGTCATGCTCTGGTGAGCGCAAGCGCAACAGCGCAGTGCGCTGCGCTTGTGCGCTGTGCTGTTGCGCTGCTGACACGTGGCGCGCTCTGGTGAGTTGCGCCCGTTCCAGAGAGCGAAGCTCTATTTCAAGGCGCGTAGCGCAAGTTGTTCTGCAGCTGACACGTGGCGCGCTCTGGTGAGTTGCGCCAGTTCCAGAGAGCAAAGCTCTATTTCAAGGCGCGTAGCGCAAGTTGTTCTGCAGCTGACACGTGGCGCGCTCTGGTGAGTTGCGCCAGTTCCAGAGAGCAAAGCTCTATTTCAAGGCGCGTGGCGCAAGTTGTTCTGCAGCTGACACGTGGCGCGCTCTGGTGAGTTGCGCCAGTTCCAGAGAGCAAAGCTCTATTTCAAGGCGCGTAGCGCAAGTTGTTCTGCAGCTAACACGTGGCGTTCTCTCAGGAGCGCAACAGCGCAGTTTGGAAGTGCAAAGCACTAAGAATCTTTTTAGATTCCAGAACAGAAGTGGAAAGCACTATTTGTTTTCTTTGATCTAATTAGGATCAAAGAAAAATGAGTTTTTCTCTTTATTTCAAGAACCAGAGGTTCATAAAAGTGCAAAGCACTATTTTTTTTATTTTTTTTTTTTTTTTTTGTTTTAAAGAACCAGTGGTTCATACGAGTGCAAAGCACTATTTTTATTTATTTTTATTTTCTTCTTTGTTTTAAAGAACCAGTGGTTCATACGAGTGCAAAGCACTATTTTTATTTATTTTTATTTTCTTTTTTGTTTTAAAGAACCAGTGGTTCATACGAGTGCAAAGCACTATTCATTATGTGAAGATCATTGATCAATGATTTATCAAAAGAGATTTCTTTTCTCTCGTGAAGGTTTTTACCTTCTTCTTGAAATTTTTCTCAGAGTTCTCTCTGTTTGAAGCTCTTGATTTTTTTTTTTTCAAGAAATTTTTTTTTTTGTTCTCAAGAAATGTTTTTTTTTTCTCTTCTCTTCTTGGCTCCTATTTATAGGAGAAGGAAATGAATCAATTTGTTTAGCAAATCTCTCATTGAAAGATTTGATTTGATCGTTGAGAGATTTGATTTATATTTATCATTAATCTGGGCCTTTAGATCATTCAGTGAATTTTATTCACCGTGGATTTTAAATCCAAAAGATATTCTATTTGTTATTCTGGTGAGATTTTCAGGGAAATCTTTCCTTGTCCAAGATTTTTCCATAAATTGATGATTTTTAATCATCTTTGGATCTTTAATCCAACGGTTCCCATAATCATTTTCCATTTGGAAAGATTTAGAAGCTTTTAGAATTTTAAATCTATTTCGAAAGATTTTTAGAGAAATTTAGAATTTTAATTCTACTAATCTGTAAGGCTTTCAAAGCCTGTCACGTGCTGGCACGTGACCCTTGGTCACGTGTGAGCACGTAACCCCGAAATTGGTTCCTTTAACAGTCGCTTGTTCATATTGTTGTTTTAACCATCACGTGTCAACACGTGACCATTGGTCATGTGTGAGCACGTGATATTTCATTGAGATAACTTCTGATTTTTAATCAGGGAACAGATTTTAGAATTTAATTCTATTCATTATGTTAGAGGCCTTAAGAGCCCATCACGTGTCTGCACGTGGCCCATGGTCACGTGTGAGCACGTGATGCCCCGTTGGGGTATTTTCTAAGTTTTTATTATATCTTCTAACTCCTCCAGCGGATTCTTAAAAGCCCATCACGTGTGAACACATAATGCCTCATAACTTTTGATCCCGGATGAATTATCCGTTTCTCCTTCGGAAGTTTGTCAAAAAACAGCCCGGAAGATACTTGTTCGTATTTCCTTAAGCGTATCGCTGCCATTTGATACCTTGGACTCTTTTGCGCAGAAATTTTTGGCGGGAACAGGAGTATGGTAGAACTGGAAGTGATTCCAGAACCGCAAACGATTACTGAAGATTTGATAAGGAACCTAAAGATTCAATCTGGTTTGACATTCCATTGGCCACTCCGCAGATGAGGTGGGTAACTTCAGGCACCCGAGAGGTACTCCGGTAGCCTCAAGGACGGTGACAGGGAAGTTCTTGTTTACCCAGACTTGCCATTGCTGTTGTTCCAGGTTGCGAAACCCGGCGGGAGGATGAGTATAGCGTCGTTCTAAACTAGCTTTAGAAGTGTACGTGTATATGACTCTGCCAGAGGGTTGTCGTAGTCAGTGGGAGCAGCGGAAGCATTGGTGGACAGGTGGCTTTTGTCTATTTATATACTAAAGCAGATATAGCGGAGATAGATCATCAATTTCTTATGTGACAGTCATAGGTTTGACTTCATCAGAATAGGGGATGGATCTGTTGTGAAGGTAGTAGGGTGTGATGTCCTGGTATTTGGATGACATACACAGAGTAGGAAAGGAAACTCCTATACTACGATCGGTTATACTTTGGTCGTCACACAGTGGTTTTTCCGCATGGGACTTGGACATTATGTAAGTCCATATTGCGACCCCCGGTTCTTACGGGGAGGCGGAAACGGTATAAAAATCAAATTTTTAGTGCAAGAGGCAACATGGACTAAACAAGGTCGGGATCATGTCTAAACTAAACTAGCAATTACGCTAAAAGGAGTTAGCTACTCGGATGAGGGTTATACCTAAACTTGAACTCCTTCTTCTTGAAATCTTGTAGAGGTTGATGGTTCTCTTTTGTCGCCTTCTTCCGTCGAAGATGGATCCACCTCGAGGGTTCAACCTTGGGCTCTTTCTCGGACTTGGAGTGAACTAGAATCTCCGGCTTGCTAATCCTTTGATCCTAGGGTGAGTAGAGAGTGACTAGGGTTTGCTTTTGTTTTTAAAGAGAAGGATTCTCAACTCATGAGAAGGTTTCTCTTTACTAGAGGAAGAAGAAGATGAAGAGAGGAGAGAGAATGAGAATGATAGAATGAGCTATTATTTTCTCTTCTTGCAACCATAATGCAAAAGAATAATATTATCTAAATGATAATAATTGAAAATGAGAATAGTTGATGGTAGTGTTTGGAATGACCACAACCATGCTTCATTTAATAAAAAGTAAGCATGAATCAAGGAAGACTTTCAAGGCATGAAAGTGGTCAATGGTCAACAAGTCAACCAAGGTCAACAAGTCAACAAAGAACAACCATAACATAATTCTCATTTAATTATTATTATTAATAGATAATAAATAAATCCATTAGGGTTTGGAAAAAGAAGACTGTCAACTGTGCATACGCACCCGTTCCGAAACCCTAATGAAAAACCTCATTCTCCTCCTCAATCAACTGTGCATACACACCTGCATTCTCGTTCCGAAAAACAAGAATACCAAGATATAAAAGCAACCCCAAAACATATACCAGTATCTGGCTCAAACCAGAGCCTGCCAGTATAATCCGTCCGGACTCCAAACGTGTACAAGTGCGCGGATGAGAACGAACCCTGTCGCAAAACCATGCGACCTCTACTCTGTTTTGCCCAGAGGCGAATACCCTCTGTGTGGGACTCTAAAGACTCGACACTACGCTGGCAGTGGGTTTAACCACAGACCGCAAGCGGCACTAGCTGTGCATAACGATCCCCAGGTAGATGTCGACAAGAAGGCTGACGAGGTGAAACCCCATCTGAACTCCTACTGAGTCTGAATGTGACAGTCTCCGTACAGTCCGGTCTGTTCGTCTGATACATCGCATGGCGGGCCTAGGGGGTGGTAATCGTCAGTCCCCCAATAGCGGTACAAGTCGTGCCGGAGCGAAGCCCAAAACACCCTGAGATAACACTGGAAACCTACCAGTATATCTCGTTTGCCCTGGCCAGGGACTACTCGTGTAATGGCTCTCCTAGACACAGCGCGATGTCAACCCCCAATACCGGGAGAGACGAATCCTGTCTAACCGTCACTGCCTCCAAGTGCTTCGGGACTGCACCCAACCACCACCCGTTTGCACGACTCCTTTGAGTCGTGGTAGGGTAGTGATCAAAGTGCAGTGGGAACACACTTGAGGCGAAGTGCCAGTGTCAAGTCAGCGGACTAAGCTGTACTCATGTCACCTGGGAACTGATAACTGACGATAGGTATAATACCAACCTGTCAGTTCCCGACGAGTCCTGTCCAGTGTACTCGTAACCCAACGAGCACCCGTATACTATCTCCAGTACGACGTACTGATGGCTGTGGGACAGACCATCTCCCACACTGGGATGAGAAGCGCATACGCTAGTCTACTCCGGAGTATCGATGCCCTGTCTCGATAGTCCTGCGACTAGGGACCTGTATAAGGATGTGCTTATAGATTACCCAGCCCCCACTAGTGTGACTGCCATCACAACGCTGGTAATCAAGCAAAGATCCTAAGGGCTCCACTAATGCGTATAAGTGATATACTGAAATAAACACAAGTACACATTGAAGTAGAAACAAACCAAGTAGCATACTACTATTTTGAGCAAGATTGTATATACAAGGTGAATATCCCAAGCATCCATTAAGTAATATACAAACTAGTATGATACAGTAATGGCCTCTAGGGCATATACACTAACAATCTCCCACTTGCACTAAGGCCATGTACTGGCGTATCGAAGACCTATCATCTCGATCAGCCGCTCGAACTGAGTCTGGGGTAGGGCCTTGGTGAATGGATCTGCAGTGTTCTCTTCTGAAGCAACCCTCCGAACCTCGATCTCCTTGCGATCCACGATCTCCCTGATCAGGTGATACCGCCTCAAGATGTGCCTGGATCTCTGATGGGACCTGGGTTCCTTCGCTAAAGCTATAGCCCCGTTGTTGTCGCAATACAGAGGTATTGGGTCAACAATGGACGGAACCACCTGAAGTTCTTTCAAGAACTTCCTCATCCAGACAGCTTCTTTTGCGGCATCAGATGCAGCGATGTATTCCGCTTCCATCGTCGAGTCTGCAACGGTTTCCTGTTTGGAACTCTTCCAACACACCGCCCCTCCATTGAGGGTGAAGACAAAACCCGACATGGACTTGGAATCATCCTTGTCACTCTGGAAGCTGGAGTCAGCAAAGGCCTCGATCTGGAGGTCTTTTGCGCCATACACCAAGAACATCTCCTTAGTCCTTCTCAGGTACTTGAGAATGTTCTTTACTGCTATCCAATGTTTCTCCCCAGGGTTTGACTGATACCGGCTTACTACACTCAGTGCATAAGCTACATCCGGTCTGGTACACAACATCGCATACATTATAGAGCCTACCGCAGAAGCGTAGGGTATAATAGACATGCGATCCCTCTCCAAATCAGTCTTGGGAGACATCTCTTTAGAGAGGGTGATCCCGTGACAAGCCGGTAGGTTACCGCGCTTGGAATCTTCCATACTGAATCTTTTCACTATGGTGTCGATGTACCTGGACTGAGAAAGTCCCAATATCCTCTTGGATCTATCACGATGGATCCGGATCCCCAGGATGTATGAGGCATCACCCAGGTCTTTCATGGAGAACCTTTGTGACAAGAATCCCTTGACAGATTGTAGCATAGGAATGTCATTTCCTATTAAGAGAATGTCATCCACGTATAAAACGAGGAATACTACAGTTCTCGCTACAAATCTACTATAGATGCATGGTTAATCTGGATTTTTGATAAAGCCAAATTCTTTGACTGTCTCATCAAAACAGATGTTCCAACTCCGCGATGCCTGCTTTAGTCCATAAATAGACTTAAGCAACTTGCACACCTTTCCGCTGCTCCCACTCTGAATGAAACCCTCTGGCTGATCCATATAGACACACTCCTCTAAATTTCCATTTAGAAAAGCTGTCTTTACGTCCATTTGCCAGATCTCATAATCGTGGAAGGCAGCAATGGCAAGAAGGATCCGAATGGATTTCAGCATGGCTACTGGAGAAAAGGTTTCGTCGTAGTCCAAGCCAGGTCTTTGACGAAAACCCTTTGCTACCAGCCTAGCTTTATAGGTCTCAACCTGTCCATCTACACCAATCTTCCTTTTGAAGATCCACTTGCATCCTACGGGTTTTACCCCGTCTGGAGCAATGTTCAACGTCCATACCTTGTTGGTGTACATGGACTCCATTTCGGTCCGCATTGCATCCAGCCATTTCACTGAGTCAACGCTCTGAACGGCCTGCTGGAAGCTAGTAGGCTCATCATAATCTATGATGCAATCCTCTCGATCCCCGTCTATGAGAAAACCGTAGTATCTCTCGGGCGGATGAGACTGCCTACTACTCCTGCGGAGCGGCGTAGGAATGTCCTGTTCTGTTGAACCTTCTGGTTCCACCAAACTTTCAGTAACAGTCTGTGGTTCTGGAATTTCTTCCAGCTCTACTGCGCTCCCACTTATTTCTTTTTCTATGAACTGGTGTTCTAGAAAGTGGGCATGACGAGAAACAAGAACTTTTTGTTCCTCTTCACAGTAGAAGAAATATCCCTTGGAATTCTTTGGATATCCCACAAACTTGCACAGTACTGAGCGTGCCTCGAGCTTGTCCGCATGCTGCTTTTTGACAAAAGCTGGACTTCCCCATATCTTAATGTGATTAAGATGGGGTCTCTTCCCACACCACATCTCAAATGGCGTGGTAGGCACAGTCTTAGTGGGAACTCGGTTCAAAAGGTATGCGGCTGATTCTAGTGCATACCCCCAGAATGATCGCGGTAACTCAGCGTTACTCATCATGGACCGCACCATATCCAATAGGGTGCGGTTCCGTCTCTCCGATACACCGTTATGTTGCGGGGTGTATGGAGGAGTAAGCTGAGAGAGAATTCCGTTCTCTTTTAAATAGTCCAGGAATTCGGCACTTAAGTATTCTCCACCTCGATCCGATCTTAGAATCTTAATACTTTTGCCGGTCTGTTTCTCTACTTCATTCTTATACTCCTGGAATTTTCCAAAGGCCTCGGACTTATGTTTCATTAAGAAGACATAACCGTACCTTGAGAAGTCATCCGTAAAAGTAATGAAGTAAGAATGTCCGCTTCGGGCATGTGTAGACATTGGACCGCACACGTCACTGTGTACGAGTCCCAAGAGCTCGCTCGCTCTTACTCCATGTCCAGTAAACGGAGTCTTTGTCATCTTTCCTTTGAGACAAGATTGACAAGTGGCATATGATTGATATTCGAACGCATTCAAATATCCTTCTGTATGCAACTTAGTCAACCTTCTCTCATTGATGTGACCCAATCTACAATGCCATAAGAAAGTCTGATTTATTTCTGGAGACTTTCTTTTGTGTGTATTCTGGACATTGAAAATCTGTGGTTGGTTTAACACGTATATACCATTACTCAGAGTACCTGACCCAATCAATACTTGATTAAGGTGAATGTTTACAACATTACTTACAAACGCAAATTCATAACCTTCTTTAGAAACTAAAGATACAGAAATGATATTACAAGTTGCGTTGGGTACAAAAAACAATTACGCAAAACCAAAACATGTCCATCTGACATTCCCAGGTGATAGTCCCCCACGGCTTTAGCATCCATGCTAGCTCCGTTCGCAACTCTGAGGGTCATGTCACCTGCCTTCAAATCCCTACGGTTTCTCAACGCCTGCAAAGAATTACAGATATGAGATCCTGATCCGGTATCCAATACCCAGGAAGTAGAGTTTATTGAAAGACAGTTTTCAATAACATACACACCTGAAGCTGAAGCTGCAACCTGCTTCAATTCCTGTGTTCTGGCCTTCCAGGCCCTGCAATCATTCTTCCAGTGTCCTTTCTTATGACAAAAGAAGCATTCTTCCTTATCCACAAGCTTCCCCGCTATCTTTGTTGCTTTCCATTTTCCCTTCGTATCCACTTTACTAACACCGCCCCTTGGTTTGGCGGGGGCCTTCTTCTTCTTTCCCTTGGCTTTCGCCTTGGACCTAGAAGAAGATGATCCTCCTACAAACAAAGTGGATGTATCCCTACTTTTCTGTAGGGTGCCCTCTGCGCTCCTCAGCATGTTGAGGAGCTCTGATAGTTCAACCTCTTTTTCTTGTAGGTTGAAGTTCAGTATAAACTGGGCGTAAGTGGAAGGAAGGGACTGGAGAACTATATTCGTATATAGCTCACTCTCTAATGTGATCCCTAGGTCAGCGAGCTCCTCAATGTAGCCGATCATCTTTAGCACGTGCTCGGCTACTGATGATCCGACGGCCATCTTTGTCGAAAACAACTTTTTCGACGCTTCGTATCTTGCGATACGTGATTGCTCTCCATACAGTTCTTTTGTATGGAGCAATATGGACTCCATGTCCATATTCTCATGCCTCCTCTGATGTTCGTTGTCCATCGAGGCAAGCAGGAGGCACTTGGCCTTCGCGCTATCAATCTCCCAAGTCTTGCGGATTTCCTTATCCGCGACGCTGGAAGTTGGACCAGGGACAGGGGGAGCTTTGGTGGTAAGAAGATACCCCAGCTTGTCATAAGTGATTGCTATCTTGACATTCCTGAGCCAATCTTTGTAGTTTGGCCCTGTCAGCTTGTTTTTATCTAGGAGTAACTTAAGTCCAGTCATGTTGATTGGTCGCTGCAATTAGGAGAGAGAAGAAGAAACACTCAGCATGATGCTCTTGCAAGTTTAGAGTGGTTTTTAGTTTGTCTAAACAGGATGGCTCCCACTGTTTCTCGAATCCCTCCTCAAACCATAAAGGAAGAATTAGTCAGGATCAATCCCACCGTACAATACTTGCTTAACCGTTCAGCCAGGCCGGTGTCGGTACTTCGAGGGAGGTTTTCCAACGCTTTCGCGAAGTTCCTTAATTAAAGAACCTCTTTTCCCTGGGGGCGTAACCCCGCTAACACCTTTCTAGGCACCTACTAGGTTTATAGCATTGATCGTTAAGTGAGAAATTTCCCGAGGAGTAGCATATACTCACAGTAGGATCGGGATCCAAATATCATCGCGTGACGAAACTGAAGGAATCCTACCAGAATCACCACACTCCAAATGGTATGCAAATCTAGCAAGTTTCAGTACTTATGAAACTCCCGATGTGGATTTTTGCCCCATGCTCTTATGACCTTGACTTTGGCTAAAATATCATAAGTCACATGTCAAGTTCTGCCCGTCACTATCCAGGTTAATTTGGATCCATCCGTATCTACCCTTGACTTTGGCCAAAATGGCAGCACGACTGTCCCAAACCAACGCATCTATCTATGCTACACATGAACACCCAATAGCTACCAATCACTATGCCTTGACTTTGGCCAAAATACATAGCTTGAATACTATTGCCTATTCATGCGAAGCGACGGAGGGCTACGAATGGTTTTGGCGAAACCGTGAACGTAGTGAACTTGATTTAATCGATGGAACGAGATAGCTTTTAGAAGGAGTGGCTCAATCTCCGCATTTAAAAGTTAGTTTTGAAAAGAACCGAGTGGTTTTTCGAAAGTGTTCCATCGACTTAAACTTGGTTTATTATCTTGCATTAGTTCTTTTAATGCGTGATATTCTTGCATTAGTACTTTTAATGCGTCCCATCATTTAATCCTACCATTGCAGAAAACAACCAAAATATGACGTACGCTTATGCCATTCGCATTCGCCACGGGGCCCCGTCATTACCCGTTAGGTTACTTAATTAACGACAGAGCGGGGGCTGGGCTAGCGCGTCTGTAAAACATAAGCAACGCCTAAATAGAAAGCAATGATAGACATTTCAGATCACAGATAAATACATTGGATATACTAGCAATCTGTAATTTGTACGAGCCTGTAACAAAAACAGATAACACGGTCGCGGTGAATAGCCAAATCCCTACCCAAGACCCCTACGGGTGCGGCAAACTACCCGCCAAGTCCTCGGTAGTTTGTGCACCCCTCCATGGGTCTATCCTAGGAGCAAAAACAGTAAAAAGAATTATACAATGACGGCTACAACCCCGACCCGGTTGTGCGGCCAAACAAATAATATAATTACATCAATTTACATTTACAATGAATTGCAAGAAAAGAAAACTCTCGTCTCACAACCCCCGGCTATTCACCCGCGACAATCCAACATATTTATATACACATTCCAGCACATTACAGATCATGTATAACCCCGACTAATCGTCTTATAGCGATTAGCCGACGTTCAATACATGCAAACATCACAGATATAACCATCATAGTCAAAGTGTAGTGAAGTTCGGAAAAAATACGGAATTATAGGACCCCAAAAGGAAATTTCTTTTCTGGAAAATCTGGGCACATATAATATATTTTAAAAATCCCAAAACCAACACAGACACACACTGCACGAAAAACGATGCACAGAAGACGACAAGTCGCGGCGGTTCCGCGGCGGATTCTTACCTTACGCGGCGGAAGCGCGGCTCATTAGACGAGTTACTGTATCGTTTTTCTTGGGTGTTCACAGAAAAGCCTGAGCCGAATTTAAATGTATAAATTTTTTCATTTTGAGCCAAAAAAATTTCAACAGAAACTCAGGTTTTGAAAAAGTTTGGTTTTGTGATTTTTTTCGGTTCCGAACTTCGTTACACTTCACTACCAAGCTAGTTTAAGTTTAGTTAGGCTCTGATACCACTGTAAGTCCATATTGCGACCCCCGGTTCTTACGGGGAGGCGGAAACGGTATAAAAATCAAATTTTTAGTGCAAGAGGCAACATGGACTAAACAAGGTCGGGATCGTGTCTAAACTAAACTAGCAATTACGCTAAAAGGAGTTAGCTACTCGGATGAGGGTTATACCTAAACTTGAACTCCTTCTTCTTGAAATCTTGTAGAGGTTGATGGTTCTCTTTTGTCGCCTTCTTCCGTCGAAGATGGATCCACCTCGAGGGTTCAACCTTGGGCTCTTTCTCGGACTTGGAGTGAACTAGAATCTCCGGCTTGCTAATCCTTTGATCCTAGGGTGAGTAGAGAGTGACTAGGGTTTGCTTTTGTTTTTAAAGAGAAGGATTCTCAACTCATGAGAAGGTTTCTCTTTACTAGAGGAAGAAGAAGATGAAGAGAGGAGAGAGAATGAGAATGATAGAATGAGCTATTATTTTCTCTTCTTGCAACCATAATGCAAAAGAATAATATTATCTAAATGATAATAATTGAAAATGAGAATAGTTGATGGTAGTGTTTGGAATGACCACAACCATGCTTCATTTAATAAAAAGTAAGCATGAATCAAGGAAGACTTTCAAGGCATGAAAGTGGTCAATGGTCAACAAGTCAACCAAGGTCAACAAGTCAACAAAGAACAACCATAACATAATTCTCATTTAATTATTATTATTAATAGATAATAAATAAATCCATTAGGGTTTGGAAAAAGAAGACTGTCAACTGTGCATACGCACCCGTTCCGAAACCCTAATGAAAAACCTCATTCTCCTCCTCAATCAACTGTGCATACACACCTGCATTCTCGTTCCGAAAAACAAGAATACCAAGATATAAAAGCAACCCCAAAACATATACCAGTATCTGGCTCAAACCAGAGCCTGCCAGTATAATCCGTCCGGACTCCAAACGTGCACAAGTGCGCGGATGAGAACGAACCCTGTCGCAAAACCATGCGACCTCTACTCTGTTTTGCCCAGAGGCGAATACCCTCTGTGTGGGACTCTAAAGACTCGACACTACGCTGGCAGTGGGTTTAACCACAGACCGCAAGCGGCACTAGCTGTGCATAACGATCCCCAGGTAGATGTCGACAAGAAGGCTGACGAGGTGAAACCCCATCTGAACTCCTACTGAGTCTGAATGTGACAGTCTCCGTACAGTCCGGTCTGTTCGTCTGATACATCGCATGGCGGGCCTAGGGGGTGGTAATCGTCAGTCCCCCAATAGCGGTACAAGTCGTGCCGGAGCGAAGCCCAAAACACCCTGAGATAACACTGGAAACCTACCAGTATATCTCGTTTGCCCTGGCCAGGGACTACTCGTGTAATGGCTCTCCTAGACACAGCGCGATGTCAACCCCCAATACCGGGAGAGACGAATCCTGTCTAACCGTCACTGCCTCCAAGTGCTTCGGGACTGCACCCAACCACCACCCGTTTGCACGACTCCTTTGAGTCGTGGTAGGGTAGTGATCAAAGTGCAGTGGGAACACACTTGAGGCGAAGTGCCAGTGTCAAGTCAGCGGACTAAGCTGTACTCATATCACCTGGGAACTGATAACTGACGATAGGTATAATACCAACCTGTCAGTTCCCGACGAGTCCTGTCCAGTGTACTCGTAACCCAACGAGCACCCGTATACTATCTCCAGTACGACGTACTGATGGCTGTGGGACAGACCATCTCCCACACTGGGATGAGAAGCGCATACGCTAGTCTACTCCGGAGTATCGATGCCCTGTCTCGATAGTCCTGCGACTAGGGACCTGTATAAGGATGTGCTTATAGATTACCCAGCCCCCACTAGTGTGACTGCCATCACAACGCTGGTAATCAAGCAAAGATCCTAAGGGCTCCACTAATGCGTATAAGTGATATACTGAAATAAACACAAGTACACATTGAAGTAGAAACAAACCAAGTAGCATACTACTATTTTGAGCAAGATTGTATATACAAGGTGAATATCCCAAGCATCCATTAAGTAATATACAAACTAGTATGATACAGTAATGGCCTCTAGGGCATATACACTAACACATTATACCAGACATACTGGTTACTACATCTATAGTTTTAGATCTAGATTTGGGTGGTTTCCCAATCAGGGTACTTAGACAGCATTCTAAGAGTATTTAGACTGGACGACTCCTGGCACGGTGGTGTACCTGCAGGTGATGGAGTCACCCTCTCTAAAGGTGTCTTACAGACTAAATGGGAGAGGGATGTGCATGATTGGCAGATCACTTGCCCAGGCAATTGAGTCAATCATGAGATGTCAAGTACCACACCAGATGTTGTTCTTGCACTTGATGCAATAAGTTGACATTGATCCTATCCTAGAGAAACAGTCGGAAGCAGTTTTAGAACATAAGTAGATGTTCTAGGGATATGATAACGACAGCCTCATTCGGGAGACAGTTATCATTCCAGGCTTCCAAGGTGACCTGGACGACAAGGAGGTTGTCAGAGTTATAGTTTTTCCTTCTGACGAGGGGCAGTATTTTGGACAGGTGGTCCAAGGCAATACTGAGGGAGGCATGGCGTAGGATACTGATTGAGTTCAGTTGACGATACAGTCTAAGAAGTTTGGATTTGGAGTTCATTTATGAGCTAGGTCCCATCAGACATCCAGACAGATTCTAAGACAGGTATTGCTCATTTCGGGAGATGGGTTTCTCTGCGAACTTGAGATATAGAGAGACATAGAAAGAGACATCAAAGCGGATCCACTCACTGAGGCTATTCCTCGAACGCAATAGTTTCGCAAACGAGCTTTGTGAGACTGACTAGTAGAGGAGTTAGGTGTTCGGTATCACACGGGCTGTGAGTATGCGACATCGCAATAATTAGCCTTGAGTGCAAGTGGGAGATTGTTGTAGATAGTGCCCTCAGAGTCAATTATTGGATCACAGGCACGTGATTGCAATGATTGAGGGAGGACCTGTCCCAGTAGGACAGTCTTACTCGAGATGATAGTATGCTATCTGGTTTATCTTTATCATCGTGTACTGCTTTAGGTGACCTGACATGTCGCTATTACACGTTGATAGAGCCCCTAGGATTCTTGCTTGACCACCAGCAGTATGAGGGCGATCATATAAATGGGAGCTGGTAGTCTATAAGCGCATCCTTAAAAGGTCCCTAGTCGTAGGAGTTTCGAGACAGGGCATCGATACTCCAGAGTAGACTAGTGTATACAGTCGAGACCCCGACGAGGGGCGGTGGCCGGTCTCACAAGCCACTGGTGTTAGTTGGTTCACCTAAGATGTATACAGGTGCTCATTGGGTTATGAGTACACCGGACATGACTCGCCAGGAACATGCTAGTTGGTCTTATACCTGACGTCAGATAGCAGTTCCCTGGTGACATGTGTACAGGTTAGTTCATCGACCTGGGGATCGTCATTTGTCTCGTGTGAGTTCCCACTGTACTTTGATTACTACCCTACCACGCTCAAAGGAGACGTGCAAACAGGTTTTAGTTGGGTACAGTCCCGAGCCACATGGAGGCAGTGAGCAGATCTTCAGGGGTTCGTCTCTCCCGGTATTGGGGGTGAGGTCGCGCTGTGTCTAGGAGAGCCATTACACGAAGCCCTCGGCCGAGGCAGGAGATTTACTGGTAGGTATTCCAGTAGTATCTCAGGGTGTTCTGGGCTGCACTCCGACACGACCTGTACCGCTTTTGGGGGTCTGACTTTACCAACCCCCTAGGCCCGCCATGCGATGCTCATAGACGAACGGACCGGACTGTACGGATATTGTCACTGACAGGCTCAGTAGGGTGTCAGGATGAGTTCGCTCATCGACGTCCCTTTTGGTCAATACCTGGTGGCCCGTTACGTATTGGCTTATACCTCTGACGTGCTAGTGGTTAAATCCACAACCAAAGTGTTGACGAGTCTTTAGAGTCCCCCACATTCAGTTGGTCAAGTTTTCGGGTGAAACGTTGTAGAGGCCGTATGGAGATATGGCAGGGTTCGATCAGATACGTGCGGTATTGTACGGATCAGGATCGGACGGATAATACTAGCAGGCTTTGGTTTAAGCCGGATACTAGTATAGTACAGTGTAGATTTTGTCTCATTGCATTTGTATTTCGGTCGGAATACAGATGCGGGTGTGTATGCACAGTATCGGGGTTTTCCTGTAATTTATTACGGGACCAGTTTTCTTGGAGTTGCCAGTTTGCTTTCCGTTTCGGCCATTTTCATTTGTATCTTTCAATGGCCGAAGATTGGTGGAGGAGGGCTTATTTGCAATTGTGCAAATAAGCATTAGTGGAGGGGGTTCTTTGCATTTTGTTGCTTCATGATAGCTCTTGTTGACCTTGACTTATTCACTTCATCATTGCTTGACTTTTGGAGTCATCATGTTTGATGATGGTTGTGGTTGAGTGTGGATGTGTTTGTGATCATGTTCTTTCATGATTTCTTTTGATTCCCACTTGCATTATTGTGTGGCCTCTCTCATTTTTGTGCTTTTGCTTTGATAAAAATCCCACAAGATCAATCTCCATTAGCTTGTATCATCCCGCAACCAAAAGGCAACCTCCATGAACCCCAAAATGAGATATGAGTTCCACACACCATTCTACAGCAAATCTTGGGCACGTCGGCTCGCCAACTTCATGCCTGAGTTGCCTCGGTATAGAGGCGGGAGCCCGTTAAAGAAGCCGGCGACGTGGTGCCTTTCCGGCGACGAGGTGGAGACCGGAGATTCCGCGGGGAGATCGGGACGATGACGAGAAGACCGGAGAACTCGGATCACTCGGTATATCTCTCTTCCCTCTCTAGATAGCTAGGACTAGTTAATGGCCCGATCCGGGTTTTAGTGCGCGGTGGTGCCGGTTTGAAAAATTAAAGTTAACCATCGCTTCTGCATTTGGCCTCGGGATGGAGGCCGGGGCGCCGCCGTGCACTTACAGATAGTACTTGGGATTTAAGATGAGTCGATGAGATTTGATTTGAGGCCGTGAGATCGGTGATATAGCAGGGTTCGTATTTGAGATACGACATGACGTTGTAGCGGGTCCTTGACGTAGTGTTTCATACACGTGCATGCATACTTAGGCGGTATCGGTATCGTACTAGGCGTAGATCAGTACCCCGATCATGATATTTGATAAAGAGGATACCAGGTGAATAGTATGATGAATGTGATATTGACCCGTACCCAGATTTGGGATGCCGTACGACGGATTTACGTACGAGCTATATTAATGATTGATCCGCACTCTTGACTTGGGATGCCTGCTTATAGATATGGTATCGGATATGATATTATTGAGGCGGGATCACCGACTGTAGATATACAGGTATGTATATGTATCGACTCAGATGATAGGCGGCTTCCTTACCTGTAGTTCAGCTTGTTAGTTCAGCCGTATAGTTTAGTCTAGTTGTTAGATTAGATTAGACTCCTACCTATTTCAAAACTAGCGGATCGTGGATATTTTAAAAGATAGGTCAAGGGATCTACGGATATTTCAAAAGACGTGTCCTTTCTTAAAAACCACCGTAGCCCTATTTTTCAAAACCACGCGATTCGTGTTATTTCAAATGGCACCATTGTTTAATATTTAGCTCCCGCTCATTTTGTTTGCTCGCTCCGCATCGCATATTTATATTATAATTTCTTATTGCATTGTTGATATCATACTGTTAGGACACCAGCACCATCACCGATGATGCGTATGTACCACGTACACTTGCTTGCCGGCTCACACACATCTTCATCGGTAATTGCCATGTCACGCACACCTTAGAAAATATTATTGCCTAATGTAGCTTGTTACTAGTAGTTTTGACATGATGATTAGTTGCTTGCATTATATGCTAGTTTAAACATTGTAGTTGTTACTTGTCACTTCGTGCATACTGTTATTCATTATATGCCGTATTCATGGATGCTCATGCTTATATTCATGGTTTTACATGCTTTTGATGATTCGGATTTCTATGAGATTTTCTGGATTTGGGGGAAAACCGCAAAACTTGTATAAGCTTCTTCCCTCTCTTTTAAATAAAAAGTGCGGTTTTCCCATGATGTATGAGTCGTCCACCATGAGTTTGCTGATGGATTTCGAGACCCGATTCGAGGAGACGGATGAACCGTTTCGGGTACATGGTGGACCCGGTAAGGTACCCCGGGGCAAGAAGCGCGTGATGATGACGATGTGAGCCTGGCAGGGGAACACTACCTACCGGTGATTTTACCCGACGCGTCGGATATCCGGAGGATACTGTCGTAGTCTTGAGATGGATGGTAAGGGCCGGTCTGGACTGACGGCGCCCTAGATAGTGAGATTGACTTACAGAGATTTTGAGATATTGAGGTACAGAAATTGCGACACAGAGATATCGAGAGATTTGGATACTTTTTTTGTGTCGATGCTAGGCACTGTTTATGCTGATTTCATTTATGATACCTCATTTTTAAAAAAAAGATACAGAAATCTCACTAATTTATGACATCAGTTTTCATCAGTACATGCATTCTGTTTCATGCATTCATACATCATCCATATGATATATTGCTACCTGAGGCACTGACACGGGCACATGGGATTACCCTCGGGTTAGATATTTACCCTAGCCATTGTTATAGGCTGCATGTTATATATTTGAGGGTATATTATGATCGTTGACCTAGGTTTACGTTGTTCATGCGGTTTCTGTTCGTAGATGTTTTTCTATTCACGAGTTGGCAACTCACCCCCGTTGTGCCCTGTTTCTTGCAGGTTTCGCCGTACAGGTTTCTTTACGGCTTTGCGGGTACAGTTTCGTTCGGGTGACTTGCTAGTAGGTGGGTTTATTTGTATCGTACCCATCATTATAACTTGTATATTATTACTCTGTTGTATCTAGAAGTTCCATCAACCAAACATGTATTTATTTTTGAGATAGAGACCAGTGATGTTATTCCTTCGACCTTAGAGTCGCGCGTTTTATTTCTGTGGTTTTCTTGTGGTTTTGAGTTTCCTTTTGAATTTTGATCCTCGCCGTTGGCGTTGTATATTATATTGCTTGTGTGGTTGTGACCGTCGATTGACGAAGAGCTAGCTCCCGCTTGGGGATGCCTTTTTATTGATTTCGTATACTATTCATGTTGTATCCCGTTTGGGAGCCAGTATTTACAAAAGAGACTCTGCCGAAATTTTCGGGAAATATTTGTGTTTTTTTTTAAACCGCATAATTCGGCTTATGCTATTAAAACTACTTGTTTTAAATTGGTTTTCCTTCACTCTACTACTTCTCTTGGTTTGGATTTCTGGGTTTTCGGCTTACTTAAATTACGTACGCCTCGAGACGTTCGTAGTTTAAATGCCGGTCATATTCCGTACTTTCGGGACGTGACAAAGTTGGTATCAGAGCATTATGTTTTACCTTCGAAGCGTAGGATGACCTTTGGTTGATGGAATAGGTGACTAAAGTAGAGTGACGTACCGTTGGTATGTTCCGCGGCATATTTACGATACGCTACTCCACTTAAGAAGCCTTAGGATGTACATTTCTTTGCTCAGTATTATATTCATTCCGATCTAGCCTCATCAGTACAAGTTATGGTTTTGCTGCCACGATTACGGGCAGGGAGAGCTACAGCTAGAGTTCGGTCAGCACGAGCTCGTCACGAACGAGGACTGACCAGGGCGAAATTCCGGCGACACACGATTGCGGAGATGTGTCTTTTTACTGTGTTTCCGCGCCACGAGCGTTTGGCGGATCGCCTTTATGAGGTTACTCGGATGTGCTGATCGACACTAGAGGATTGAGCCAATGATAGAGGCCAGCCAGATTTTGATGACCGTTGGTGTATTGCTTACTCATGATGATTGAGGCACTGTTCAGCATGCAGACGAGTGAGCCAGTTGTTGCTGCGATCGACGAGATATCGCCCCATATGTTGGAGCTATTGCAGTACAGGTTGTACTAAGAGATGATAGAAGGTCGCTAGTCACCCGAGAATGAATGACTAGGACATGTGGTTCGTTCGCCTACCCCGATGCGAGGTCATCAGATAGATTGATTCCAGCTAGAGACGACTTCACGCGGAGACGTTGGGAGTCGACAGAGACGGTCGAATGTCAGAAACCTATTATTCCAAGTTTAAAGTATTCGGAAGGGCATGCAGGCAATTCTATGGACCCTCTAGAAGAATGAAACCCTAACTCGACTTAATGACCGTATGAAAGCCTTTGAACCTTCGGGTTTGCGGCAGTTCTACGGCGCCATTAGTGAGGCTTGGGTTTGCCCTTCTACGGCTGGACCACCGATGCTGTGGTATGTACTCGATACTATTAAACTGTACCTAAGATGTTGAGCCCTTGGGGGATTATGAGGTTTTGACAATCGATTGGATGGTTCGACTTAATTCGGATGCTAGGTGGTGAGATACATTTCTTGGGAGACTCCCGATACGGGGATAGCCGTTGGAGCTCAGTCCATGCAGCCGTGACGAGACGAGTCCAAAGCTGACGACATTAGAGAAAAGTGAAGTAAGAGGTTCGTACCAGATCTAGATGAGAAGACGTTCCACTCCACCGACAACAGCGATGTGATGCGCATGCCGAGGCATGGTACTTGGATTTACCTTCCAGAAGGAGTCGCGATGAGTATGCAGTCGTTCCAGAGCAAGATGCAGATATAGGAAAGGAAGATGACTTCCGGACAGTTGGCAGAGACGAGACATGGAAGAGACCGTGAGCAGGTTTCCTTCCAGGACACTGCTGCAAGGATACTTCCACCTAGGATCAGATGTGTCACGTACATTTAGAGAGCCAGAGGCCGATGCCAGTGATATGCTGTCTTACGAGTGGTCGCGATGATTGACCGAGAGATGACCAGAGAAGTGCCAGAACGGGATCATCACCGTTAGCACATCTGACAGGGCCGATGAGCCGATGGACCGAGAGGTTGGTAATTCACAGTGAAGACCTTGACCCAGGAGTGGTCATTGTTACCCACACTAGCAGGCCAGAGTTCATGATCATCGACGAGACGTCCCACTAGTGACCGCGACAGTTGGCCCGAGATTCTTAGAGGATGCGCTTGAGCGGTACTATTCCGCTATTATTGATTTCGATGTTTTGGGTGATTTATTCGCATGATTTGATTTTGATGATTGAGGATTTACGATCTTTGCAAAGTGTTGTACTTGATACCGTTTTCGTGCTTTGGTTTCACATGTTTGTGATTTTACGGTTTTAGACATTTGAGTTGATTTTGTGCGTATATACGCACACGATTTGGTTTTTGCACTCGGTATAGTTCATATATGCTTGCGGTGTAGTGTTACGTATATTGTGCATTTAGATGCCCTGGACTTCAATTTCGATGGTGATGTTCGATATTTGTTTTGTGCACCTTGTGCACCTGATTGTATTTTGCGTATATTCGGCACTTGATATTGGATTTCATGATTTCGTGCACAATGGATGCACCTGATTTGGATTTTCGCGCATGTTGGGCGCATGTTTTGAAGTGTGATTTTGGTGCACACCAGATGCACTAAATCGAGATTTTTCGTGCATGTCAGATGCACCTGATTTTGCTGTCAGGCACACATGTTGTCTACGACAGATGTTTCGTGCACACCCGATGCACTTAGATGTTGTTTCTGTGCATATGTATGGCACATGTTTGGATTTTGATTTCCGTGCGCGCCAGACGCACGTAGTATTCATACGCGTATTTTGGGATTGATTTCTTATAGAGCAGTATGTTTTTTTTTATGATAATTGCGAGGTGTTTTCGTACTAAGCAGGACTAGTCAGAGGACAGTACTTGAATGTATTTTGCATGCATTGATAGCTATTGAAGGGAATTCCAAAAAGCGAGCTATGGTCTCAGTATTTACCTACGTGTCTGATATGACGCGAAACGTTTAAAACAAGGAAAACCCTTCTAAATTGTTTCCCAAAACGGCGGAACGTACATTTCAAACAAAGGTATATATGTTTATAGTTATTTTCTTATGATAGACGTCCGCCACTGTACAGTGTTATGTGGATTGCACAACAACTTAAAGGATTTGGCATGCATTTCCTCCTGATATTTGCATGTATAGTTCCGATTTATAGCATATCGGTCTTGCTTGAGATTTGGCATTCGTGTCTTCACCTTGACTCCGATGATTGCGGGATGGTTGACGGAGTTTTGATTTCGAGTTATCTACTCATTACTCATGCGCATGCATTGCGCTATGATGTGTTTATGTATTTATGATTTCGGAACCCCGGCGATTTGATGGTGTTGGCTGAAATATTTTAGTATTTGGAGGGGAGTTTTAATTTAAATTCGGGGACCGAATTTTTTTAAGGGGGGAAGATTGTAACGTTTTGAAAATCGTTTCGGTGAAATTCCGAAAAAACGGTAAAATAAGGGGGTTTCTGTAAAAAGTTAAAATGCAAATATCTTTATTATAAAATTAAATATACATATTCTAGCTATGTAATTGCTGGTATTTGGTGTTTATTGAGCCACTGGTGAAATTTCAAATTTTCTGAAAATTTTTCCGAAATTAATTATTTTAATATTATTTTAAGCCGTCAATAATATATTTAATTAGGGAAAATTACAAATTGGAATGGGTTGATACAAATTTTAGAATTCTTGACACACTAAACTGACATGTAAAATATTATTTCTGAAATGAAATCGTTTGCCAAAACGGTTTAGAAATTATTGAAGAAAAAATGCTTTTTTGGTGAAATTAGCGAAAACTTGCAAATTGGTAACTTGAGAGGGTCTTTTTGCACAAAATTTTCTTGCCAATTTTCACAAAACCTCACCCTAACCCTTGGCCGAGCCCACCATGGCAGCAGCCCAAATTTTTCCACTCCAATTTTGCTTCTTCAACTCATTTTAAAGTGGTTGGAATTGAAAATATTTAATGTATTATATTGAGGTATGGGTTTTAAGTAATTGGATGGGCTTTGACTTAGACTTTTTCACACAAATCCCTCAATCTTCCCCACCTCCACCTGCTGGCCGAAACAGCCCATCCCCCCTCCTTGTTCCATCTCTTCTCACATCAATTTCTTCACAAAATTCAAATGAAAAATTTACAAATTTCTTCTCCAATTATAAGCTAATCCTCATGCTATTCCCTTCTTAAGCCAAATTGCTTTAAAGTATGGAGAATGATGGTGTCTATGGAGGCTAGGGAAACCTAGGATTTCAATCTTGGGAGGTAAAACTCTAACCTAATGTTTAAATTGTAGTTTGTATATGCTAATTTAGATATTAGAAGTGTTAATTAGTTGTGGTGGTTTTTTTTTAGGAAAATCAAGAGAAGGGAGTTGATTTGGAAGTGGGATTTGAGGCATTGTAGATGGGATATTTGAGTGTTGTAGGTAGCTAGTAGTGTGGATCGGGTGATTGTGCGGTGTTGTGACCTTTTTGTCGCCAATCCGCGATGTTCGCGCATATTTTCTTTTTTCATGCTTGCTAGGTTTTTGGAAATTGAATTAGAATGTGGGATTAAAATTATGGTTAGGGTTTTATCACCTCGTTAGCAATTTAATGGGTAGTTTCACACTCTAGTTTATGCAAAACCAAGCTTAATTGTTAAATTGTGAATTTTGCATTAAAAAGAGTTAAAATCGGTATTTTTGCAAACTAGTTTTTTTGAACATATATGGTTTGGTGAAATTAAATTATGGAAATGATTTATATGACTTATTTAAGATATTTAATAAGTATATTGGCCGCTACATTCATTTAAACGTCGTGTTTTGTACTAAAACGGGTAATTTTTGCTTGCTAGATTTTCGGAAAAATGGCTTCTAAAGTGAATTTGGGGTTTTTGTGAATTTTAACCTATTCTATATTTAAATTAGTATTCATGAATGTGAAAATGAGTGTACTTGGGTTTTTCTCGATGGTCGGGCGTTTGCACGCCGACGTTGAGGGTTTTTGGGTTGGTTTGTGAGAGCAACCATTGGTTTTGACCTATGTGTGATTCACGTGTCGTTTTGGGTCATAAGTCGGATTTTAATACGACTCGGTGCGTTATGATATGTAGGTACCCCATGTGGACTTCGAGACGACAAGCAAGCGCGTGGCGACATCGGCACCGGCTAGCGAGGACCAGGTGAGTAGATTTATATCTACGGGAAGAAGTCGGGTGGATGGCGTATAGTACCCCCGCAGTCCGTAGTGTAGCTTATATATATATATGTTTATATAGGTGTTTTATGATACGAGAATGTTTATTCATGTTATGATTAGGTGTTCATGGATTAGCTTTGGGTTAGTTGCGAAACCCTAGAGTAGTTGTTATACCCACATACGCACACACAGACTTGCATACATTACTTTCTTGTGCGCCGATTGGGATGTGTATATATGTATATATGCGTGGGTATGGGACTATGCATATGTACATTCATATACACATGCATGGAAAATGAGGATAGTACTTGGGATTTAAGATGAGTCGATGAGATTTGATTTGAGGCCGTGAGATCGGTGATATAGCACGGTTCGTATTTGAGATACGACATGACGTTGTAGCGGGTCCTAGACGTAGTGTTTCACACACGTGCATGCATACTTAGGCGGTATCGGTATCGTACTAGGCGTAGATCAGTACCCGATCATGATATTTGATAAAGAGGTTACCAGGTGAATAGTATGATAAATGTGATATTGACCCGTACCCAGATTTGGGATGCCGTACGACGGATTTACGTATGAGCTATATTGATGATTGATCCGCACTCTTGACTTGGGATGCCTACTTATAGATATGGTATCGGATATGATATTATTGAGGCGGGATCACCGACTGTATATATACAGGTATGTATATGTATCGACTCAGATGATTGGCGGCTTCCTTACCTATAGTTCAGCTTGTTAGTTCAGCCGTATAGTTTAGTGTAGTTGTTAGATTAGATTAGACTCCTACCTATTTCAAAACTAGCGGATCGTGGATATTTTAAAAGATAGGTCAAGGGATCTACGGATATTTCAAAAGACGTATCCTTTCTTAAAAACCACCGTAGCCCTATTTTTCAAAACCCCGCGATTCGTGTTATTTCAAATGGCACCATTGTTTAATATTTAGCTCCCGCTCATTTTGGTTGCTCGCTCCGCATCGCATATTTATATTATAATTTCTTATTGCATTGTTGATATCATACTATTAGGACACCAGCACCATTACCGATGATGCGTATGTACCACGTACGCTTGCTTGCCGGCTCACACACATCTTCATCGGTAATTGCCATGTCACGCACACCTTAGAAAATATTATTGCCTAATGTAGCTTGTTACTAGTAGTTTTGACATGATGATTAGTTGCTTGCATTATATGCTAGTTTAAACATTGTAGTTGTTACTTGTCACTTCGTGCATACTGTTATTCATTATATGCCGTATTCATGGATGCTCATGCTTATATTCATGGTTTTACATGCCTTTGATGATTCGGATTTCTATGAGATTTTCTGGATTTGGGGGAAAACCGCAAAACTTGTATAAGCTTCTTCCCTCTCTTTTAAATAAAAAGTGCGGTTTTCCCATGATGTATGAGTCGTCCACCATGAGTTTGCTGATGGATTTCGAGACCTGATTCGAGGAGACGGATGAACCGTTTCGGGTACATGGTGGACCCGGTAAGGTACCCCGGGGCAAGAGGCGCGTGATGATGACGATGTGAGCCTGGCAGGGGAGCACTACCTACCGGTGATTTTACCCGACGCGTCGGATATCCGGAGGATACCGTCGTAGTCTTGAGATGGATGGTAGGGGCCGGTCTGGACTGACGGCGACCTAGATAGTGAGATTGACTTACAGAGATTTTGAGATATTGAGGTACAGAAATTGCGACACAGAGATATCGAGAGATTTGGATACTTTTTTTGTGTTGATACTAGGCACTGTTTATGCTGATTTCATTTATGATACCTCATTTTTTTTAAAAAGATACAGAAATCTCACTAATTTATGACAGCTGTTTTCATCAGTACATGCATTCTGTTTCATGCATTCATACATCATCCATATGATATATTGCTACCTGAGGCACTGACACGGGCACATGGGATTACCCTCGGGTTAGATATTTACCCTAGCCATTGTTATAGGCTGCATGTTATATATTTGAGGGTATATTATGATTGTTGACCTAGGTTTGCGTTGTTCATGCGGTTTCTGTTCGTAGATGTTTTTCTATTCACGAGTTGGCAACTCACCCCCGTTGTGCCCCAGTTTCTTGCAGGTTTCGCCGTACAGGTTTCTTTACGGCTTTGCGGGTACAGTTTCGTTCGGGTGACTTGCTAGTAGGTGGGTTTATTTGTATCGTACCCATCATTATAACTTGTATATTATTACTCTGTTGTATCTAGAAGTTCCATCAACCAAACATGTATTTATTTTTGAGATAGAGACCAGTGATGTTATTCCTTCGACCTTAGAGTCGCGCGTTTTATTTCTGTGGTTTTCTTGTGGTTTTGAGTTTCCTTTTGAATTTTGATCCTCGCTGTTGGCGTTGTATATTATATTGCTTGTGTGGTTGTGACCGTCGATTGACGAAGAGCTAGCTCCTGCTTGGGGATGTCTTTTTATTGATTTCGTATATTATTCATGTTGTATCCCGTTTGGGAGCCAGTATTTACAAAGGAGACTCTGCCGAAATTTTCGGGAAATATTTGTGTTTTTTTTAAAACCGCATAATTCGGCTTATGCTATTAAAACTACTTGTTTTAAATTGGTTTTCCTTCACTCTACTACTTTTCTTGGTTTGGATTTCTGGGTTTTCGGCTTACTTAAATTACGTACGCCTCGAGACGTTCGTAGTTTAAGTGCCGGTCATATTCCGTACTTTCGGGACGTGACAGATTTTGGGAAGCTTGTCCCAGGATTTAGGTACTTCTGAGATCCTATAAGCGAGTTAGTTTCCTTGCATTTAAATTGGTACTTCCGCCCAGATTATTGGATTTTCACCCCGTATTCCTTGTGATGATACTTTACAATTACCTTCTTGACCTTTCACACATGATTTAGCACAGACCTTTTAGCTTGACGCGATCTTTCGTTCACCATCAGCCAATGGTATTAATGGCTCGGCAGGTGGAGGAACATTGGTCAAGGGTCTTGCTATCTGTGCAGGGTTTTTCTTGGGCGTAGCCGTATAGTGAGATAGTCACTTGGGAGGCTGCGAGCGAGATTTGAGAGTTGTAATCTTCTCTTTGAAGGTACGCATAGCAGTATATTTTTTAAATTCGGGGACGAATTTCTTTTAAGGGGGGAGATTGTAACACCTTAGAATGTGTTTTGTAGCTAATTATATTTTAATGTATGGTTTTTAATAAAAAGTTTACCAAATTGGGTTTTTAATTATTTTATCCTATTTTATGTGTATTTTAGTAGATTTTTCCTAGCCTTGCACACACTTGTGCATGATAACTAGGGTGTTAAGTGTGGTTTAACCATTGCTTAATCTAGTTTTATGTTTGGGTTTAAGTGTTTTGGGTTAATAGTGTATGTTGTTCTTTTAAAAAGAAAAAGAAAAATGAATTTAAAAGGGGTTTTATTTTGGTTGAATGTTGACTTTGAGAGAGAGAGAAAGCATGGTGCTACATGGCCTATCCATGCTTCCTTAAATGAAGAAAGAGAAAGAGAATGGGAGGGGTTGTTGAGTGTTCCCTCATTTCTCACGCATTCTCTCATACTCTCACAAACACACACACACACACACAAGCTCCAGCAGCAGCAGAAGGTTTCAGCATTGTTCAGTTGATAAAACTGCACATTTGTATTACATTTTTCCTACCATTTTCATATTAAAAAAAGGACTTTATTATGATATATTATACATATGAGGGTTTATGTGTAAAGACACCATTTTCCATGTGTTAATATATTTTAATTAGCATTTGGTAAGAAAATGTATGTAAATAAATCCATTGACCAAATCCTAGTAGAAATAAGCCTACTAAATATTATTTGAGATTATTGTGCAGAATTTTCCAAGTTGTTATGCAGAATTTATCAAACAAATCAAGTTGTTGAAGAAAACTTGCCAAATTTAGAAGCAAAACTTGGAGACCAAGTCTGGAAGCAACCGAGAAAAGATTTTTGAATTCTGAAGGTGCCCAGGATTGCCACATATCCCAAAGATAGAGCCAAAGAATTTTCATCAGGAGATCTCCACCATTGGCCGCGGAACCGCGGCCAAACCCCCCTGTTGGCCGCGGATCCGCGGCCTTTTAGAAGGATCAATTGCTAAACTTTTGGGTGATCAATCTTTACTGAATTTTACCAAGTTTCCAACTAAAAGATTATGGCTTTGCACTATAAAAGGGCACCGAGAGCCTCTTGGAAAAGTTATCAAGCTGAAGAGATCACGAAGTCCAAGACGGCTCACGCATCCAGGCTGATCATCAACTGTTCATCTACCTCCTTCGGAAGAGTTCGAGAAGCAAACCAAGTTTTTGTAATCATTTTCTAAGGAATAAAGTGTAGATTGTTCAAGTTGATTAATAAAGGTAGTTATTTTATTTAATTCTTTTGCATTTTACATTATGTTTTCCCTCTCTATCTTTTCATCTTCTTCTCCCAACATGCGCGAGTAATTCTCCGCTTGTTAGGGTTCGTAGGATTAGGGTAGGCTAATGGACGATGAAAATAATTAAACCCTTTTTAAGTCCTATAAAGTTTAGGAAATTTATCAAAAGAATCATTAACATCCTAATCGGGCGTGCTAGCAATTCTTTGCTAGTTCCGACCGCGATTAGAGATTAGATTAATGATTGTTTTGGTAAAGGCTAGATATGAACGGAGTTCCGTGTCGAGATAAGGGTTAAGAGTGGGATTCCTTTTCCCTCCAGAAACCCTAATCTACACGCATCACCGTCGTTCTAGTTCTAAATCTATTAATGGATAAAAAGTGTAATTTTTAATTAATCGTCCATAACTACTAAATCCTAACGAACCCTTCAAGCCCTCTTATTATATTATCTACAACTTTAAAATAATCTAGATCTATATTTTACATTCTTGTTTAACGTAGATCTAGAAACCATTCTATAAAATTCTTTATTCCTCCTCTCTTTCTCAACACATCTAAAGTAAAAGTAAAAGGTTCCACGTTTCCCAGAGGAAGACCCGTACTCATCTCGGTCTAGCTACACGCGACACCGTTATTGATTGCGGTTAACTACAAAAGCACTCTTTCGAATCAATCAAATGGCGCCGTTGCCGGGGAAACGTGCGTAATTTTTTATTTTTACTATTTGTGTTGAATTCTTAGACGAGTCATATCATTATTAAAACAAAACTACAAATTGTATATTTAACGATTATTGTGTGAATTTTTGCGAGGAAATCTGGAGTCACGGACTTGAGGAAACAGGAGATCTAGGGTTCACACTTCTCTGGTAAGATTCTAACTCCCTTCCCTCTCCTCTCAAATCCAATAAAATCTATTTTCTGCAGGATTCTTTGCAAAATATTCGCCGCTCAAAAATCTTTTTGTAAAGTTTTGTTTTACGGTTTGTTTTGCATATTTTAATACGGACTCTATGGGGCAAAGACCAAATTAAGATTAGGTGGGGATTTCATCACCCTTCCTAAGCCCCACAAATCACAAACCGAGCATATAGATCAAACCTTCATTAAATTAAAAAATATCTAGACCAGACTCTAAGGACTGTCGCGCTCATTAAGGACAGAGAAAGGTCGTGGGTAATCTATCGTTTATCCGCATTACTTTTGTAGTGCCTAGGCAAGTGTGTCAAAGGCTAGTGGTTTTTAATTAGGCCCACTACTGTGGTTCCTTCCAACTTACCTGCCACTTACCTGGCTACAAGGGTAGTATAGAGGCGGTAGAGGATTTATCCTGCGGCTTGTCCTTTGGAAATCTAGGAGCGGTCTAGAGACTGGACCTAGGTAACCATAGTTCTAGGGTTGTGCATTTTTGTGATTTGTCTAAATCCGTCTTTTTTTTTTAAACAAACCAATTACTTTCTCTCCTTTTTACCCCTTCCCTCTTCTTCTCTTCTTATAATGGGTGACCTAAACAGAAGAACACTTGCCGAGCTTTGCTGTCCACAACCAGATATCTCTTGTTTTCGAAATCCCTTCGGTATACCGTCCGGCTCTTCCATGTCCTTAAGAGATCATATAGAACAAGCAGGAAGAAACAGTTGGCCACCTCAGTCTAGGTCTTATCAACCGTATCCTAATCTGACACCTGTTTCAGTTCATACCTAGAGTGAGGAAGCCCCTAGACGAATGTCCATTGCTGAGCACATAGCTAGGTCTAGAGGCCAAAGTTTCAACCCGGACCAATATCAACCATCACCACCACTGTCCGGAGAAAAGTTTGATATGCAGTTTGTATATAGCCAACCAACCAACCCATATCAATATTCTTCTTCTCATAATATTGATCCTACTCTTACCCAAGTTCCGCAACCATTTTTTTCCTATCAATCCAATCCGACTTTTCCACCTACTCTAGACAGTTCTTCTAATCAGTCATTTGGGAGTTTTAATTATCCACAGGAATTTCAATCTTATACTGAAACCCCTTATCAACCCAAGACTAGTCTGGAGCAGACATTAGAAAAATTTATGGAACTGACAAATCAAATTATGAAGGATTTGCGTAGTAAGACAGAACCGTACACCCTTCCTAATCAAATCTCCCCATTCCAAACTGAACTCCACAACTCCAGTTTCATAGGTTCATCAAGTACAATGTCTGATAAGTTGTGTGACTTTGTAGTGTTTGATATACCCAACTGTGAAGGGTCCATTTCAAGTGAAACCACACCCAACCCTTGTGATCTCTACACCTCCACTCTTGAACCAAAACTGATTGAAAACCATACTTTTGATGAGGAGTTTGAGAATTTTAACCTTCACTTGAATGAGGTGATTGACGTTGGGGATATTTTGATTGATGAACCCGAAATATTGGATGATTTTGTCCCACCAATTCATCAAATCCTTTCACTTCCTTATGGTCATCATCTTGAGCCTTTAATTCTTCCCAAACCCCAAATATGTCTTGAAGTTGATGATAATGGTATACCCGAAGATCAGACCGAAATACAGCCTCCATCTTCCACATCTGGTTCAGCAACACTCGACACACCAATTTTTTTACCCATTTCACCTTCTACTTTCTCCGGTTCTTCTTCTGTTCCTATAGTTTCAGTGAGTTTTGATAAATCACAATCCGTTAATTCAAATTCAGTAATACCAGAAATTCAACTTGATTTGGATATTTTTGAAAATGAGGTAGATGAGTTTTTCGAGTCCTCTACCTCAATGATTTTTTATGAATCGAGTAGAATAAATTCTGGCACAAAACTCTTTGACAGCAAAATGTTCAATCACACCATCGATAAAAGTTTTAAAGAACTTTTTGCTGACGAACTTGAATTTTTAAACAATACGGATTTTTTGATTAATCAATCTCCACCTATAGAGGTTGGACCGTCACCATTCCTTCTTCCTAATCATTCACATTCATCCTCATTCTTTCTTTCCTCTAATTTCAAACCCTTTCCAGACCACCTCTTATCCCTTCCCCATTTTTTCTTGACTCGATACAACACATTCTTCCACCAACCTATATGCTATACTGATAAAATCTTTGAATGGTTGGTGTTAACTTTTGGTCTTTGTAAAGTTTTATTTTGATCAAAAGACTCACCCCCTCTTAAAATGCTTCATATTGTCTAACTCATGTTTGATGGGGGGTATATTTTTGGCTCTTGAACATAACTTTTGTCCTCAAATTGGTGAGCCAAAAATATGTTTGGGGGAGGATTTTCACTTTCATATATTGTTGCCCCCATTAATAATTTCCTCCCAAGTCTACAGGTTTTTGTGCTTAATGGATGACATCAGTGAGGACACTGCTGTAAACAGGTTTGGGGGAGGTTTGTGCTTATTTACACATCAAGTTGCATCTATTTTGCATAAGCACAAATTTTCAAAAATTTTAAAATTAAAAAAAATAAAATAAATTTTATAACAAAAGAGTAGAAAGTGAAAAATTACATCCAAAAGATAGGAATAGTTTAAGAAAACCAAGAAAATTAGAAGTTTTCTTAAACGAACTGGTAATAAGTAGTTATGAGCCGTTGTCCCTAGGGTTAGTAAGTGAAGAAAGTCACTAATCTGAAGATAAAAATAAGTCTGAAAAATAGTTTCTATTCTGGAAGCCGAACATTTGAATGCTGATACCCTACTATATGCACTTACACACGTCTTGAAACTCGGGATAGTAGAGGATACCTTGAAATGCTCTTGTCTAAAAGCCAAAGTATGAAGCAAATGAAAAAAAATGAAGAAAATATAAAAATAGTGAAAAGAAAAAAAATGAACACTGGTTTTGTTATCGCCAAGGCAACAATAAAAAAATATAGCGAGGGTGCCTCTTCACCTAGTGCCCTAAGGCCAACTGGTCTGGGAGTCACTGCTAAGCCTTAGGCGGTGCAAGACGAGGAAAATATTATCACCTAATCAGCAAGCACATAAGTAATCGGTCTGTTAGTACCTCAAGAAGTATTAACGGTCGCATGAAAATGTGTGAGCAAATATAAATATTCATCAAATTAAAAAGTACTGAGGTAGATGGACAAGAGTATGATAGCTTGAATTGAATTCTCCGAGTGTAGGGATGTCCATTACACACACGTAGGGGTATATGATCGATGTTTGGACGAAAGGTAGGAATGAAGAATAAAGACGATGTTTTATTGAGGGATGATGTGATTTCTAATATCTTTTCATGACTATTAAGATAGGGCTCATGACGACTGAAAGGCTAGTATAGTTGGAAACTCTTATTTTCAAAGTCTTTCTTTTATGGTTCTTATCTTTATATGTAAATTTCACTATCTCTCTGTTGTTATGGGATTTTGTCGGTGCAATCCGCTGAAAACCCTCAGGAGACAACACTCCTCCTACTAGGGACACCTAGAGGTTTAACGGCTTGTTGCACGTGCTCAGTGCAATCGTGTCTGCCTACGAAAGTGTGCTTAGTTTTCTCTATCTTTTTCTCCTCTGAAATAAACTAGTTTGCTCGGGACGATCAAAGATAAGTTTGGGGGTATTTGTTCAGTTGATAAAACTGCACATTTGTATTACATTTTTCCTACCATTTTCATATTAAAAAAGGACTTTATTATGATATATTATACATATGAGGGTTTATGTGTAATGACACCATTTTCCATGTGTTAATATATTTTAATTAGCATTTGGTAAGAAAATGTATGCAAATAAATCCATTGACCAAATCCTAGTAGAAATAAGCCTACTAAATATTATTTGAGATTATTATGCAGAATTTTCCAAGTTGTTATGCAGAATTTATCAAACAAATCAAGTTGTTGAAGAAAACTTGCCAAATTAAGAAGCAAAACTTGGAGACCAAGTCTGGAAGAAAAAAAAGATTTTTGAATTCTGAAGGTGCCTAGGATTGCCACATATCCCAATGATAGAGCCCAAGAATTTTCGTCAGGAGATCTCCACCATTGGCCGCGGAACCGCGGCCAAACCCCCCTGTTGGCCGCGGATCGGCGGCCTTCTAGAAGGATCAATTGCTAAACTTTTGGGAGATCAATCTTTGCTGAATTTTACCAAGTTTCCAACTAAAAGATTCTGACTTTGCACTATAAAAGGACACCGAGAGCCTCTTGGAAAAGTTATCAAGCCGAAGAGATCACGAAGTCCATGACGGCTCACGCATCCAGGCTGATCATCAACTGTTCATCTACCTCCTTCGGAGGAGTTCGAGAAACAAACCAAGTTTTTGTAATCATTTTCTAAGAAATAAAGTGTAGATTGTTCAAGTTGATTAATAAAGGTAGTTATTTTATTTATTTCTTTTGCATTTTACATTATGTTTTCCCTCTCTATCTTTTCATCTTCTTCTCCCAACATGCGCGAGTAATTCTTCGCTTGTTAGGGTTCGTAGGATTAGGGTAGGCTAATGGACGATGAAAATAATTAAACCCTTTTTAAGTCCTATAATGTTTAGGAACTTTATCAAAAGAATCATTAACATCCTAATCGGGCGTGCTAGCAATTCTTTGCTAGTTCCGACCGCGATTAGAGATTAGATTAATGATTGTTTTGGTAATGGCTAGATATGAACGGAGTTCCGTGTCGAGATAAGGGTTAACAGTGGGATTCCTTTTCCCTCCAGAAACCCTAATCTACACGCATCACCGTCGTTCTAGTTCTAAATCTATTAATGGATAAAAAGTGTAACTTTTAATTAATCGTCCATAACTACTAAATCCTAACGAACCCTTCAAGCCCTCTTATTATATTATCTACATCTTTAAAATTATCTAGATCTATATTTTACATTCTTGTTTAACGTAGATCTAGAAACCATTCTATAAAATTCTTTATTCCTCCTCCCTTTCTCAAGACATCTAAAGTAAAAGTAAAAGGTTCCACGTTTCCCAGAGGACGACCCGTACTCATCTCGGTCTAGCTACACGCGACACCGTTATTGATTGCGGTTAACTACAAAAGCACTCTTTCGAATCAATCACAGCAGCAGCAAGAGCAGCACCAACAGCAGCAAGCAGCAACAGCATGGGGCAGCAGCAGCAACAGAGGCAGAAGCAGCTCCAGCAACATTAGCAGCAGCCCCAGCATCAACAGCAGCTCTTTTCTTCTTCTCCTTGTGCCTAGGGTGGTGGGTGAGGTATAATTTCTGAACACCAATTCCTAGTTTGCTTAGTTGTGTGATAGTTGGTGTCGGTTTGTGTTAATTATGAGTTTAGTGCTAGATTATGGTGATTTGTGTGGAATATTGATTAAGTGATGATTGTGTTGGTTAACCCTACCTATTTAAGTGTTATTAAGGCCACTTGAACTGAGAATTAACCCAGATTTCACTAAAATACCATAGGGTTGTGTTTTGTGCCAAATTGGTGATTTTAAAGCGATATATTGGCTTTCTGTGATCTGCTTTGGACCCGGGACCTTCAGGTTAAAATTGAGAAAACTGGGGCATGTACACTAGGTCTAGATACCACCACCTGAACACGAGCCCCTAATTCCCTACCCAGGCTGCAGTTTTATTAGGTTTGGCAGCAATTTGCGGCCAAGTAGGGGGTAAGGGTGTTGGGGTTTTGGGTAGGGTACTCTGCTGTGTTGTATAGTGTTTTGGCATGTCTAGTTTTGTAAGATTTGACCTATAGGAAAATCTGGGATCAAATGTCGTATTTGGTGTTCGTTGTGTTTGCGCAATACGCGCGATACGTGAGTGGGTTCTGCGATCCAGCGTGTCGCGGCGTGTCGCGATGGTTTTAGACGCGTACACACACGTTTTAGCGTATCGTGCATACGCGCGTTTAGTTCGCGACGCGAGTTTCTCGTTTAGGTTCGATATCGCGTTTTGCGGAATATTTGGCTTATATATGATTTCCATGTCTAAATTGCAGGTTTGCAGGCGGGAACTACGGACACTGCTACAGGGGGGAGCAGATGGCAGGATTCGCCTAGCGTGGAGCGTAGGTGAGTAGATTTAACATCTACAGGGGAATCGCCCGCATGGCGTTATGCGTCTGGGCTAGGATTCAAATACCTGTCGCATATTCTACGTCATTGTTAGAATTGCGCCTTTACCTTATTTTACTTAGATATAGTTGTACTGTGACTAGTAGCCGTAGGGCACTGCACACATTATTGACGGTTCATATTGCACGAGCACGGATTGTATGCTACACACACATCATCAATAATTGCCATGTCACACACTAACCATTATAGATACTATTGCTTATCACATATGACATCTAGCTTATCGGTATAACTATAGTGTACCATACCTTTAGTGATAGGTATATATACACCTTGCGATATAGCTGCAGGTATACCTTGCACATGTTTTACTTATACCCAGGGGGGTATACGACATCAGTTCTTATAGGTAGATACCTATACATTGCTACACCTGTATGTTACACACATATTCAGTTGCAGTTATGTATTTACCTTTACTGATGTTACTTAGCTGTACCTTATTGGTTTCGCATACATCTGGTTTCAGCTACATATTCTCATTTATATGCTCGCATTTCAGATATATCGCATATATTTATTCTTGGATTTACGCATTGTTATTTAGATTTCACATGATGATTTCTGGATTTGGGAACCGCGGGAGTTCATGAAATTATGCATACATTGAAAAACCCGGTTTCCTTGATATGATATTTGTGCAGCCACCATGAGATTTATCGGTTCTGATTATATACTCCATACGAGGTGTGTGTCACGACCCAAAGTTTGGCCCGTGACCGGCACTTAACCACGTAACGTCTACAGGCGTAACGCGACTAAGTGAACCGAAAACCCAGAAATCAAACCAGTGAAAGTATAGAGTGTTATAAGTTTTAAATGAAAGCACTTACTAACATGATAAGAAATCTAAGTAAACAATCACCAAGATAGCAATATACGACGCCGTAGCGAAGATCAAGATCCATAAGTGGAAACATCACAGATAGGATAAACTGCAAGTACAGTCGGCTCACAACGAGCTCGACACCAGAATACAAATAATATACATCATCTTCCTCACACTGTCTCTAAGTCAAATACATACATGGTAGATGGAGAATACTAGATACAACAATGTACATAACTGAAAGATAAACAGATACCGTACAAAACCCATCTATCAGCAAAAGAGCTAGTACACCAACTATGGGGGTATCTGTGTCAAAAGATGCAAGCGCAGCCTGCCGCAACTACTCCGAAGGGCAACCTGCAAACACTGTGGCACAACGGGGGTGAGTTGCCAACTCGTGAATAGAGATAACAAATAAAGGTAATCGCGAGCATGCACGTACTGCGCTACTCTATCATATGCCAACAGATGATATCAATATGTGATAAGCAGTATGTGCAATAATCATGCAAGTGCTCTATCAGGTAATGTAACTACAGGATGAGGTACAATAATAAATGCTGAGCATGGGCAATATAATATCTACATGGAATGTCAACGTGGAATATATAATCGGTGTCCATCAATGCACCCAGATCCCCCAAATAGCTCAGGCGCCGGCGCTCTCATCGGCCCTCAAATCCTGTACATCTCTGAGAATCCCGAGTGCCCAACATCAGCACCCAAATATCATAGATACTCGTGTCCAGCATCGACACGCAAATCCTCATCCATCGGGCCCCGTCAGTCCGGGTCAACCTACGGGCTCCGTCTGCGGTATAGGCCCTCGGCCCCGGCAGTACGGATCACCCCGCATCCATCTATCGACTCTGATCAGTACCCTCCGTATAACTGTCAGGTCCAACCAATCACCGGTAGGTAGTAGTCCCTCTGCCAGGCTCACCGTCTACTACACAGCGAAACCGTTCTCGCCCCGGGGTACCATACCGGGTCCACCATGTACCCGTAATCGGCCTCAACCAGCTCCTCGATTCGGGTTCACATATATCACTCTAGCACCGAGGAAACACATGGTGGACGCACCGAAATATCATATCAAGGGAACCGGGTTTTTAAATGATTACATATTTGAAATAGCCACGGTTCCCAAATCCAGAAATCACATGTAATCCAAACCAATATGCAAGTCAATGATCCGATATGATATGTGCATCAATTATGAATATCATATCAAGTCACATAAAGATGAGCTACAACATAACGATCCGATGTAATATATGCATCAAGTATGAATATCATGTCAAGTCACATATAGATGAACTACAACATAACGATCCGATGGAAATTCTACAGTGTGAGTGTCATGGCAATTACTAACGGTGTGTGTGTAACATGCAGGATAGTGCTCGGGCAACATGGACCGTTAGTAATGGTGCGGTGTTCTATCAATTCTAGTTTATATCCATATAGCAGGGAATGCAGTATGCAATAAATAGTAGCCATGCACAGTCAATGTATGTAAATGTAGCTATAAGGTCCTATCAGCCCTGACGTAGAACGCCATGCGGGAGATATCCCCGTAGATGTTAAATCTACTCACCGTAGTCTCTCGCTAGGTATAGCCAACAACTTGTTTCCCCTTCTGCGCGGCGTCCGTCGTACTCGCCTGCGAACCTAGAATTACACAATACATCATACATAAGCTTGACATCACACAAACACGATATTAAAGCCGAACTAGTTACTCGTGTCGTGAACCAAGCGCGCGTGTGCGCGATACGCTAAAACGTGTGATTACGCGCCTGAAGCCACTCCGACGCGTCACGATACGCAGAAACCCCAACCCACACACACGTATCACGCGTGTCGCGAAAGATTGAAAAATACGGAAAAATAGGTATTCTACTCCAGATTTTGATACAGAAAAGATATTGTAAAAATATATATACCAAAATAACTCACATAGCAGCAGACACCATCACCCCAAACCCCAACCCAAAACACCCCCATCTGGCCGCAAATTGCTGCCAGAATGCTTATTTCGGCGGCCTTGGTAGGGAATTGGGCTCCCAGGTTTGGTGTGTGCACTCTATACCCCCCATACATTCTACAGTAACCTCTAGTTTCACTCTGAAATATCTCGGGTAGCAGCAGATCCTACAGAGCCTTATTTCTAGTTAAAATCCACACTTTTGCACTAAAATCAAACTTTAGGGTATTTTTCTGAAATCTGAAACAAACCTAAGTCTAAACCCACACTAATAACTCATTAACAAGCTAATTAAGCCACAACAACATAAATTTAACATATTAACAATAAATCCCTTCAATAGCACTAAAATTGCACAAAAAGGTGATATTTGGAAGCTAAACATGCAAGTTATGGAGATAGGGTGCTAGGAGTGAGATTTATACCTTCAAATGACCTTAGAAAAACCAAAAGTTCCAGCTCCTCCTTCAAGTATGTAGACTTGCCTCCAAACACCCCAAAAACTCATTTTTCCCAAGGTTTTGTGAAGGAAAAGGGTGGTTTTTGTGTAGGATTTGTGTAGAGATCAAAGAGAAGTGAAAAGGAGAGGGAAAGGTGAAGAAAAGCTAGGGTTTTGCTGTTAAATTTCTGCTGGATTTCAGAATGAGGGAAAGAGAGAGAACAGAGAAGAAAAGGGGTCAAAAAAGTCAAAGTTCAATACCTAACACCATGGCTCATTTTCTATTGGGATTTGAATTATGAAAAAGGGTTTTGTTTTGATTAAAGGGTGGGGAAATAAGTTAGCAACCATGCAACACAAGAATGGTTAACATGTTACCAAAACCCTAAGTCACAAAAATGGCTAAGTGTGCAAGGTGTACACTACAAAGGAAAATTTTCCCAATTTGCTAGCACGACTAAATATAACTAATAATCCTATAAACACATCTATAATAATACGTACGATCACTAATTATCACGAAAGACATTCTAACGGAAATTCAAAGTGTTACAATGTACCCCCCTTAAAGAAATTCGGTCCCCGAATTTAAAAATCTAACTATACGCACCTTCAAAACGATGGGGATACCTCTTCCTCATCTCGCTCTCGGTCTCCCAAGTGACTTCCTCGCCGCTCTGGCCACGCCAAAGTACCTTGACGGACGGTATCTCTTTCGACCTCAATTTCTTCACTTGTCGATCCAAGATCATCACCGGCTGCTCTGCATAGGAAAGGTCGCGCTCAAGCTGGATCGTCGGGTGCTGAATCGCATGCGAAGGATCATAAAGATATCTGCGGAGCATCGAAACGTGAAATACGGGGTGTACGTCTGGAAAACTGGGCGGAAGGGCTAATCGATACGCAACCGCACCAATACGCTCAAGGATCTCGAAGGGGCCCACCTATCTGGGACTAAGCTTCCCCTTCTTCCTAAATCTCGTCACGCCTTTCATTGGGGAGACCCTCAAGAAAACATGATCACCAACAGAAAACTCAAGTCTGCGCCGACGACGGTCCGCATAAGACCTCTGCCTACTCTGGGCTGCTGTCATCCTATCGCGAATCAACTGGATCTTCGCGGTCGTCTCCTCCACAATCTGCGGCCCTAAGATACTGCTCTCACTGAGCTCCGTCCAACAGGTGGGCGATCTGCATCTCCTCCCATAAAGAGCCTCAAACGGTGCCATCTGAATAGTCTCCTGGTAGCTGTTGTTGTAGGAGAACTCTACTAGGGGCAAATGATGATCCCAGCTACCTCCGAAGTCTAAAACGCATGCTCTGAGCATGTCCTCGAGAGTCTGAATAGTCCGCTCTGACTACCCGTCGGTGTGCGGATGGAATGCTGTGCTGAAACTCAAGCGAGTGCCCAAAGTCTCCTGAAGCCTCTCCCATAGCCGGCTGGTAAACTGGGTGCCTCTATCGGACACGATACAAGTCGGAACTCCGTGCAGTCGTACAATCTCATCAATGTAAATCTGGGCATACTGAGCAAATCCGAAAGTCGTCTTCACCGGTAGGAAGTGAGCCGCCTTCGTCAAACGATCCACGATCACCCCGATGGAGTCATACCCTCGACTAGTCCTTGGTAGACCCATAATGAAATCCATAGATATATGTTCCCATTTCCACTCCGGAATGGGTAAGGGCTGTAGCTCTCCCGCGGACCTCTGGTGCTCAGCCTTGACTTGCTGACAAGTCAGGCATCTCGACACAAAATCTGCAATGTCCCTCTTCATACCGTCCCACCAGTAAACATCTCTCATATCGTGGTACATCTTGGTGGAACCGGGATGAACACTATATACTGACCGATGTGCCTCCTCAAGAATCTCGCGCCGCAGTCCCTCAGCATCTGATACGCATAGTCTAGCTCCAAATCGTAGTATCCCCTGATCATCGATCACGAACTCGGAAAATCTGCCCTGTCCCATCTGTGTCCTGATCTCTGAACAGCGGTCATCACTGTGATGTGCCTCATGTATACGGTCAAGCAACTGTGGGCGTGCACGAACATGCGCAATCTGTCCTCCGATCGGCGTAAACTCGAACTGTACCCGACTGTCGCATAAGATCTGCCAATCCGCCGACGACTGCCTCTGCACTGCGCTCAAACAGGATAGACTACCCCCGGGCCTCCTGCTCAAAGCATCCGCCACTACATTCGCCCTGCCCGGGTGATACAAGATCTCACAATCGTAGTCTTTCACTAACTCCATCCATCAGCGCTGTCTAAGGTTCAGGTCTCGCTGCTGAAATATATACTTTAAGCTCTTGTGGTCAGTGAATATCTGGCACGACTCTCCATACAGATAATGTCGCCAGATCTTGAGTGCAAAGCCCACTGCAGCCATCTCCAGATCATGAGTGGGGTAATTCTGTTCATGTTTCTTTAATTGCCGCGAAGCATACGCGATCACCCTTTCATGCTGCATCAAAACGCACCCTAGCCCCACTCGTGAAGCATCACAGTAGACCACAAATCCGCCTGATCCTGAAGGCAATGATAGCACTGGTGTCGTAGTCAGTAGAGCCCGTAGCTGCTGGAAACTGTGCTTACACTCCTCCGTCCAATCGAAGCGAACTCCCTTCCGGGTCAACCCGGTCAAAGGTGTAGCCATGCGAGAGAAGCCCTGCACAAATCGCCTGTAATAGCCTGCCAGCCCTAGAAAGCTGCGATCCTCCGTCACTGACGTGGGTCTAGGCCAACTCCGAACTGCCCCGATCTTCCTCGGGTCCACACATATACCATCTCGTGTAATCACGTGCCCCAAGAAGTCTACGCAGTCTAGCCAGAAAGCACACTTTGAAAATTTGGCGAAAAGCTGATGCTCCCTCAAGGACTGCAGTGTAATCCGCAGGTGCTGCTCGTGCTCCTCTCTACTCCGAGAATACACCAAGATATCGTCAATGAACACTATGATGAACAGATTAAGATACGGCCGGAAAATTCGGTTCATCAAGTCCAAGAATGCTGCTGGCGCGTTGGTGAGTCCGAACGACATCACCAAAAACTCATAATGGCCGTAACGTGTGCGGAAGGCTGTCCTAGGAATGTCCTCCTGTCGAACCCGGAGCTGATGGTAGCTTGATCGCAAATCGATCCTCGAAAAGTATCCTGCCCCCTGAAGCTGGTCGAACAAATCGTCGATGCGTGGCAAAGGATACCGGTTCCGCACTGTCACCCTGTTCAGCTGGCGGTAGTCGATACACAAACGCATACTGCCGTCCTTCTTCTTGACGAACAGGACTGGAGCACCCTAAGGAGAAACACTGGGTAGAATAAGTCCCTTATCCAGCAAGTCCTGCAACTGGCCCTTCAATTCTCGAAGTTCCGCCGGGGCCATCCGATAAGGCGGTACAGAAATAGGCTCCGTGCCAGGAACCAAGTCAATACAGAAAGAAATATCACGCTCGGGCAGTAGCCCAGGAAGCTCGTCAGGGAACACATCAGGGAACTCGCTAACAACCGGAACCTGATCCATCGGAACCTCTGTAGCTCTAGTATCGCAAACATAGGCGAGAAATCCCTGACATCCCTTCCGCAAAAGCTGTCCAGCGCGAAAAGAAGAAATCACACTGTGAGGGGTGGCACCACGGTCTCCCAACACAACAACAACCGACTTGCCGGGAAAAAAAAATCGAACTGTCTTCTCGCGGCAGTCAACAGAAGCATAGCACGTGGCTAACCAATCCATGCCTAAAAGAACGTCGAAGTCCAACATCTCAAGAAGGATCAAATCGACCGGCAACTCTCTCTCGCCAATACGGACGGTACAGGATCGGAACACGTGCCTAGCAACAAACGACTCTCCCACAGGAGTAGTCACAACAAGCGGCTGGTCAAGTAAACCGGACTCTCTACCCAAACTCGGCACAAAGTGTGTGGATACGTACGAGTGCGTGGATTCGGGATCGAATAACACGTGTGCATTAACTGAACATACAGGAAGGATACCTGAGACCACCGCATTGGACGCCTGCGCGTCCTGATGCGTCAAAGCAAAAACTCGCTCCTGTCCTCCACCTGCAACTAACTGTCCCCTGCCGGCCGCTGGCTGCCCTCTACCTCGGTCACCTCGTCCGCTATGAACAAATCCTCCACGACCACGACCTCTCTGTGCATGTGTCTGACGCGGAGTAACAGTAGGTACTATCGGCAATGCCGTCTGGGGTGGTGAAGGTGGTAATGTGACATGCGGTGCTGCCGCCTCACTCCAGGGTACCTCCGGACAATCTCGCACACGATAATAAGAACTCCCGCAACGGTAACATCCCGATGATGGTCGCTGACCTTCCTGGGGATAGGAGCTAAACAATCGGCCTCGTCTCGAATCTTTGCCACCTGCAAGGTGCATGTCACGACGCCGGAAAGGCCGTCTCTGTACTGACGTATCTGCACGAACTCTCTTCGGCTCTGGGACTGCCGAAGTCTAAGCAAGGCGCTCCTCAACTAATAATGCTGCATCTACTGCCGCTGCGTATGTCTCGTAATGTTGCGCGCTGATAGCAAGGAATAGTGGTGTAAGCAAGCCTCGGACAAATCTCTTGACTCGCAACTCTTCAGTAGCCACTAGATACGGAGCATAAACTGATAGCTCGGTGAGCAGAACATCGTACTCTGCCACTGACATCTCTGGCTTCTGGCGTAAGGACTCGAACCTGCGTGCTCTAGCATCTCTGACACTCAGGGAAAGAAAGCGGGCAAGGAATAGCGCCACGAACTCTGTCCAGGTCATAGGAGGAAGACCTGCTGCTCTACCCTTCTCGACTGATTCACACCATTTCTGCGCAAGACCTTCCAAGCGAAAGCTCACGAACTCAACCCATCTCGCATCTGCGCATCTAAGTGAACGACATATCCGTGCCATCCTATCAATGAAAGATTGTGGGTCCTCGGCCACATCGGTGCCTGTGAAGACCGGAGGCTTCAGCCTCATAAACTCTGACAGCGATACTGTAATAACCTCTGTAGTCACAGGTGCAACTTCCTGAACTGTGGGTACCACCGCGGTCTCTGCAACGGGTGGAACTACCTCTGGTCGCTACGCTCGAAGTGTCTCAACTAGAGATCCCATCATCTGGCGCATCTCCTGCATACTGGATCCCATCGTCTGGCGTATCTCCTGCACACCAGCCCCTAACATAGCATTCTGATCTGTTACGGCAGGAACAGCCTGCTCGGGCACAACCGGTGTACTACCCGGATCAGTCCTCATCTCGGACGAGTCAACTCGAATCTCAGCCCTCGCGGCCGCTCTCCGCGCCCTCGTAGTCTTTGGCGGCATATTGGCTGAAAGGAACAATAGGATTCGATAAGGATACGGAAATCGAATCGCAAGAATGCATAGACTCAGGAAGGAATTTAAATCAATAAGTCCTAAGGTCGTGTAGGCGGAGTACCGTGTCATGAGTATGCCGCGGAACATACACACGCTACGCTACCCTGCTGCAGCTACCTACTCCATCATACCAGGGTTATCCTACACTCCGAAAGTTAAAACCTACGCTCTGATACCAACTTTGTCACGACCCAAAGTTTGGCCCATGACCGGCACTTAACCACGAAACGTCTACAGGCGTAACGCGACTAAGTGAACCGAAAACCCAGAAATCAAACCAGTGAAAGTATAGAGTGTTATAAGTTTTAAATGAAAGCACTTACTAACATGATAAGAAATCTAAGTAAACAATCACCAAGATAGCAATATAAGACGCCGTAGCGAAGATCAAGATCCATAGGTGGAAACATCACAGATAGGATAAACTGCAAGTACAGTCGGCTCACAACGAGCTCGACACCAGAATACAAATAATATACATCATCGTCCTCACACTGTCTTTAAGTCAAATACATACATGGTAGATGGAGAATACTAGATACAACAATGTACATAACTGAAAGATAAACAGATACCGCACAAAACCCACGTATCAGCAAAAGAGCTAGTACACCAACTATGGGGGTATCTGTGTCAAAAGTTGCAAGCGCAGCCTGCCGCAACTACTCCGAAGGGCAACCTGCAAACACTGTGGCATAACGGGGGTGAGTTGCCAACTCGTGAATAGAGATAACATATAAAGGTAATCGCGAGCATGCACGTACTGCGCTACTCTATCATATGCCAACAGATGATATCAATATGTGATAAGCAGTATGTGCAATAATCATGCAAGTGCTCTATCAGGTAATGTAACTACAGGATGAGGTACAATAATAAATGCTGAGCATGGGCAATATAATATCTACACGGAATGTCAACGTGGAATATATAATCGGTGTCCATCAATGCACCCAGATCCCCCAAATAGCTCAGGCGCCGGCACTCTCATCGGCCCTCAAATCCTGTACATCTCTGAGAATCCCTAGTGCCCAACATCGGCACCCAAATATCATAGATACTCGTGTCCAGCATCGACAAGCAAATCCTCATCCATCGGGCCCCGTCAGTCCGGGTCAGCCCACGGGCTTCGTCTGCGGTATCGGCCCTCGGCCCTGGCAGTACGGATCACCCCACATCCATCTATCGACTCTGATCAGTACCCTCCGGATAACTGTCTGGTCCAACCAATCACCGGTAGGTAGTAGTCCCTCTGCCAGGCTCACCGTATACTACATAGCGAAACCGTTCTCGCCCCGGGATACCATACCGGGTCCACCATGTACCCGTAATCGGCCTCAACCAGCTCCTCGATTCGGGTTCACATATATCACTCTAGCACCGAGGAAACACATGGTGGACGCACCGAAATATCATATCAAGGGAACCGGGTTTTTAAATGATTACATATTTGAAATAGCCACGGTTCCCAAATCCAGAAATCACATGTAATCCAAACCAATATGCAAGTCAATGATCCGATATGATATGTGCATCAATTATGAATATCATGTCAAGTCATATAAAGATGAGCTACAAAATAACGATCCGATTTAATATATGCATCAAGTATGAATATCATGTCAAGTCACATATAGATGAACTACAACATAACGATCCGATGGAAATTCTACAGTGTGAGTGTCATGGAAATTACTAACGGTGTGTGTAACATGCAGGATAGTGCTCGGGCAACATGGACCGTTAGTAATGGTACGGTGTTCTATCAATTCTAGTTTATATCCATATAGCAGGGAATGCAGTATGCAATAAATAGTAGCCATGCACAGTCAATGTATGTAAATGTAGCTATAAGGTCTTATCAGCCCTGACGTAGAACGCCATGCGGGCGATATCCCCGTAGATGTTAAATCTACTTACCGTAGTCTCTCGCTAGGTATAGACAACAACTTGTTTCCCCTTCTGCGCGGCGTCCGTCGTACTCGCCTGCGAACCTAGAATTACACAATACATCATACATAAGCTTGACATCATACAAACACGACATTAAAGCCGAACTAGTAACTCTATCGTGAACCAAGCGCGCGTGTGCGCGATACGCTAAAACGTGTGATTCCGCGCCTGAAGCCACTCCGACGCGTCACGATACGCAGAAACCCCAACCCCCACACACGTATCACGCGTGTCGCGAAAGATTGAAAAATACGGGAAAATAGGTATTCTACTCCAGATTTTGATACGGAAAAGATATTGTAAAAATATATATACCAAAATAACTCACATAGCAGCAGACACCATCACCCCAAACCCCAACCCAAAACACCCCTATCTGGCCGCAAATTGCGGCCAGAATGCTTATTTCTGCGGCCTGGGTAGGGAATTGGGCTCCCAGGTTTGGTGTGTGAACTCTATACCCCCCATACATGCTACAGTAACCTCTAGTTTCACTCTGAAATATCTCGGGTAGCAGCAGATCCTACAGAGCCTTATTTCTAGTTAAAATCCACACTTTTGCACTAAAATCAAACTTTAGGGTATTTTTCTGAAATCTGAAACAAACCTAAGTCTAAACCCACACTAATAACTTATTAACAAGCTAATTAAGCCACAACAACATAAATTTAACATATTAACACTAAATCCCCTCAATAGCACTAAAATTGCACAAAAAGGTGATATTTGGAAGCTAAACATGCAAGTTATGGAGATAGGGTGCTAGGAGTGAGATTTTGTCACGACCCGAAAGTACGGAACATGTCCGGCACTTAAACTACGAACGTCTCGAGGCGTACGTAATCTAAGTAAACCGAAAACCCAGAAATCCAAACCAAGAAAAGATTTAGAGTGAAGGAAAACCAATTTAAATCAAGTAGTTTTAATCGCATAAGCCGAATTATGTGGTTTTAAAAAAAACATCAAATATTTCCTGAAAATTTCGGCAGAGTCTCCTTTGTAAAACTGGCCCCCAAACGGGATACAACATGAATAGTATACGAAATCAATAAAAAGGCATCCCCAAGCGGGAGCTAGCTCTTCGTCAATCGACGGTCACAACTACACAAGCAATATAATATACAACGCCAACGACGAGGATCAAAATTCAAAAGGAAACTCAAAACCATAAGAAAACTACAGAAATATAACGCGCGACTCTAAGGTCGAAGGAACAACATCACTGGTCTCTATCTCAAAATAAATACATGTTTGGTTGATGGAACTTCTAGATACAACAGAGTAATAATATACAAGTTATATAATGGGGGGTACGATACAAGTAAACCCACCTACTAGCAAATCACCCGAAGGAAACTATGCCCGCAAGCCGTAATGAAACCTGTGCGGCAAACCTGCAAGAAACTGGGGCACAACGGGGGTGAGTTGCCAACTCATGAATAGAAAAACATCTACGCACAGAAATCGTATAAATAACGCAACCTAGGTCAATGATCAGAATATATCCTCAAATATATGAATAACATGCAGCCTATAACAATGGCTAGGGTAATATCTAACCCGAGTGTGATCTCATGTGCCCGTGTCAGTGCCTCAGGTAGCAATATATCATATGAATGAGGTATGAATGCATGTACTGATGAAAATTGCTTTCATAATTCAGTGAGATTTCTGTATTTTAAAAGTGAGGTACCATAAATGAAATCATCATAAAACAGTGCCCAGCATCGACACAAAACAAGTGTCCAAATATCTCGATATCTCTGTATCACAATCGCTGTACCTCAATATCTCAAATCACAATATCTAGGGCGCCGTCAATCAAGACCGGCCCTTACCATCCATCTCAAGACCACGACGGTATCCTCCGGATATCCGACGCGTCGGGTAATATCACCGGTCGGTAGTGCTCCCCTGCCGGGCTCAACGTCAACAACACATTCCTCTTGCCCCGGGGTACCGCACCGGGCCCACCATGTACCCGAAACGGTTCCTCCACTCCTCGAATCGGGTCTCGAAGTCCATCAGCAAACTCATGGTGGACGACTCATACATCATGGGAAAACCGCACTTTTTATTTTAAAAGAAAGAAAAGGTTTATTTATGTTTTTGCGGTTTTCCTCCAAATCCAAGAAATCTCATGAAATCCGAATCCAAGTCATCAATAGCATGTAAACAGTGAATATAGGCATGAGAATCCATGAATACGACACAACAGTGAATAATAACATGCATGAAGTAGTAGGCAATAACTACAATGTTTAACTAGCATATAAGGCAAGTACACTAATATCATGTCTAAACTATTAGCTAACAACCTATGTCAAATGAAATAGTATTTTCTAAAGTGTTCGTGACATGGAAATTACCGATGAAGATGTGTGTGAGCCGGCAATTAAGTGTACGTGGTACATACGCATCATCGGTAATAGTGCTGGTGTCCTAACAGCATGATATCAATAATGGAGTATGAAACATAAAATAAGCATGCGATGCGAAGCGGACCACAAAAATGAGCGGGAGCTGAAAACTAGACGCAACTATAACTAATCTGCATTAATCTAATATAAGTCCTACAAATGGTGCCTTTTGAAATAACACGAATCATGGGGTTTTGAAAATATGGGCCACGGTGTTTTTATGAAAAGATACGTCTTTTGAAATATCCGTAGGATCCCTTGGGCTGTCTTTTAAAATACCCACGATTCGTTAGTTTTGAAATAGGTAAGAATCGAATCTAATCTAACAACTAAACTAAACTAAAGGGCTAAGCTAACAAGCTGGACTACAGGTAAGGAAACCGCCTATCATCTGAGTGGATACATATACATACCTGTATATGTATAGTCGGTGATCCCGCCTCAATAATATCATATCCATAACCAGACATCCCAAGTCAAGAGTGCGGATCAATCATCAAAATATAGCCCGTACGTAAATCCGTCGTACGGCATCCCCAAATCTGGGTATGGGTCAATATCACATTCATCATACTATTCACCTGGTATCCTCCTTATCAAATATCATGATCGGGGTACTGATCTACGTCTAGTACAATACTGATACTGCCTAAGTATGCATGGACGTGTGTGAAACACTACGTCAAGGACCCGCTACAACGTCATGTCGTATCTCAAATACGAATCCTGCCATATCACCGAAGTCACAACCTCAATACAAATCTCATCGACTCATCTCAAACCCAAGCCTCAAATCCGTATGTGAACACATAGTCCCATACCCATGTGAACACCTAACTATATATTCCCGTATAAGCACAAATGAAAGAAGAAAGTATGCAAGTATGGGTTGGTGTGTGCATGTGTAGTGCGACCACTACTCTAGGGTTACGGGACACTAAATCATCCAAGAACACCAAATATCCATATTATCATCAATATACTGAAACAATATATAAACAATATATATATATATATGTGTATACGTATTCGTATACATCACCGCGAACTGCGGGGGTGCTATACGCCATCCACCCGACTTCTCCCCGTATATATAAATCTACTCACCTGGTCCTCGCTCGCCGGTGCCGACGTCGCCACGCGCTTGCTTGTCGTCTCGAAGTCCACATGGGGTACCTACATATCATAACGTACTGTGTCGTATTAAAATCCGACTCATGACTAAAACGATACATGAATCCCACATAGGTCAAAATCTATGGTTGCTTTCACAAATCAACCCAAAAACCCTCGACGTCGGCGTACAAATGCCAAACCATCGAGAAAAACCCAAATACACTCATTTGCACATTCACGAACACTAATTTTAATATAAAATAGGTTAAAACTCACAAAAACCCCAATTTCACTTAAAAAGTCATTTTTCCGAAAATCTAGCAAGCACAATTCGCCGTTTTAGTACAAAACTCGATGTATAAACGAATCTAGCGGCCACAATATTCACTAAATATCTTAATTAAGTCATAAAAACAATTCCCAAAATTTAATCTCATTAATTTCCATAAACATTAAAATTCTAGTTTACAAAATACCTAAATTTTAAAAATTTTATAGCAAAAATGCACAAACTACAATCTAGCTTGGATTTTCATGAACTAAAAGCATTAAACCACTCAATATAATCTTTATAATGACATGAAACCTAAATTTGAATTTTATCTCATAAGAATATAATTATTTAAAAAACCTAGTTTACCAATTATATAATTATCACTTTTAAATCAACAAATATGCAAACTAGCAACTTAAATTGGATTTAGCATAACATTAATATGTCAATTATATCACATAAACTAAATCTCACAACACAAAATACCAATTTGAAATCAAACCCCTCTCTTGAATTTTAAATCATGCACCTAGAACTAATTAAAAACCTAATTAAACAATTAATTAAGCTAACCTAAGCAATTAACATCACATTAAGCAAAAGGTTAGAATTTATACCCAAATAATTTGAAGATCCCACAAGCACACTTAGCCTTCTAAATTGAAATCTAAATCCCTAGATCCATGCTATGGTAGCCAAGGGAAAATGGGTAGGAGGTGGATTTTGATTTGGATTTTTGCTTGAATTTTTGTGGATTTTTCAAGCATTTTTGATGAACTTTTTTAAAGAGAAGGAGATGAAGAATGAAGGGGCTGTTGTGGGTTCAGATTTTGGCCAGAATTGGTGGGGATTGGGTGAGGGAGGAGAGAGAGTGAGGTGGGGAAAGTCCACTCTAATTCTATCATTTTCTACTCTTTTCTTTTTCTTTTCTTTTGAAAAAAGAATTGATTGGAGAGAGGGAGAGGGGAGGGCTGTCATGGTGGGGCCGGCCACATGGGGAGAGGGTGAGGTGTGGGTGTATGGGTTAGAAAAAAGATAAATGCTAAACCCCAATTCCCATTAACACTAAGTTCACCGAAAAAAGCCTTTTTCTTCGATATTTTCTAAACCGTTTTGGCAAACAATTTCGTTTCAAAAACCACATGATAAAATTTTATTTAATGTTTTATGATGCATAAAATTTGTTTCAACTCATTCCAATTTGTAATTTTCCCTAATTAAATGTATTAGTGACGGCTTAAAATAATATTAAAATAATTAATTTCGGAAAATTTTTCAGAAAATTTGAAATTTCACCAGTGGCTCAATAAACACCAAATACTAGCAATTACATAGCTAGAATATATATATTTAATTTTATAATAAAGATATTTGCATTTTGACTTTTATAGAAAACCCCCTTATTTTACCGTTTTTTCGAAATTTCACCGAAACGATTTTCAAAACGTTACAATCTTCCCCCCTTAAAAAATTCGGTCCCCGAATTTAAATTAAAACTCCCCCCAAATACTAAAATATTTCAGCCAAAACCATCAAATCGCCGGGGCTCCGAAATCATAAATACATAAACGCATCATAGCGCAATGCATGCGCATGAGTATGAGTAGATAACTCGAAATCAAAACTCCGTCAAGCATCCCGCAATCATCGGAGTCTAGGTGAAGACACGAATGCCAAATCTCAAGCAAGACCGATATGCTATAAATCGGAACTATACATATAAATATCAGGAGGAAATGCATGCCAAATCCTTTAAGTTGCTGTGCAATGCACATAACACTGCACAGTGGCGGACGTCTATCATAAGAAAATAACTATATACATATATACCTTTGTTTGAAATGTACGTTCCGCCGTTTTGGGAAACAATTTAGAAGGGTTTTCCTTGTTTTAAACGTTTCGCGTCATATCAGACACGTAGATAAATACTGATACTATAGCTCGCTTTTTGGAATTCCCTTCAATAGCTATCAATGCATGCAAAATACATTCAGGTACTGTCCTCTGACTAGTCCTGCTTAGTACGAAAACACATCGCAATTATCACAAAAAAAAACATACTGCTCTATAAGAAATCAATCCCAAAATACGCGTATGAATACTACGTACGTCTGGTACGCACGACAATCAAAATCCATATACGTGCCATATAAGTGCACAGAAACAAGATCTAAGTGCATCGGGTGTGCACAAAGCATCTGTCGTAGGCAACGTGTGTGCCTGACAGCAAAATCAGGTGCATCTGACATACACGAAAAAAAATCTCGATTTAGTGCATCTGGTGTGCACCAAAATCGCATCTCAAGACATGCGCTCAACATGCGCGAAAACCCAAAACCAGGGGCATCCATCATGCACGAAATCATGAAATCTAATATCAAGCGCCGAACATGCGCAAAATCAAATCAGGTGCACAAAACAAATATCGAGTATCACAATCGAAATCGAAGTCCAGTGCATCTAAGTGCACAAAAGGCGTATCACTGCACTGCAAGCATATATAAACTATACAGAGTGCAGGAACCAAATCGTGTGCGTGCATACGCACAAAATCAACTCAAATGTCTAAAACCGTAAAATCACAAACATGTGAAAAGCATGAAAACGATATCAAGTGCAACACTGTGCAAAGATCGTAAATCCTCAATCATCAAAATCAAATCATGCGAATCAATCACCCAAAACATCGAAATCAATAATGGCGGAATAGTACCGCTCAAGTGCATCCTCTAAGAATCTCGGACCAACTGTCGCGGTCACTAGTATGACGTCTCGTCGATGATCATGAACTCTGGCCTGCTGGTGTGCATAACACGACCACTCCTGGGTCCAAGTCTTCTCTTAATTTGTCCCAGAAAGGTCCTGTCGAGTTCTCTCCCAAATCTCGCCTCTGCCGAACTGTCCGAAAGTCATCGTTCCTTACTAGATCTGTTCTCGTTCTAGAATGGCTGCATACTCATCACGACTCCTTCTGGAAGGTAAATCGAAGTACCATGCCTCGGCATGCGCATCGCATCTCTGATGTCAGCGGAGTGGAACGTCATCTCATCTAGATCTGGTACGAACCTCTTACTTCACTTTCCTCTAATGTCGTCTTCTTTGGACTCGTCTCGTCGTGGCTGCATGGACTGAGCTCCAACGGCTATCCTCGTATCTGGAGTCTCCTAAGAAATGCATCTCACCACCTAGCATCCGAATTAAGTCGAGCCATCCGATCGAGTCGTCAAAACCTCATAATCCCCCAAGAGCTCAACATCTTGGGCACCGTTTAATAGTATCGAGTACATACCACAGCATCGGTGGTCCAGCCGTAGAAGGGCAAACCCAAGCCTCACTAATGGCGCCGTAGAACTGCCGCAAACCCGAAGGTTCAAAAGCTTTCACACGGTCATTAAGTCGAGTTAGGGTTTCATTCTTCTAGAGGGACCATAGAATTGCCTGCATGTCTTTCCGACTACTTTAAACTTGGAATAATAGGTTTCTGACATTCGATCGCCTCTGTCGACTCCCAACGTCTCCGCGTGAAGTCGTCTCTAGCTGGAATCAGTCTATCTGATGACCTCGCATCGGGGTAGGCGAACGATCCACATGTCCTAGTCATTCGTCCTCGATGACTAGCGACCTTCTATCATCTCTTAGTACAACTCGTTCTGCACTAACGCCAGCATCTGGGGCAATATCTCGTCGTTCGCAGCAATAACTGGCTCGCTCTTCTGCACGCTGAACAGTGCCTCGACCATCATGAATAAGCAACACACCAACGGTCATCAAAATCTGGCTGGCCTCTGTCAGTGGCCCAATCCTCTGATACTGATCGGCACGTCCGAGAAATCTCATAAAGGCGATCCGCCAAACGCTCGTGGCGCGGAAACACAGTAAAAAGACACATCTCCGCAATCGAGTGTCGCCAGAATTTCGCCCTGGTCAGTCCTCGTTCGTAACGAGCTCGTGCTGACCGCAACTCTAGCCGTAGCTCTCCCTACCCGTAATCGTGGCAGCAAAACCATAACTGGTACCGATGAGGCTAGATCAGGAAGGAATATAATACTAAACAAGGAAATGTACATCCTAAGGCTTCTTAAGTGGAGTGGCGTGTCGTAAATATGCCGCGGAACATACCAACGGTACGTCACTCTACTTTAGTCACCTGTTCCATCAACTAAGGGTCATCCTACGCTCCGAAGGTAAAACCTAACGCTCTGATACCAACTTTGTCACGACCCGAAAGTACGGAACATGACCGGCACTTAAACTACGAATGTCTCGAGGCGTACGTAATCTAAGTAAACCGAAAACCCAGAAATCCAAACCAAGAAAAGATTTAGAGTGAAGGAAAACCAATTTAAATCAAGTAGTTTTAATAGCATAAGCCGAATTATGCGGTTTTAAAAAAAACATCAAATATTTCCTGAAAATTTCGGCAGAGTCTCCTTTGTAAAACTGGCCCCCAAACGGGATACAACATGAATAGTATACGAAATCAATAAAAAGGCATCCCCAAGCGGGAGCTAGCTCTTCGTCAATCGACGGTCATAACCACACAAGCAATATAATATACAACGCCAACGGCGAGGATCAAAATTCAAAAGGAAACTCAAAACCATAAGAAAACCACAGAAATATAACGCGCGACTCTAAGGTCGAAGGAATAACATCACTGGTCTCTATCTCAAAATAAATACATGTTTAGTTGATGGAACTTCTAGATACAACAGAGTAATAATATACAAGTTATATAATGGGGGGTACGATACAAGTAAACCCAACTACTAGCAAATCACCCGAAGGAAACTATGCCCGCAAGCCGTAATGAAACCTGTGCGGCAAACCTGCAAGAAACTGGGGCACAACGGGGGTGAGTTGCCAACTCATGAATAGAAAAACAACTACGCACAGAAATCGTATAAATAACGCAACCTAGGTCAATGATCAGAATATATCTTCAAATATATGAATAACATGCAGCCTATAACAATGGCTAGGGTAATATCTAACCCGAGTGTGATCTCATGTGCCCGTGTCAGTGCCTCAGGTAGAAATATATCATATGAATGAGGTATGAATGCATGGAACAGAATGCATGGAACAGAATGCATGTACTGTTGAAAATTGCTTTCATAATTCAGTGAGATTTCTGTATTTTAAAAGTGAGGTACCATAAATGAAATCAGCATAAAACAGTGCCCAACATCGACACAAAACAAGTGTCCAAATATCTCGATATCTCTGTATCACAATCGCTGTACCTCAATATCTCAAATCACAATATCTAGGGCGCCTTCAATCAAGACCGGCCCCTACCATCCATCTCAAGACCACGACGGTATCCTCCGGATATCCGACGCGTCGGGTAATATCACCGGTCGGTAGTGCTCCCCTGCCGGGCTCAACGTCAACAACACATTCCTCTTGCCCCGGGGTACCGCACCGGGCCCACCATGTACCCGAAACGGTTCCTCCACTCCTCGAATCGGGTCTCGAAACCATCAGCAAACTCATGGTGGACGACTCATACATCATGGGAAAACCGCACTTTTTATTTTAAAAGAGAGAAAAGGTTTATTTATGTTTTTGCGATTTTCCTCCAAATCCAAGAAATCTCATGAAATCCGAATCCAAGTCATCAATAGCATGTAAACAGTGAATATAGGCATTAGAATCCATGAATGCGACACAACAGTGAATAATAACATGCATGAAGTAGTAGGCAATAACTACAATGTTTAACTAGCATATAAGGCAAGTACACTAATATCATGTCTAAACTATTAGCTAACAACCTATGTCAAATGAAATAGTATTTTCTAAAGTGTTCGTGACATGGAAATTACCGATGAAGATGTGTGTGAGCCGGCAATTAAGTATACGTGGTACATACGCATCATCGGTAATGGTGCTGGTGTCCTAACAGCATGATATCAATAATGGAGTATGAAACATAAAATAAGCATGCGATGCGAAGCGGACCACAAAAATGAGCGGGAGCTGAAAACTAGACGCAACTATAACTAATCTGCATTAATCTAATATAAGTCCTACAAATGGTGCCTTTTGAAATAACACGAATCATGGGGTTTTGAAAATAGGGGCCACGGTGTTTTTATGAAAAGATACGTCTTTTGAAATATCCGTAGGATCCCTTGGGCTGTCTTTTAAAATACCCATGATTCGTTAGTTTTGAAATAGGTAAGAATCGAATCTAATCTAACAACTAAACTAAACTAAAGGGCTAAGCTAACAAGCTGGACTACAGGTAAGGAAACCGCCTATCATCTGAGTCGATACATATACATACCTGTATATGTATAGTCGGTGATCCCGCCTCAATAATATCATATCCATAACCAGACATCCCAAGTCAAGAGTGTGGATCAATCATCAAAATATAGCTCGTACGTAAATCCGTCGTACGGCATCTCCAAATCTGGGTACGGGTCAATATCACATTCATCATACTATTCACCTGGTATCCTCCTTATCAAATATCATGATCGGGGTACTGATCTACGTCTAGTACAATACTGATATTGCCTAAGTATGCATGGACGTGTGTGAAACACTACGTCAAGGACCCGCTACAACGTCATGTCGTATCTCAAATACGAATCCTGCCATATCACCGAAGTCACAACCTCAATACAAATCTCATCGACTCATCTCAAACCCAAGCCTCAAATCCGTATGTGAACACATAGTCCCATACCCATGTGAACACCTAACTATATATTCCCGTATAAGCACAAATGAAATAAGAAAGTATGCAAGTATGGGTTGGTGTGTGCATGTGTAGTGCGACCACTACTCTAGGGTTACGGGACACTAAATCATCCAAGAACACCAAATATCCATATTATCATCAATATACTGAAACAATATATAAACAATATATATATATATATGTGTATACGTATTCGTATACATCACCGCGAACTGCGGGGGTGCTATATGCCATCCACCTGACTTCTCCCCGTATATATAAATCTACTCACCTGGTCCTCGCTCGCCGGTGCCGACGTCGCCATGCGCTTGCTTGTCGTCTCGAAGTCCACATGGGGTACCTACATATCATAACGTACTGTGTCGTATTTGTAGGGTTCCTAGGCACACTAGTGAGGTCTCACAAGCCATCGACCATGGCAATTTCAAAAATTCTAGGTGCCGAGAGACCCGACTACGGATCGTTTGCTAGAAAACTAGGCGAAAAAGCTAACTAGTTAACACTTAACTACAAGATACGGAAATACAACCTTTGTAGATCCGGTGCTCCACCTCCATAGCTCCGCAACGAGGTCCTCTCCGCTGTCCAAATCAAATCCGGGCTCAAGCGTCGGCTTCGTCGGAGAAAAAGCGAGCTAGGTCGTCGATGTCCATGCCGAAGATGATCTACGTCGAGGCATCGCTAAATCAAGCTCCACCTTCACCAAGCCCTAAAAACTTGTGAAGGAAACACACTCTACTACTTGGCAAGAGGTAGAGGATGAAGAAATAGGAAGTGGGTAGACTTTAGAATTGGATTTCTCACTCATCTTCATCAATCACCATTGATGAAGTGGTGGCTTCTTCATGGAAGAAGATGAAGAAGAAGAAGAAAGAATTATGATAAGTTAATTCTAAAATGAAAAGAATAATACATTCTTATCATCTTAGAACCATGGTTTAGTGTAGAGAATTAATCATGGTTGAGTGGTATGGTTAGGGTTAAGGATGAGATAAGAATAGTGGACTAAGTCAAAGCTTCATGAAGCTTTAACTAAACAACAAAAGAAGCCACCATCCTTTTCTCTTTCTTTTATTCATTTATCAAAAATAAATGGATAACTAAATAAGATAAATGAATAACTAAATGATAAACCGTAACCATTTCATTAACCAAGGTTTAATAATTTACACTTAACCAAAAAGCATGCATCATCAAACATGATACAACCAAGTGCACAAAATCATATCGCATATGTAATGCGCACACCCGAGTGAGAAAATCCATTTAAAGTGAACCGATACTGGTTAACGCAAAGTAATATATCAAATATATACTTATGCATTAAATCATTAAATCAACTCTTGATTTAACGATCCGGTCATATCGCATATAACCGGCTAGTATCCAATGTATCGGCTTATCGAATCAATCCATGATTCGATAACTAGGGTATATCGCATATAACCTAATCGATACATTCATTGCGAGAATGGAATACGGTATCACATACACGCATTATTCTCGGTCCCGCACATATCTCATATGCGCTCCTATTTCGTTTCGCTTGAGCCAGGAAACCTCTGTGTAGGACTCTAAAGACTCGTCAATACGCCGGCAGCGGATGATGATCATATCAAACATCCACAAGCCGCAAGCGGTCTGCTAAACGTAACGGCCACCCGGGTATTGAGCGATCTGAAGATCGACGAGCAAGTCCGCTCACACTCCAGTGAATCCGACCAGTAACACTACCGTACAGTCCGGTCTGATCGTCTGATATGTCGCATATCTCGCCTAGGGGTGGTGAACGTCAGACCCCAATAGCTCGATAAGTCGTGTCGATATGAGGTCTATAACTTTTCGAGAAACTACTGGTAACACTTACCAGTAAATCTCAACAACCCTGGCCAGGGATTTCCTGTTATAGCCAATCGAACACAGCGCAACATCAACTCCCTATACCGGGAGAGACGAATCCCTTCCTATCGCTCATTGCCTCCATGTGACTTGGGACTGTACCCAAAAACCACCGTTTTGCACGCCCTCTTGGACGTGGTAAGATGGAAATCAAAGCACAGTGGGAACCACACAAGACTCTATGACGATCTCGGGTCAACAGACTACTCTGTACCAGTGTCACCAGAGAACTGCCATCTGACGTGAGGTATAATACCATCTGGGAGTTCTCGGCGAGTCCGTCCAGTGTACCCAGTCTCTATTGAGCACCCGTATATCATCTCTGATGTCAAACACCAATGGATATGGGATCATCCATCGCCTATCTGTATGGGTCGAGAAGGTATACGCTAGTCTACTCTGGTATATCGATGCCCCGTCTCGATACACCCACGACTAGGGACTTTGAAGGATGTACTTATGGACTACCATGTCCCCACTAGTATGATCCACATCATAGTCCAGGTAGTCAAGTACAGATCCTAAGGGCTTTACCAACATGTAACAGGGAGACAAACAGTGTACACGTTAAGGTAAAGAGCAACCAGATAGCATACTATCATGTCGAGCAAGAAAGTCCTCCCTATATATGTCCCAGCATCCACTACAATATACATCCTATGTATAGTAATGGCCTCTAGGGCATACATATAACTAACAATCTCCCACTTGCACTAGGGCCATCTGTAGCAGTGGTTGCAGCATCTCATACTCAACCATCCCATAAAAGTCTCTCTCTGGGAACAGGCCTTTGTGAGTGGATCCGCTGTGTTTGTCCTCTGAGTCTACTCTCCTAACCTCGATCCCTTGGAGATCAACCATCTCCATGATCAAGTGATACTGCCTTAGAATATGTCTGGATTACTGATGGGATGGGCGTTCCTTGGCATAAGCCACAACTCCATTGTCACACAATGGTAGGAACGTAGTTCATCTTATGAACCAATATACACCCAAACAGCCTCTTTGGTAGCATCTTAAGTAGCGATGTATCGAGCCTTTATCGTCTAGTATGTCACGGTATCCAGCTTGGAACTCTTCCAACATACCGTCCCTTCACTGAGGGTAAAGACAATGCCTGTGACTGACATTCAGTCGTCTTTATCACCCTGGAACGTTTCCAGTGATTCTCCCCAGGATCGATTGATACCATCTCACTACAACTAGTGAGAATCCTAACATCCAATTAGATCTATCTCATAGATCCAAAATCCAGGAGTTAGTAGGTATCATTATGATCCTATATGGAGAATTATTGTGATAAGCGGAGATTGATCGAGCGTAGCATAAGAAACTCTTTTCTTATCAAGAGTATGTCATCCACGTACTCTACGAGGATCGTCACCATACTCCCTACTACCTTTTTGTATATACAAGGTTCATCTACCATTTTGATGATGTCAAACTCTTTGACCGCTTCATCAAAACAGATGTTCCAACTCCGCGATGCCTGCTTTATCCTATAAAGCATCTTGCACACATTTCCGCTGCTCCCACTGTCTACAAAGCCCTCTGGCTGTGTACTTATAGACGCTCTCTTCTAAATCATCATTTAGAAAAGCAGTCAAGACACCCAACCACCAGATATCGCAGTCATGGTATTTAGCCGTGGCAAGTAGGATCTGGATGGACTTAAGCATAGTTACTTGAAAAGGTTTTAACATTATGATCCATATCTGGTCAATGATGCAAACCTTTAACAAGTCTAGCTTTGAAAGTCTCAACTTTTCCATCTACACCAAGTAATCTTCTCAAGATATACTTGCTCCTGATGGGGATTTAACCCTTCAGATATTGCAACCAAAGTCCATACTTTGTTGGTGTACATGGATTCCATCTCAGATCGCTAAGCATCCAGCCATTCTTACAGAGTCTCACTCCTGATGGCCAGCTCGAAACTAGTTGGGTCATCATCTCATGATGCAATCCTCGCTCCCACTGTCATAGAGAAACAGAAGTATCTCTCAGGTGGGTGAGGAACCCTACTAGATCGGCGGAGAGGCTGAGGTTCGTTGGAATCTACTGAATCCTTTGGTTCTATCAAATCATCATCTGTAGTTTGCATAGCTGGAACCTTTCCAGTTGTACATAACAGACCTTGCCTCGAGCTTGTCCGGATTTTGCTTTTAAACATAGGCCGGACAACCCCAAATCTTAACTGACTTAAGACATGGGCTCTTCCCATACCATATCATATATGAAGTGGTAGGCAACTGATTTGATTCGAACCCTATTCAATAGGTATGCAGCTTCTCAAGCGCATAACTCCCAAAAGGAAATAGGTAACTCAGTAGTACTCATCATAGAGCACACCTTATCATATAGGGTGTGACTGCTCCGCCCCGATATACCATCGTGCTGTGGTGTATTCGGAGGAGTAATGCTGAGAGAGAATCTCATTCTCCTTTAGAATAGTCCAGTATTTCCGTGCTCAAGTGTTCTCCTCCTTGATCTCATCATAGGACATAATACTTATACCCGTATTGGTTCTCTACTTCTAACTTATATTCTGTGAATATCTCAAAAGGTTCGGACTTGTGTTTCAACAGGAACATAGGTCTGAAACTTGAGAGATTATCAGAGAATGTAACGAAGTACAAAGAACCGGTCTTGGCATGTGTAGACAGGGGACCTTGCATACATCCTCATGTATCATCCCAAGAGTTTAGTAACTCTTTCTCTGTTTCCAGTAAACGGAGCTATGGTCATCTTATCTTTGTGACATGACTGGCGAGTTTCACAAGATGTAAATTCAAACTGATTTAAATATGCATCTAAATGTAACTCTAGCTAGTCGGGTCACATTGATCTGACCTAGTCTACAATGCCTCAAGAAGGAATCGTTCATTTCTGAACTCTTCCTCTTGTGTGTGTTCCGTATACTAAAGAACTGTAGTTTGATTTAGAACATCAATGCTTTTAGATAACGTGCCTGAACCGATCAACTTTTGATATAGGAAATGTTCAAAACATTATCCAACAATACAAAATTATATCCTTTATTTTCTAACAAAGAGAGTGATATGATTTGGTATATCAGGTTCGATATCTAATAACATTCGTTCAGAATCAATGTATTGGTGATACAGGGTGACAGTGACCGACAGACTTGGCTGCAACTCTTGCCCCGTTTTCTGCCTCATGAAACTTATCACCCGTTCTCAGTTCTCTACCTTTCTGTAGCCCTATGTAACAGATTACATATCTGGGATCCTGATCTGGTATCACATACCCAGGACGTAGAGGATACTGAGAAACAGTTCTGTATAATGAACACACCCGAAGATGATGCATCAGCATGCACTCTCTTCGTTTGGGCGGCACGGGAATTCTGGTAATCCCCAATTTCCTGCTCTGTCTTATAACAATTATAAGTTGGAGCGGGACCAACGTTCCCCAGCTCAGTATAACAAGCGGGTTCGGTCAATATTCCGTATTATTATCTTGATTAAGGCATTATATGGTCGCTACCTGGAGAGAGAGAGAAGAAAACACTCAGCGTGCGCTCTTGAAAGAATAGATTGGTTATTATTTTATCTAATCAGGATGGCTCCCACTGCTTTTTATCAAATCTTCCTTCAAACCCTAAAAGGAAAGACCAGCCGGGATTAATTACACACTACAAGTTCGCCAATCTTTCAGCCAGGCCAATGTCGGTACTTTGAGGGAGGTCCCCCGTGCTTTCGCACGAACCTAATTAATGTAAACCTCGTTTTCCCAGAGGCGTAACCTCGTTGACACCTTTCTAGACACCTACTTGTTCGGCTAATTGTAATGTATAAAACTCTCCCAGGAGTAACTCTTACTCGCAGCGGGTATCGGGATCCAACTATCTCATAGAAGGTATGCAATCTCATTGCAAATTTCAACACTTGAAATTCCCGATAATATTTTGCCCCTAGCTCGCTATGACCTTGACGCATGCCAAACAACCCATAGTCTGCTAGTCAAGTTCAACCCGTACATTTCTTGATTGAATTAAACCCACCCGCACGACCCTTGACGCATGCCAAACAACGCCGTACGAATACCCTAATCCAATCGCATCATATGCTGGCAGATAAGCACTAGTTAGCTACCGTACACTACGCCTTGACGCATGCCAAACAACCGCAGCACGAATACTAACTAATACTTATCTGAAATTATGGAGGGCTACGACAGGTTTTTCTGAAAACCTATTGCGTAATGAACTTGATATCGTTGTAGGATCGAATGAATTTTGAAATGGAGTGTTTTTTAGGCTTTTCTAGTTTTGCTAAAGGAGTCACTCCCGGTGAAGGGATCGTCGGTCCTTTCCTCGTCGAATGAGGTGCGGGATATATCATATATATCACTGTGCAAAGCAAAAACACTTAAAAGCAATCAAAAGACAAACCGAGTGTGTAGCATCTGCCAGTTATTGCTAAAGGAGTCACTCCCGGTGAAGGGATCTCGGTCCTTTCCTCATCGAATAAGGTGCAGGATATATCATATATACCGCTGTGCAAAGCAGGAACTGTAGCTACCTGTTTTATTTTGAAATTCGATTCTACAACATCTTAGGTTTCTTTTACTTTCATTAATCATATTAATGAAGTCCCATCATTTAAGTACCTAAACATCACAGATAGATATGACGTACACTTATGCCATCCGCATTCGCCTCGATGTCCCCTCGTGCACCGTTAGGTTAGGTAACTAACGGCAGAGCGGGGCAGGGCTAGCCCGGGTGTAAAACATAAGTAACGTCTATATAATATATCATATATACTATATACTGTATCTATCACAGAACATCACATGATCACATCACAGATATCGCAGCAGAAGAATCATATGAAATATTGGATATACTAGGACGTCCGTGTTTTCAATACGAGCCAGTATAAAACACGGATTCCACGGTCGTGATGAATAGCCAAACCCACACCCCAAGACCCCTACGAGAGCGGCAAGCAACCCTACCAATTCTGGAGTTAGAAGACCCGGACTCGACTCCTCGAGTTGGTCTCCCACTGGACTCCAGAACCCGGTTACTTATGCCCTCCTCCTTGGGTCTATCCTAGTGCGGAAAAGTAAATAATATACAACAGGTGACAACTCCCGCAACCTGGAAGCGCCCCAATAAAAGAATATTACATACAAGTTTTTACATGAATGAAAATGAAAAACACTCATCTCACATAAAAACCCCCGGCTATTCAAACACGACAATCCAATATAACATATCCAGCAACACATAACATCACATGTCATCAACGTAAGTAAATATATCCATCCCAATTGTCGTTGACATATAGCAACGAAACCGGCGATATCACATATTACACTTACGGTCACAGAAAAGAAAGTGTAAAACTACAACAGTTGGAATCCGCAACCTCCTCAGACATCGCATGCCTGACCAAATGAATTACTTAGACATCGCATGCCTAACAATTATAAACCCTGCATTTTAGTCTCATTATCGAAAACACTTTTCAATACCAAGTCGGGTAATTCAACAAGATTCCCGACATCCTGATCGAATGCTCGTCGTAAACTTCAGTAGACGGCCGCACCCCCGATACCGTCGACGAAGTGCACCAAGGCGGAACACCGCCACCGCGAGCACCCGAACGGATGCTTTCGGCGACGGGGTTCTCCTACAGTCACTTGGTCGGGGCTATGGAGCGAGGCTGTCTATTAAGTTTACCCGGCGAGTATCCGCGTACGCTACGTGATTGCAACGGACTTTTGATCACATCAAAATTCCGTGGCAACCGATCAAGTGAGACTAAACTGCTACGTTTATAACATTCATTTAGTTATCTCATAACTACTTGTGAATTCCAATTATTGTATCCCATTCCGGATAAATAGAAAATGTTAAACTTTCCGATCGAACAATCGAACACCCAAGTTTTCCCGATACAGATCAACACATGAAACAAGTCTAAAAACATTCAGTTCGTGCCTCAGTACCAACGGTCCAGCCGTAGAAGGGTCAAGCCAACGCCTCACATGTGGCACGCCGTACTGCCCCAAACCCGAAGGTTCAAAGGGTAGTTCAAGACGGTCACATAATCGAGTTAAGGTTTGTTGTCTTCTAGAGGGACCATCGTGTTACTTGCACTACTTAGAACGTGATTAAACTACAGAAATATCCAACACTTGGAAATTTCCCGACAAGGGAAAAATTGGGTATTTATATCCGGTTGAACTTTTTAACATATTCAAAAAAATTATCCGGAACGACACATAGACAAAGTTTGACAATCCGATCGAATCTTTGATTCCCAATACAACCCAAAAATTCTCAACTGTTTACTGCATATTAAAAATTCCCATGAAAACCAGCACTGAAAAATAGGAGTTACTGTGCAAAATTCAATGGCAGATAAGACAAAAGTGCGGCGGAAGGGCCGCATTAGCACGCTAATACCGCGGTTCCGCCGCACTTTAGAAAGATCATTAGGTAATTTTTGCATCGTAATTCTTAGATTTTCCTGCTTATTTTCCTGCATATTTTTAATTTGCAAAAATCCACATTTTACAAAAAAGTCCAGAGAGCATTTTAAAGTCGGGGTTTCGGGTCGATCGGACTTCTAACTCCGTCTACGCATCGCCTAAGGCTCTAGCTAGGCTCTGATACCACTGTAGGGTTCCTAGGCACACTAGTGAGGTCTCACAAGCCATCGACCATGGCAATTTCAAAAATTCTAGGTGCCGAGAGACCCGACTACGGATCGTTTGCTAGAAAACTAGGCCAAAAAGCTAACTAGTTAACACTTAACTACAAGATACGGAAATACAACCTTTGTAGATCCGGTGCTCCACCTCCATAGCTCCGCAACGAGGTCCTCTCCGCTGTCCAAATCAAATCCGGGCTCAAGCGTCGGCTTCGTCGGAGAAAAAGCGAGCTAGGTCGTCGATGTCCATGCCGAAGATGATCTACGTCGAGGCATCGCTAAATCAAGCTCCACCTTCACCAAGCCCTAAAAACTTGTGAAGGAAACACACTCTACTACTTGGCAAGAGGTAGAGGATGAAGAAATAGGAAGTGGGTAGACTTTAGAATTGGATTTCTCACTCATCTTCATCAATCACCATTGATGAAGTGGAGGTTTCTTCATGGAAGAAGATGAAGAAGAAGAAAGAATTATGATAAGTTAATTCTAAAATGAAATGAATAATACATTCTTATCATCTTAGAACCATGGTTTAGTGTAGAGAATTAATCATGGTTGAGTGGTATGGTTAGGGTTAAGGATGAGATAAGAATAGTGGACTAAGTCAAAGCTTCATGAAGCTTTAACTAAACAACAAAAGAAGCCACCATCCTTTTCTCTTTCTTTTATTCATTTATCAAAAATAAATGGATAACTAAATAAGATAAATGAATAACTAAATGATAAACCCTAACCATTTCATTAACCAAGGTTTAATAATTTACACTTAACCAAAAAGCATGCATCATCAAACATGATACAACCAAGTGCACAAAATCATATCGCATATGTAATGCGCACACCCGAGTGAGAAAATCCATTTAAAGTGAACCGATACTGGTTAACGCAAAGTAATATATCAAATATATAATTATGCATTAAATCATTAAATCAACTCTTGATTTAACGATCCGGTCATATCGCATATAACCGGCTAGTATCCAATGTATCGGCTTATCGAATCAATCCATGATTCGATAACTAGGGTATATCGCATATAACCTAATCGATACATTCATTGCGAGAATGGAATACGGTATCACATACACGCATTATTCTCGGTCCCGCACATATCTCATATGCGCTCCTATTTCGTTTCGCTTGAGCCAGGAAACCTCTGTGTAGGACTCTAAAGACTCGTCAATACGCCGGCAGCGGATGATGATCATATCAAACATCCACAAGCCGCAAGCGGTCTGCTAAACGTAACGGCCACCCGGGTATTGAGCGATTTGAAGATCGACAAGCAAGTCCGCTCACACTCCAGTGAATCCGACCAGTAACACTACCGTACAGTCCGGTCTGATCGTCTGATATGTCGCATATCTCGCCTAGGGGTGGTGAACGTCAGACCCCAATAGCTCGATAAGTCGTGTCGATATGAGGTCTATAACTTTTCGAGAAACTACTGGTAACACTTACCAGTAAATCTCAACAACCCTGGCCAGGGATTTCCTGTTATAGCCAATCGAACACAGCGCAACATCAACTCCCTATACCGGGAGAGACGAATCCCTTCCTATCGCTCATTGCCTCCATGTGACTCGGGACTGTACCCAAAAACCACCGTTTTGCACGCCCTCTTGGACGTGGTAAGATGGAAATCAAAGCACAGTGGGAACCACACAAGACTCTATGACGATCTCGGGTCAACAGACTACTCTGTACCAGTGTCACCAGAGAACTGCCATCTGACGTGAGGTATAATACCATCTGGGAGTTCTCGGCGAGTCCGTCCAGTGTACCCAATCTCTACTGAGCACCCGTATATCATCTCTGATGTCAAACACCAATGGATATGGGATCATCCATCGCCCATCTGTATGGGTCGAGAAGGTATACGCTAGTCTACTCTGGTATATCGATGCCCCGTCTCGATACACCCACGACTAGGGACTTTGAAGGATGTACTTATGGACTACCATGTCCCCACTAGTATGATCCACATCATAGTCCAGGTAGTCAAGTACAGATCCTAAGGGCTTTACCAACATGTAACAGGGAGACAAACAGTGTACACATTAAGGTAAAGAGCAACCAGATAGCATACTATCATGTCGAGCAGGAAAGTCCTCCCTATATATGTCCCAGCATCCACTACAATATACATCCTATGTATAGTAATGGCCTCTAGGGCATACATATAACTAACAGTATTAAAATCCAACTCATGACTAAAACGATACATGAATCCCACATAGGTCAAAACCTATGGTTGCTTTCACAAATCAACCAAAAAACCCTCGACGTCGGCGTACAAACGCCAAACCATTGAGAAAAACCCAAATACACTCATTTGCATATTCACAAACACTAATTTTAATATAAAATAGGTTAAAACTCACAAAAACCCCAATTTCACTTAAAAAGTCATTTTTCCGAAAATCTAGCAAGCACAATTCGCCGTTTTAGTACAAAACTCGATGTATAAACGAATCTAGCGGCCACAATATTCACTAAATATCTTAATTAAGTCATAAAAACAATTGCCAAAATTTAATCTCATTAATTTCCATAAACGTTAAAATTCTAGTTTACAAAATACCTAAATTTTAACAATTTTATAGCAAAAATGCACAAACTACAATCTAGCTTGGATTTTCATGAACTAAAAGCATTAAACCACTCAATATAATCTTTATAATGACATGAAACCTAAATTTGAATTTTATCTCATAAGTATATAATTATTTAAAAAACCTAGTTTACCAATTATATAATTATCACTTTTAAATCAACAAATATGCAAACTAGCAACTTAAATTGGATTTAGCATAACATTAATATGTCAATTATATCACATAAACTAAATCTCACAACACAAAATACCAATTTGAAATCAAACCCCTCTCTTGAATTTTAAATCATGCACCTAGAACTAATTAAAAACCTAATTAAACAATTAATTAAGCTAACCTAAGCAATTAACAACACATTAAGCAAAAGGTTAGAATTTATACCTAAATAATTTGAAGATCCCACAAGCACACTTAGCCTCTCAAATTGAAATCTAAATCCCTAGATCCATGCTATGGTAGCCAAGGGAAAATGGGTAGGAGGTGGATTTTGATTTGGATTTTTGCTTGAATTTTTGTGGATTTTTCAAGCATTTTTGATGAACTTTTTTAAAGAGAAGGAGATGAAGAATGAAGGGGCTGTTGTGGGTTCAGATTTTGGCCAGAATTGGTGGGGATTGGGTGAGGGAGGAGAGAGAGTGAGGTGGGGAAAGTCCACTCTAATTCTATCATTTTCTACTCTTTTCTTTTTCTTTTCTTTTGAAAAAAGAAGTGATTGGAGAGAGGGAGAGGTGAGGGCTGTCATGGTGGGGCCGGCCACATGGGGAGAGGGTGAGGTGTGGGTGTGTGGGTTAGGAAAAAGATAAATGCTAAACCCCAATTCCCATTAACACTAATTTCACCGAAAAAAGCCTTTTTCTTCGATATTTTCTAAACCGTTTTGGCAAACGATTTCGTTTCAAAAACCACATGATAAAATTTTATTTAATGCTTTATGATGCACAAAATTTGTTTCAACTCATTCCAATTTGTAATTTTCCCTAATTAAATGTATTAGTGACGGCTTAAAATAATATTAAAATAATTAATTTCGGAAAATTTTTCAGAAAATTTGAAATTTCACCAGTGGCTCAATAAACACCAAATACTAGCAAATACATAGCTAGAATATGTATATTTAATTTTATAATAAAGATATTTGCATTTTGACTTTTTACAGAAAACCCCCTTATTTTACCGTTTTTTTCGAAATTTCACCGAAACGATTTTCAAAACGTTACAAATTTATACCTTCAAATGACCTTAGAAAAACCAAAAGTTCCAGCTCCTCCTTCAAGTATGCAGTCTTGCCTCCAAACACCCCAAAAACTCATTTTTCCCAAGGTTTTGTGAAGGAAAAGGGTGGTTTTTGTGTAGGATTTGTGTAGAGATCAAAGAGAAGTGAAAAGGAGAGGGAAAGGTGAAGAAAAGCTAAGGTTTTGCTGCTAAATTTTTGCTGGATTTCAGAATGAGGGAAAGAGAGAGAAGAGAGAAGAAAATGGGTCAAAAAAGTCAAAGTTCAATACCTAACACCATGGCTCATTTTCTATTGGGATTTGAATTATGAAAAAGGGTTTTGTTTTGATTAAAGGGTGGGGAAATAAGTTAGCAACCATGCAACAAAAGAATGGTTAACATGTTACCAAAACCCTAAGTCACAAAAATGGCTAAGTGTGCAAGGTGTACACTACAAAGGAAAATTTTCCCAATTTGCTAACACGACTAAATATAACTAATAATCCTATAAACACATCTATAATAACACGTACGATCACAAATTATCACGAAAGACATTCTAACGGAAATTCAAAGTGTTACAGTATGGTTGCCGTATGAGGGTACATGGTGGGGCCCGGTATGGTTCCCCTCGGCAAGAAGATCGATGGATGTTGCCGACTGAGCTTGGAGGCGGGCAAGTACCTACCGGTGACAGTACTGATGACTCGGCGGGGATCATGGAGATACCGTTGGGAGTCATGCACGTATGCATACGTCGAAAGGCGAGGGTCAGAGTTAGGCACTCGTGCTTTCGGGACAGCGTATGATACGTACCTATCAGGATTTCTATGTCGATGCTTGGCACATTGTTTTCATGATATTTCTTTTAATACCTTTGTATATATAATAGGGGATTTAGCCGTTGTTATATATACCCTAACACAAATATTAGTGGAATGGGACTCTAATATATGTGTATTGACCCCATCATATTTATTCTATATATATATTTATTTAGGATGTTAGAAATTTACTTGAGATATAGGTGATTCATTAAGATTGGATATTGGATATGAAGGAGATTGTTGATTTGTACATTTGAGATATAGGAGAGCTATTCGATATTGTACATTGAGGTGATGTGAGACTTATATGATGTGAGAGCCCAGTTTGGGGGCTGAGTTGAGGAATTGTGGATTTTAGTGTCTTGATGGATTGTGATCCTGCCACGATGTCAGGTTTCCGTGTAAATGACATATTCCACCCTATACCTCACACTTATCTATTTTATGCACAGTTTCATATATTGGTAGTACCTGTTAGTGTACCCTTATGATAGTTGCATATCTACATTCTCATATCCCTATTACATGGTTATAGCATACTATTGTCATGTTACTATTGCTTCACATATTGATTGTACCAGCTAGTGTACTTTCCATTATTTTGCATTCACATGACATGTTATTATTGTAATCGCACACCTTAGATTCATGCTGTACGCACATTCCTGCGATTACCTGCATATGTTATCTACTATTCACGAGTTGGCAACTCACCCCCGTTGTGCCACAGGTGTTTCGGGTTGTTCCCCAGAGTAGTCGAGGCAGGCTATTCAGCTATTCAGCTATCATCTTTTGCTACAGATACCGCACAGCTCACAGTACTATTTTGCTTAGGTGGGTTTTGGTGGTTATCTGTATTTTGTATTGTACATTCGTTGTATCTTGTACTCTCCATCTACTATTATGTTATTGACTTAGAAACTTGGTGAAGACGATATTGTATATTATTGTGGATTTGTTGTCTTTTATATACAGCTTTCTCTCTATTGTCTCATTTCTTCGCTACGACGTCGTATATTTGTGTTGTATTCATCTTGGTTAGTTTTTACAAAAAGGCGGTGTTGCCAAAATTTTAAAGAATGAAAGTAGAACTTTTAAAGAATTTGGGTTGCGATTTCAAATGTTTCAAAACTTATACTATCTTTTCCGTATTTTCTTGGTTTAGATTTCTAGGTTTTGGCTTTCTTTTACTGCGTTACGTCTTTAGGCGTTGCGTAGTATTAGGGCCATCACCGGCCAATTTTGGGTCATGACACATCCGCAGGGACCATCGCAATGCTTTGTTTTAATTAAACAGTCGGATTCCCCTTGTCCATACCAGTTCTGAGTCGGTTGTTCGACGCCCGGGGAAGGCCCCCCCACGCGAGGGAGAGCCGTTCCCAGTCCGTCCCCCGGCCGACACGCGGCTGTTAGTGTATATACCCTAGGGGCCATTATTGTATCATACTAGTTTGTATATTAACTAATGGAAGCTTTGGATATTCACATGTATATAACAGTCTTGCTAAACATGGTAGTATGCTACTTGGTTTTTCTATCTTAATATGTGAGTATACGTATTGATAGAGCTCTTAGGATCTTGCTTGACTACCAGCGTTGTGATGGCAGTAACACTAGTGGGGGCTGGGTATTCTACAAGCACATCCTTATTCGGGTCCCTAGTCGTAGGATTATCGAGACAGGGCATCGATACTCCGGAGTAGACTAGTGTGTACGCTTCTCATCCCAGTTGGGGAAATGGTCTGTCCCACAGCCGTCAGTACGTCGTACTGGAGATAGTATGCAGGTGCTCGTTAGGTTATGGGTACACCGGACAGGACTCACAAGGAACTGTTGGTTGGTATTATACCAGTGTAACGTCTTCAAAATAATAAAATATGATTTTTGGGAAATTTTATAATTTAATATTATTTTAATGAATATTTTAATATTCTGGTATAATTAAATACAGATAAATGGGGAAAAATTATGGAAAATTCTAAAATAAGGTATTTTAAGGAATTGCCTCGTTTTCTGTGCATGCCCCCATTTCCTCTAGTTTTGACCCTGAGTATGTCTAGTTTTGACTGATTCCATCTAGGGTGAAATCTGGGTTGATTTTCCTATGTTGGTGTATAATTTGGGACTTGTTTTAGCATGGATTTTGGTATTTGGTGATTCATTCCTGTCGGGTGGCGTTTGGACGTCAACGACAAGTGGATTTTGATTGTGTTTACATGCGAGTCGATGGGTTTTTACCTATGCGGGTAGCGTGTGCCATTTTGGTTTCCAATGTGATTTTCATGTGCTTTAGCATTGTGATATACTTGTAGGTACCCCGCGTGATGTTGAGGCAAAGGAGGTGAAGATAGCGACATCGGCTTTGGCACACGAGAAGCAAGGTGAGTAGATTTATATCTACGGGGAGAAGTCGGGTGGATGGCGTATAGCACCCCCGCAGTCCGTGGTGATGTATACGAATACGTATACACACGAATATTTATTATGTGTTGTTTAGGGTTATTGATGGTAATAATGATATTTTGATGATAAGAATATATTGGTTTAGTATAGTGCGAACCCTAGAGTAGTGGTTGCACTCACACATACATTTACACACATACTTGCATTCATTCTTTCATTTATTAGAGTGCATATGATGGTCCGTATATCTACACATGGGTATGGGACTATGTGTTTATATACGGGATTGGAGGATGATACGTGGTTTGAGATGATACTTGATGTGAGGCCGTGAGATCGGCGATGTGACATAGTTTGCCTTTGAGGTGCGATATGATAGTTTTAGCGGGCCTTTGGACATGTGCTTTACCCGCATTCATATTTTATAGATGGTGTCGATTTGTACTAGACTTACAGTAGTACCCCAGATTGTGTGATCTGATGATAAGTGATACCTGATATGTGATGAGATAGTGTGATATTGACCCCTACCCAGCTATTGGGATGCCGTACGACGATTTACCGTACGAGCCGATATTGATGATAGATCCGCACTCATGACTCGAGGATATCATACGATATGTTATTGAGGCGAGATCACCGACTATCATATCTATATTTATATATTGACTCAGATTAGGTGGTTCATACCCCTCCTGTCTAGATTATTTAGTAGACATTAGACTAGACCGAGTCATACCTATTTCAAAACTAACGAATCGGGGATATTTTAAAGATAAGCAGAAGGGTTATACGGATATTTTCAAATGATGCATCTTTTCGTAAAACACCGTAGCCCTTACTTTACCAAAAGCCCTGATTCGTCTTATTTCAAAAGGCAAGGTTGCATGACATATCTATTGGGGCAGGTTCTGTACTTTTGCGTTGATCATTCGTGTCCGCATATTCCTGCTATTTGCATTGCATCGCTTGTATTGTTGTGACATTCAGTCATGCTGCTAGGACACCAGCACCATTATCGATGATGTATATGTTCGACGTACACTTGTTGCCTGCTCACACACTCATCATCGATAATTGCCATGTCACTACACTATAGTACTATTGCATTCATGATATGATTCTGGCATGGCATATTGTACACTTATACCTGTACACAAATATAGATGATTCTAGCTTGATTGGGGATTTGGGAACCGCAAGATACTCTTTAATAACAGATTCCTTTTAAAAGAGCGGTCTCCCTCGACATGTGCACATTATTATTCCATGTTGCATGACTTACTGATATGCTTGCATTACTGTTACATGCCGCATACATCATGCTTTGACTGTACGTATTGAGATATGTTGTTTCTATGATATTTCTGGATTTGGGAACCGAGGGTATTTCAAAAGAGAATATGTCATTTCTTTAAAAACCCGGTTACCCTTGATATGATATTTCAGTGCGTCCACCATGTGTTTTCTCGGTGCCGAGAGCGATATGTGTAACCCGAATCGAGGCGTGGATGAGCCGATTGCGGGTACATGGTGGACCCGGTATGGTTCCCCTCGGCAAGATGATCGATGAGCTTTGCCGAGTGAGCCTGGAGGCGGGCGAGTACCTACCGGTGATTGGTTGGACCTGGCGGTTATCCGGAGGATACCGACCAGAGTCGATAGATGTTTTGGGCATACTGCCGGGGCCGAAGGCCGATACCGCAGACAGAGCCCGCGGGCCGATCCGGACTGACGGAGCCCGATATATGAGGATTTATGTGCCGATGCTGGGCACAGTTTTCATGATGTTTTCGAGTGCCGATGCTGGGCACTCCGGTTCCATGATTTTGACGTGTCGCGAGGGACACGGGTGGGTTATATCCTCATATTTCCATGCACAGGTTTCATGATATTTACTTGCATGATGGTTGTTGTCATTGGGTGACGAGTGGACGGGATCCACGTGTGTGCAGATTTGATTACATTGATCATACCTCATATTCATGACATGCTATTACCTGAGGCACTAGCACGAGCACTTGGCATTACACTCATGTAGAGATTACATTGCCAGTTTAGCATGCTTCAGCTTTATTCATATTGAGGTTTATTTATATCTGATCGTATTGACCTAGGATGGGTCATGCATTCGATCTCTGCTTGTAGATATTTTCTATTCACGAGTTGGCAACTCACCCCCGTTGTGCCCCAGTTCTTGCAGGTTTTTGCCGTACAGATTCCATAGCGGCATTTCTGGCACACTGCTTCCTATGGGTGACTTGCTTGGTTAGGTGGGTTCTTTGTATCAGAACCGCCATTGTTCATGTATTTTTATTGTATCTAGAATTGTCCATCAACCAAAACTTGTAGTTTGTTTCAGACTTAGAAATCAGTGTTGTATTGTTTCGACCTTAGAGTCGCGCTTGTAGTATTGCGGTTTTCTGGCTGTTTTTGAGTTTCTTTTCAGTTTTGATCCTCGCCCCTTGGCGTTGTATATTATTATTGCTTGCGTGGTTGTGACCGTCGATTGACGAAGAGCTAGCTCCCGCTTGGGGATGCCTTTTATCATGTCATATATATTATTCTTGTTGTACCCCGTTCGGGGCCAGTTTTTACAAAGGAAACTCTGCCGAAATTTTCAGGAAAAATTACACATTTTAAAAAATTCATATTCGGCTTAGTTATTTAAAAACTTGATTTTGAAACATGTTTTCTTTACCTCTTAAAACTAATTTTCCCTATTTACTCCTTAAATGGTTTTAGATTTCTGGGCTTTTGGCTTACTTGGATCAGATGGAGTCCTATAGACTTCATATGGTTCGAGGGCCAGTCACGTGCTCTTTTGGGTCGTGACAAAGTTGGTATCAAAGCGCTAGGTTGACCTTGGTTCGAGTCTATGTTTGACTATGTGGAGCCTAGGGCGTTACTTATATACGGAACTTAGGCTTGACCTTACGGAACTTAGACTTGGTCGAGGGGGTATTAGACCCGAACTTTCTTCGCGTAGGATGACCCTTGGTTGATGGAATAGGTGACTAAAGTAGAGTGACGTACCGTTGGTATGTTCCGCGGCATACTTACAACACGCCACTCCGCTTAAGAAACCTTAGGTTGTACATTTCCTTGCATTGTGTCATATTCCTTCCTATGATCTATCTTCATCGTTACTGGTTGTGGTTTTGCTGCCGTGATTGCACGGGCAGAGTGAGCTACGGCTCGAGTTGTCAGCATGAACTCGTCGCGGACGAGGGCTGACCGGGGCATGATTCCAGAGACATACGGTTGCATTGAGGCTTCGTATTTTGTGTTTCCGCACTTTGAGCGTTTGACAGATCGCTGTTGCGAGATTTCTCGGATGTACCGGACGGTACCAGAGGATTGAGCCACTGATAGAGGCCAGCCAGGATGTGATGACTGCTGATATATCGCTTATTCATGATGGTTGAGGCGCTGCTTAGCGTACCGACGAATGAGCCAGTTGTTGCTGCGAGTGATGAGATATCGCCCAGATGATTGGAGCTACTGCAGCATGAGCATATTCTTAGAGATATGGTAGTGAGTCGCTAGTCACCGAGGATGAATGACTAGGACATGTGGTTCATTCGCTTACCCCGATGCGAGGTCATCAGATAGATTGATTCCAGCTAGAGGCGACTTCACGCAGATTCGTTGAGAGTCGATTGAGACGATCGAAGGTCAGGAACCCATTTTCCAAGTTTAAAGTATACGGAAAGACATGCAGGTGATTCTATGGACTCTCTAGAAGAATGAAACCCTAACTCGACTTAATGACCGTGTGAAAGCCTTTGAACCTTAGGGTTTGCGGCAGTTCCTCGGCGCCATTAGTGAGGCTTGGGTTTGCCCTTCTACGGCTGGACCACCGACGCTGTGGCATGTACTCGATACTATTAAATTATACCCGAGATGTTGAGCTCTTGGGGGATTGTGAGGTTCTGACGAGTCGATCGGATGATTCGACATCATTCGGATATCATGTGATGGGACACTGCTTGGGAGACTCCAGATACGAGCATAGCCGTCGGAGCGCAGTCTGTGTAGCCATGATGAGATGAGTCCGAATCAGTCGATAGTGGAGCAAGGTGGAGTAAAGAGTTTGCACGAGATTTCGACGAGATGACGTTCCACTCCGCTGACATCAGAGATGCGATATGCACGCTGAGGACGTGTTCGGCTAGATATCTTCTACTGAGTGATGAAGATACTGAGTTCGTGATTTCAAGTCCGTGTTAGAGACTTCGGGTGGACCGTAGCCGAGGACATTGCAGTGTGCAGATAAAGACGCGACGTCGAATGGTCGATGATACAGACAAGCGGGACAAGAAGTTCGTGCGAGAGGCAGACGAGCTGTTACTACACCCCGTTAAGATTAAAGGCCGGACATGCATACAGAGGCGCAGAGATGCGACCAGCTTCCGAGGAGATGTTGTACTAAGGACGCAGAGGTCCAGAGAGCGAGAAAAGATTACGCCAGAGTACCAGCCTCCTTACAGTTTGGCTTAGGCAAGATCAGAAGAGACCTTGAGTAGGATTCCTTCCAGTACACTGCTGCAATAAGAGTTGCACCCAGGATCGGATGTGTGATATGCATTCAGAGGACCCGAGGTCGGCGCCAGAGATGTGCTGCTTTACGAGCGGTCGTGAGGATTGACCGAGAGATGACCAGGGAAGTGCAAGAACGGAATCGTTCCTGTCAGCACACCTGACCGGGCCGATGAGCCGATGGATTGCGAGTTGGTAATCTACAGGAAAGATTAGGAACCAGAGGCAGCGGACGCCAGCCGCGAGTATGAGGCAAGTAGATATCTTGCGCTGCTAGCATCGGATGTACCGGTACCTTCTCGACCCTGAAGAAGGATATACTGACGACGGTAATTATGATTTGTGATTTTGTGATTTGATTATCACGTATCCGTTGCTTTGGATTTCGGTATTTTGGGCGATCTATTCGCATGATTTAGTCTTGATGACTGAGTTTCATGATATTTGATTTTGTGCACCATGGTTGCACCTACTGGGTATTTATACCTTGTACATAGTTATTACTCTTGAGCTGTTGATTGCGATTTCATGCCTATTTTATGCTGGTGATTTGATTTACGCTTCCAGCAGAGTTTCATGTAATTTTAGTGTTTTGATTTTGCACTCGGTATAGCTTATATGTACTTGTAGTGCATCGATATGTGTTTTGTGCCCGCAGCTGCACACGTTTATGATTTTCTTCATATCTGGATACACTTGGTGTTGCTGCTTACGTATTTGAGTTATTGCTTGGTATTTGTGCATGGGATGCACCAGTTCTATACTTCGTGCATTTGTCGCACCAGTTTTATGTTTCTTGCGTTTATCGCATCAAATTTATATTTCGTGCCTTTGTTGCACCGGATTTATATTTTGTGCATTACGATTGCACCTGACTTCGATTTGATGCCTTTCGGTATGTCGATTTTGATTGTGATATTGATGTGGATTCTTGCACTCCGTGCTTTTGACTGGACTTACGCATATTCGACGTTGCTATTGGATTTTGTGATTCCGTGCATATTGAGTGCGCAGGGTTTAGATTTTCATTCGTGCACGATGGATGCACCGATTTGGATTTCCGCGCATGTTGGGCGCATGTTTTGAGATACGATTTTGGGGCACACCAGATGCACTAAATCGAGATTCTTCGTGCATGTCAGATGCACCTGTTTTGGCTGTCAGGCACACATGTTGCCTATGACAGATGCTTCGTGCACACCCGTTGCACCTAGATGTTGTTTTGTGCACATGTTTAGCGCATATATGGATTTTGATTCCCGTGCGCACCAGATGCACAGGGTGGGTTATGTATATTTTTGAGATTTATTCCTTTTGAAACAGTACATTTTTATGATATTGGATATTATTTTCTTACTGAGCAGGACTAGTCAGAGGACAGTACCTGGATATTTTTTTTTTTGCATGCATCGATAGTTATCGAAGGGATTTCCAAAGAGCGATCTATAGTCTCAGTATATACCTACGTGTCCGATATGACACGAAACGTTTTAAAAAAAACAAACAAGGAAACCCTTCTGATTGTTTTCAAAACGGCGGAACGTGCTTATTAAACAAAGGATATATATATACATATATAGTTACTTTCTTATGAAAAACGTCCGCCACTGTGCAGTGTTATGCGCATCGCACAGCGACTTAAAAAGGATTTGGCATGCTTTTACATCAGCTATTCACATGTATAGATTGGATGTCTGCATGTGTAGTTCTGATCCATATCATATCGGTTTTGTATTGGATTTGACATTGTGTCCTTACCTTGACTCCGATGATTGCGGGATGCTTGATGGAGCGTTGTTTTTGAGTTATCTGCTCAGTACTCATACGCATGCATTGCGCTGTGACGTTTTATGTGTTGATGATTTCGGAGCCCCGACGACTTGGAATTCGTATCGAAATGTTTTAGAATTTAGGGTTTTAAATTTAAATTCGGGGACCGAATTTCTTTAAGGGGGGTAGATTGTAACATCTTCAAAATAATAAAATATGATTTTTGGGAAATTTTATAATTTAATATTATTTTAATGAATATTTTAATATTCTGGTATAATTAAATACAGATAAATGGGGAAAAATTATGGAAAATTCTAAAATAAGGTATTTTAAGGAATTGCCTCGTTTTCTGTGCATGCCCCCATTTCCTTTAGTTTTGACCCTGAGTATGTCTAGTTTTGACTGATTCCATCTAGGGTGAAATCTGGGTTGATTTTCCTATGTTGGTGTATAATTTGGGACTTGTTTTAGCATGGATTTTGGTATTTGGTGATTCATTCCTGTCGGGTGGCGTTTGGACGTCAACGACAAGTGGATTTTGATTGTTTTTACATGCGAGTCGATGGGTTTTTACCTATGCGGGTAGCGTGTGCCATTTTGGTTTCCAATGTGATTTTCATGTGCTTTAGCATTGTGATATACTTGTAGGTACCCCGCGTGATGTTGAGGCAAAGGAGGTGAAGATAGCGACATCGGCTTTGGCACACGAGAAGCAAGGTGAGTAGATTTATATCTACGGGGAGAAGTCGGGTGGATGGCGTATAGCACCCCCGCAGTCCGTGGTGATGTATACGAATACGTATACACACGAATATTTATTATGTGTTGTTTAGGGTTATTGATGGTAATAATGATATTTTGATGATAAGAATATATTGGTTTAGTATAGTGCGAACCCTAGAGTAGTGGTTGCACTCACACATACATTTACACACATACTTGCATTCATTCTTTCATTTATTAGAGTGCATATGATGGTGCGTATATCTACACATGGGTATGGGACTATGTGTTTATATACGGGATTGGAGGATGATACGTGGTTTGAGATGATACTTGATGTGAGGCCGTGAGATCGGCGATGTGACATAGTTTGCCTTTGAGGTGCGATATGATAGTTTTAGCGGGCCTTTGGACATGTGCTTTACCCGCATTCATATTTTATAGATGGTGTCGATTTGTACTAGACTTACAGTAGTACCCCAGATTGTGTGATCTGATGATAAGTGATACCTGATATGTGATGAGATAGTGTGATATTGACCCCTACCCAGCTATTGGGATGCCGTACGACAATTTACCGTACGAGCCGATATTGATGATAGATCCGCACTCATGACTTGAGGATATCATACGATATGTTATTGAGGCGAGATCACCGACTATCATATCTATATTTATATATTGACTCAGATTAGGTGGTTTCATACCCCTCCTGTCTAGATTATTTAGTAGACATTAGACTAGACCGAGTCATACCTATTTCAAAACTAACGAATCGGGGATATTTTAAAGATAAGCAGAAGGGTTATACGGATATTTTCAAATGATGCATCTTTTCGTAAAACACCGTAGCCCTTACTTTACCAAAAGCCCTGATTCGTCTTATTTCAAAAGGCAAGGTTGCATGACATATCTATTGGGGCAGGTTCTGTACTTTTGCGTTGATCATTCGTGTCCGCATATTCCTGCTATTTGCATTGCATCGCTTGTATTGTTGTGACATTCAGTCATGCTGCTAGGACACCAGCACCATTATCGATGATGTATATGTTCGACGTACACTTGTTGCCGGCTCACACACTCATCATCGATAATTGCCATGTCACTACACTATAGTACTATTGCATTCATGATATGATTCTGGCATGGCATATTGTACACTTATACCTGTACACATATATAGATGATTCTAGCTTGATTGGGGATTTGGGAATCGCAAGATACTCTTTAAAAACAGATTCCTTTTAAAAGAGCGGTCTCCCTCGACATGTGCACATTATTATTCCATGTTGCATGACTTACTGATATGCTTGCATTACTGTTACATGCCGCATACATCATGATTTGACTGTACGTATTGAGATATGTTGTTTCTATGATATTTCTGGATTTGGGAACCGAGGGTATTTCAAAAGAGAATATGTCATTTCTTTAAAAACCCGGTTACCCTTGATATGATATTTCAGTGCGTCCACCATGTGTTTTCTCGGTGCCGAGAGCGATATGTGTAACCCGAATCGAGGCGTGGATGAGCCGATTGCGGGTACATGGTGGACCCGGTATGGTTCCCCTCGGCAAGATGATCGATGAGCTTTGCCGAGTGAGCCTGGAGGCGGGCGAGTACCTACCGGTGATTGGTTGGACCTGGCGGTTATCCGGAGGATACCGACCAGAGTCGATAGATGTTTTGGGCATACTGCCGGGGCCGAAGGCCGATACCGCAGACAGAGCCCGCGGGCCGATCCGGACTGACGGAGCCCGATATATGAGGATTTATGTGCCGATGCTGGGCACAGTTTTCATGATGTTTTCGAGTGCCGATGCTGGGCACTCCGGTTCCATGATTTTGACGTGTCGCGAGGGACACGGGTGGGTTATATCCTCATATTTCCATGCACAGGTTTCATGATATTTACTTGCTTGATGGTTGTTGTCATTGGGTGACGAGTGGACGGGATCCACGTGTGTGCAGATTTGATTACATTGATCATACCTCATATTCATGACATGCTATTACCTGAGGCACTAGCACGAGCACTTGGCATTACACTCATGTAGAGATTACATTGCCAGTTTAGCATGCTTCAGCTTTATTCATATTGAGGTTTATTTATATCTGATCGTATTGACCTAGGATGGGTCATGCATTCGATCTCTGCTTGTAGATATTTTCTATTCACGAGTTGGCAACTCACCCCCGTTGTGCCCCAGTTCTTGCAGGTTTTTGCCGTACAGATTCCATAGCGGCATTTCTGGCACACTGCTTCCTATGGGTGACTTGCTTGGTTAGGTGGGATCTTTGTATCAGAACCGCCATTGTTCATGTATTTTTATTGTATCTAGAATTGTCCATCAACCAAAACTTGTAGTTTGTTTCAGACTTAGAAATCAGTGTTGTATTGTTTCGACCTTAGAGTCGCGCTTGTAGTATTGCGGTTTTCTGGCAGTTTTTGAGTTTCTTTTCAGTTTTGATCCTCCCCCCTTGGCGTTGTATATTATTATTGCTTGCGTGGTTGTGACCGTCGATTGACGAAGAGCTAGCTCCCGCTTGGGGATGCCTTTTATCATGTCATATATATTATTCTTGTTGTACCCCGTTCGGGGCCAGTTTTTACAAAGGAAACTCTGCCGAAATTTTCAGGAAAAATTACACATTTTAAAAAATTCATATTCGGCTTAGTTATTTAAAAACTTGATTTTGAAACATGTTTTCTTTACCTCTTAAAACTAATTTTCCCTATTTACTCCTTAAATGGTTTTAGATTTCTGGGCTTTTGGCTTACTTGGATCAGATGGAGTCCTATAGACTTCATATGGTTCGAGGGCCAGTCACGTGCTCTTTCGGGTCGTGACAACCAGTCGTCAGTTAACAGTTCCCAGGTGACATGAGTACAGCATAGTCCGCGGACTTGACACTGCTACTTCGGCTCGAATGTGTCCCACCGTTCCTAGATTGCTACCCTACCACGGCTCAAAGGAGTCGTGCAAACAGGTAGCAGTTGGGTGCAGTCCCGAGCACTTGGAGGCAATGGCGGTTAGACAGGATTCGTCTCTCCCGGTCTTGGGAGTTGATATCGCGCTGTGTCAGAGAGCCATTACGCAAAGTCCCTGGCCAAGGCAAGCGAGATTTGCTGGTAGGTTCCAGTAGTTTCTCAGGGTGTAATGGGCTTCGCTCGGACACGACTTATACCGCTATTAGGGGACTGACGCTTGCCGCCCCCTAGGCCCGATATGCGATAGTCTTAGACGAACAGACCGGACTGTATGGAGATTGTCACATCAGACTTAGTATGAGTTCGGATGGGTTTCCTCATCGGCCTTCTTATCGACATCTACCTGGGGACCATTACGTACAGCTAGTGCCGCTTGCGGTCTGTGGTTAAACCTACTGCAAGCGCAGTAGTCGAGTCTCTAGAGTCCCACACAGAGAGTTTCCCTACTCCAGGCGAAACGATATAGAGGTCGTATGGTTTTACGACAAGGGATCGGAAGCATACGCGTGTTTACGCACGTACGACATACGGACAGTTTTAACTAGCCGGCTTTGGTTTAAGCCAGTTTCTAATATCCGGTTATTGGATTTATACAGTCTAAAGTTTTTCCGTGTTTTCATGGATAGGAGGGGCATTCTCGTAATTGCGCGAGAAGCTTCTAGAAGATGGTGACTTAGGGGTTTAGGTGGCATATGCATTAAATGAGATTTGTGAGTCATTTGAGTGATTCATCCATGTCATTAATGCATCATAAATACTTAATGACTCATGGAGATGAATCACCCTCTTGTATTTATTAAGCATGATGATTAATCCTTTATTTTCTTTTATTAGATAAATGATAATGCTTGATATATATTATGATAGATCATTATCTCATCTCATTCTCTTGCTCACTTTCTCTCTCCTCAAGCTCTCTCTCTTCAAACCCTAATCCTCCCCTCACATGTGTTGAGACCAAGGATTAGAGTAGACTACTTAATCCTTAACCATTCTCTATATCACCTAGGTTACTTATATTAGCGATTTAAGAAACCTAGTTACCTCAAGTTAGAGGTGAAGCTTGTACTAAAGCTCTCGGGTGGATCTTCTACTACATAGAGAAGGCCGGAGAGGACGTGGAGAACGACAAGACGAAGGACTCGGTTCTTTAGGTATAATCACTTATCATAGTAGTTAACTTTTCTATGGTTTCTTGTTAGTTAATGTTTATGAAAAGATTCTCGGTTAGTCGATGTTTACGCCTAAAAGAAGATCGTTTTTCATTATTCCGCCTCCCCGCAAGTCGTGGGGTGTTGTACATCGACTTACAGTGGTATCAGAGCCTCGCTAAACAATAATTAACTCATTAGCAAAGTCGTATGAATTTCGAACGCAAAACGAACCAAAAAACGACATCGATATCACAAGTTTCTGTCGAATTTTAAACAGGCTCTAAAAATTTTTCAGGTTGCTGCAGAGTAACAAGTATAGAAAGATAAGAACACTGGAGAAAAATGGGTTAGTGAATCGGCCATACAGCCGCGGAACCGCGGCGGATCCCACCGATCCGCCGCTGATCCGCGGCCGAGTTGGGGCCGATTCGACCCAGTTTGCTCCTGTTATTCTTTTGTGATATTGTTGTGTTTTCTGGAATGTTTATTTTCTGCTCAAAGTCTCAGGTGCACAGAGAAGTTTTAGGAGTAGAATATGATATGATTGCTCGATCGAAATTATACGATGTTTGCTAATTTGATTATATCTGTGTTTGTATAATGTGTTCGTAAACCTCCCCTAACTGCTAGTATGTCGGTTGGCAGGGGGTTGCACATTTCTGTAATGGTTTTTACTGTTTGTGGTTGTGAACTGTATTGGACTGTTGTGTTGATTAGCCGGGGTTTGAGATGGGTTGTTATATTCATTCATTCAATGTAATTGTAATATGTTGTAATATTATTTTGCGGGGCACATCCAGGTTGCGGGTGTAGCCACCGTTGTATTATTTCATTTTACTGTTTTTGCTCCTAGGATAGACCCAAGATGGGGTGCACAAACTACCGGGTACTTTGAAGTGTTTAGTGGCCTACTCACTTTGTTGAGGGAGAACGCTTCACTTCGGGTATTTGACGGGTAGTTTGTCGTACCCGTAGGGGTCTAGGATGGGGTAATGGCTATTCATCACAACTGTGTAATCCGTCTTTTGTTGCAGGCTCTAAACAAACACGGATTGCTTGCAAATCCAATAAAGTTCATATGAGATCCGGAATGACTATTATTGCGTCAGACGAATGTACAATATCTATATATGATAGCTATTTAGACGTCACTTATGTTTTACACCCGCGCTAGCCCAGCCCCCGCTCTGCCGTTAGTTAAGTAACCTAACGGGTGATGACGGGACCCCGTGGCGAATGCGGATGGCATAAGAGGACGTTGTATTTTCGTTGTTTTCTGCAATGATAGGTTAATGATGGGATGCATTATTTATAATGCAAAGAAAAAGAACCAAAAGTTGAATCGTTGGAACAATTTAAAAGAAACCACTCGGTTATTTTAAAACAGATGATTTTTTTAATTGCGGAGCTTTAACCACTCCTTTTAAAAGCTATCAGGTTCCTTCGGTCATATCAAGTTCACTACGTTCACGGTTTCGCCAAAACCATTCGTAGCCCTCCGTCATTTCATTTGAGTATTTAGTAGTATTCAAGCTATGCATTTTGGCCAAAGTTAAGGCATAATGTTTGGTAGCTGCTGGGTTTTCATTTGTTGCATAAGATAGATGAGTTAGTTTGGGGCAGTCGTATTATCATTTAGCCAAAGTCAGGGGTATGTACGGATGGGTTCAAATTGACAAGATAATGACGGGTAGAACTTGACATGTGACTTATGACATTTTGTCCAAAGCCAAGGTCATAAGAGCTTGGGGCAAAAACCTATATCGGGAATTTCTAAAGAAACTGAAATTTGCAAAGAGATGCATACCATTTGGAGTTTGATGAATGTTGGTAGGATTCCTTCAACATTATCATACGATGGTATTTGGATCCCGATCCTACTGTGAGTATATGCTACTCATCAGGATATTCGTCACTTAACGATCAATGCTATAAACCAAGTAGGTGTCAAGAAAGGTGTCAGCAGGGTTACGCCCCCAGAGAAAAGGGGTTATTTAATTAAGGAACTTCGCAAAAGCGTTGGAAAACCTCCCTCGAAGTACCGACACCAGCCTAGCTGAACGGTTAAGCAAATATTGTACAGTGAGAATAGTCCTGGCTAATTCTTCTTTTATGGTTTGAGGAAGGATTCGAGAAACAGTGGGAGCCATCCAGTTTAGATAAATTAAAAACCACTCTAAACTTGCAAGAGCATCATGCTAAAGAGTTTTCTTCTCTCTCTCCAAATTGCAGCGACCCTGAAAATGACTGGACTTAAGTTACATTTAGAGAAAAATATACTGACAGGGCCAAACTATAAAGATTGGCTGCGGAATGTCAAAATGGCTTTGACCTATGAAAAATTGGGGTACGTCCTCAACGCTAAGGCACCTGCTGTCCCTGGTCCCAAATCCAGTAATACGGATAAGGAAATCCGCAAAACCTGGGAGTATGATTGCGTGAAGGACAAGTGCATCGTGCTTGCCTCGATGAACAATGAACATCAGAGGAGGCACAAGGATATGGAACTAGATGCCATATTTCTCCATACAAAGGAACTTTATAGAGAGCAATCTCGTATCGCAAGATACGAGACCTCTAAGAACTTGTTTCGAGCGAGGTTGGCTGTCGGATCATCGGTAGGAGAACATGTCCTAAAGATGATTGGCTACATAGAAGAGCTCGCAGACCTTGGGACGACTTTGGATAATGAGCTCTATACAGACCTTATTCTCCAATCCCTTCCTTCCACCTACGCCCAGTTTATTCTGAACAACATTCAAAGAAAAGAAGTTGAACTTTCGGAACTCCTGAACATGTTAAGGAGTGCAGAGGGCACCTTGCAGAAGGCAAGAGAAACACCCGCTATGTTTGTTAGCGGTGCTTCTTCTCCCGGGTCCAAGGCTAGGGCCAAAGGAAGGAAAAAAAGGCCGCCACCAAACCTAGATGTAACATTTCAAAAAAATAAAGTATTATTTTTGGGAATTTTCATAATTTAATATTAATTTATAATGAATATTTTAATAGTCTGCATAATTAAATACCGATAAATGGGGGGAAATTCCGGAGAAAATTTTTGGAAATTCTAAAATAGGTTATTTTGTGGAAATATGCCATTTAAAGTTTTTATGACGAATTATATGCGACTTTAGTGTTAATCGCGATCAAAAATCGCTATTTGGATTTTTGGCTTTTTGTGCAAAATTATGCACATAACATTTTCCACACTTGTCTCATGTTATGGACTCATGATGGCTTAGAGATGAACTATGTTTAGATGACCTTGGTGGGTCTAAACCATTTGGTTAAGATAAGTGGGTTAATTAAGGGTTTAGCTTTGATTAGGATTAATTGAGCTTAATTAATGGTGTTTAGGGATGGGGTTGACTTGTGGCTAGATAGAGAGAGGGGGGCATGATGGATGTGCCTTGACAAGCATATAGTGAGAGAGAGGATGATGGGGGTTAACTCATCTCATTTCAAACTTTTGTTCTCCTCTCAAACACTCACATCTCTCTCTCCCTCACACATCACACCCTTAAAGAAATTCCAGCAGCAGCAGCTGCTGAATCATTTCATTAGCCAACCCTACCCAGCTACATGACACCATATCAGCACATCAGCTACATCAGCAGCCACCCCAGCCCCTAACACCATAGCCCAATACCTACACACTCACATCAGCACACCTCAGCACCCCAAAGCAACCCATCAGAAACATCAGTAATTTAGTAGCAGTAACATCAGTAACATCAGCTGCTGCACAAACATTAGCCCCAATTTCCTCACATCAACAGCTATATCAGCCACAAAACAGCCCCCCTACACCTGCTGATACTACAGCCACAGCACCAAAAACATCATTAAAAGCAACACCACCACACCACCACAACCCTTCCTACAACACCAAGCAACAACAACTATAGCCACTGCTGTATCAACAGCAACAGCTCACAGTCGAGAAATAGAAGAAGCCGTACAGGGGTTTTGCCGGGCCTACTCATACGCTATCTAAACTTAGAAATTCAATTAGACGATACCCGTGTCCGTGGGAAGTCGGGTCTATCCAATTTCACAGGTATTATAGCAGCAGCAGCCTGAGCAACATCTGCAGCAGCATCTGGAGCAAATGGAGCAGCTTTACAGCAACGGCAACCCCTCCTCCTTCCTTCATCCTCTCTTCTGCTACATCCTAGGACCCCTTTGAGGTATAATCTCACAACCCAACTCCTTTCTTACTTGATTATGGTCGTAAAACTTAAACTTAGTGTTATTAAGTGGATTAGTGCTAGTTTAGATAAAATTGAGTGAGATTTGGCCAAGAGATGGTTGTGATGGTTAGTATAACCTTATTAGGTGTATTTGAGACAAGTTTAACCAAGAATTCCCCATATTTCTAGTTGGTTACCTGAAAGTTTCTACTTGCCGTATTTTATCGATTTTGTCGAGTTTTTGACCTTTCTGAGATCTGCTTTCTCCCCGGGAACCCTAAAACAAAATTGACCGGGCAGTAAGCTGTGCAGGCACCCTGGAACCATCCCACAAAACCCTAGCCCCCACCTTAAATTCCTGGCCGCAGATATATCCCTTCTGGTCGCAATTTGCGGCCAGACCAGGGTGAAACTGCCTCGTTTTGCGTGCACGGCTCTATTTCATGTAAAGTTGACCCTGGGTATGTCAAGTTTTGACTGATTCCGGTTAGGGTAGAATCTGGGTTGATTTTGTTGAGTTGGTGCATGATTTACGGCTTGTTTTCGTATGGATTTTGGTATTCGATGATTCGTTTCTGTCGGGTGGCGTTTGAACGCCGACGGCAGAGGGGTATTGACTGTGTTTGCACGCAAGGCTACAGGTTTTTACCTATGAGCGTAGCGCGCACCATTTTCGCTTCCGACATGGTTTTCATGTGTTTTATCGTGTGATATCCTTGTAGGTACCCCGCGTGGCGTCGAGACGTTGGAGATGCAAATGGCGACATCGGCACTGGCACACATAAGAAAGGTGAGTAGATTTATATCTACGGGGAGAAGTCGGGTGGATGGCGTATAGCACCCCCGCAATTCGTTGTGATGTATACGGATGCGTATACACACATACAATCATCTTATGTTATTTGGGATTAATGATAATGTTAAGATGTATATTGGTGTGTTAGATTGGTGAAAGGTTACGAAGCCCTAGGGTAGTGGGTGCACTACACATACATATACACACATACATACTTGCATACATCCTTATTTCATATGTGGTTATGGGATTCTATATAGATATGTGTTCACATGAGTATGGGACTATATGTTCACATACAGGTTTGAGAATGATACATGGGATTGAGATGAGTCGATGATATTTGATCCGAGATGATGATATCGGTGATATGGTAAACTTCATAGTTGAGATACGTCTTGATGCTTTAGCAGGATTTTTGGATGATAATGCCATAGGAATAGTGATATATATAAAATGATCGACATGTGATTATGATACGATATAGGATATGATATGATATGAGATGACAAGATATTTATGATAGGCCGCCTTGGGCGTTGTTTACTCCTTGAGATGATATGTGCTAATGATATCGTTTTGCTAGAGGCTGTCAATCGGAAGCCGGATTATGATTACATTGACGATATATGGTCATGATATCGATTTATACGAGACTGTCGATCAGTAGTCAGATCATAATTATAGTGATGATGTTAGCTTTGTACTAGACATATATCAGTACCAAAATTATGATATTTGATATAGAGAATACTAGATGAATGATATGACGAATGTGATATTGACCCGTACCCAGATTTGGGATGCCGTACGACAGATTTACGTACGAGCTGTAATTTGATGTTTGATCCGCACTCTTGACTTGGGAATAACCTATTATAGCAATATGGTATCGGATGTGATATTATCGAGGCGGGATCACCGACTATATGTATATATATGTATCGACTCAGAGGTTAGGCGGTTTCCCTTACCCACTGTTAGCTTTAGCTCAGCCTTATAGTGGTGTAGCTATATGACTCTTATGATATTTGATGCAGTTTAGCTATCATTGTGTTTGGTATTCAGCTCCGCACATTATTATTGTTGCTATGCATCGCATACTTATTGTGATTCATATTCTATTGTTGACATTATGCTGTTAGGACACCAGCACCATTACCGATGATGTGTATGTACCACGTACGCTTACTTCCCAGTTCACACACATCTTCATCGGTAATTGCCATGTCACTACACAGTAGTATTATTGCTGCAGGATATGACCCTTGTATGTGCATTCTATTAGTCCATGTTGCATGATATACTGTTATACTTGCACTTCATTGATATGTCACATACATCATGTTTTCTGATTATGCGCATTGAGATATGTTGTTCTATGATATTTCTGGATTTGGGAACCGTGGGTATTTCAAAGAGTTTATGTAATTGTTGTAAAAACCCGGTTACCCCTGATATGATATTTCAGTGCGTCCACCATGTGTTTTCCCGGTACTGAGAGCGACATGTGAAACCCGATTCGAGGAGGCGGATGAGGCCGATTGCGGGTACATGGTGGGCCCGGTGCGGTACCCCGGGGCAAGAAGTGTAGGGTTCCTAGGCACTCTAGTGAGGTCTCACAAGGCATCGAACATGCCAATTTAAAAAAAATGGTGCCGAGAAACCCTAGACTACGGATCTTAGACTAGATGTTTAGGCGAAAAGAAAAACTAGTTAACACTTTAACTAAAGTTGAGATGCTACAACCTTTGTAGATCCGGATATCCACTTGCTTAGCTCCATGTGGTCGTCCCCTCGCTGCCCATCACGAACCTCGGACTCTCGCGACGGCTTCATCGGAGAAGTGAGCGGAATAGTTCGTCGGCTTCGTGTCAAAGACGATCTACGTCGAGGTTGCACTAGTTCAAGCTCCGACTTCACCAAGTAGTGAAACTTGTGAAGAAAACACCCAAAACCACTTGGCAAGAGGTAGAGGATGAAGAAATAGGAGGTGGGTTCTCATTAGATTTGGATTTCTCTCACTAGATCTCAAGTTGCCATTAAAGTAGCAAGCTTTTCTTTTGAAGAAGAAGATGAAGAAGATGATAGAATATCATAAAAAGCTTAATCAAAAAGGAAAAGAAAATGATATTTATCATATCCTAACCATGGTCAAGTGTAGAGAATTGACCATGGTTAGTGGGAGTGGTTAGGTTTAAGTATGAAGACAAAATAGCATCATTAGAAAAAGCTTCATGAAGCTTCACCATTCTTCATGATAAATGAAGCCATTTTATTTTCATAAAAACCAATTAATAAATAATGAATGGATTAAATAATAAGTGAATAAATGATAAACCCTAACCACTCTCATAACCATGGTTCAATTCTTTTACACATAGTCAAGTCAACATGCATCATCAAACATGATACAATCATGTGCACAAAACATATCACATATACAATGTGCACATCAAGTGAGAAAAATCCGTTTAAAGTGAACCAATACTAGTTAATGCAAAGTAATATATCAAATATATAATTATACATTAAATCATTAAATCAACACTTGATTCAATGATCCGGTCATGTCGCACATAACCGACTAGTATACAATGCATCGATTTATCGAATCAATGATTCGATAACTAGGTCATATCGAATATAACCAATCGAAACATATATCGCGAGAATGAAATGCGGTATCACATACACGCATTATTCTCGGTCCTGCACATATCTCATATGCGCTCCTATTTCATTTCGCTTGAGCTAGGAAACCTCTGTGTAGGACTCTAAAGACTCGTCAATACGCCGGTAGCAGATGATGATCATATCAAGCACCCACAAGCCGCAAGCGGTCTGCTAAACGTAACGGCCACCCGGGTATTGAGCGATCAGAAGATCGACGAGCTAGCCCGCTCACACTCCTGCGAATCCGACCAGTAACACTTACCGTACAGTCTGGTCTCTTCGTCTGATATGTCGCATATCAAGTTTAGGGGTGGTAAACGTCAGACCCCAATAACCCGATAAATCGTGCCGATGTGAGGCTCGTAACGGGTCGAGAAACTACTGGTAACACTTACCAGCAAATCTCTGATCAGTCCTGGCCAGGGACTTCCCTGTTACGGCCAATCGAGCACAGCGCAACATCAACCCCCAATACCGGGAGAGACGAAACCCCTCCTATCGCTCATTGCCTCCATGTGACTCGGGACTGTACCCAAAGACCACCGTTTTGCATGCCCTCATGGACGTGGTAAGGTGGAGATCAAAGCACAGTGGGAATCACATAAGACTCTATGACGATTTCGGGTCTACAGACTAACCTGTACAAGTGTCACCTGAGAACTGCCATATGACGTGAGGTATAATACCATCTGGGAGTTCTCGGCGAGTCCGTCCAGTGTACCCAGTCTCCACTGAGCACCCGTATACCATCTCTGATGTCAAACACCAATGGATATGGGATCATCCATCACCCATCACATGGGTCGAGAGCGTATACGCTAGTCTACACTGGTATATCGATGCCCCGTCTCGATACACCCACGACTAGGGACCTTGAAGGATGTACTTATGGACTACCATGTCCCCACTAGTATGATCTGCATCATAGTCCAGGTAGTCAAGTACAAATCCTAAGGGCTTTACCAACATGTAACTATAAGACAGTATAAAGAGACTAGTGTACATGTTAAGATAAAGAGTAACCAGATAGCATACTATCATATCGAGCAAGAAAGTCATCTCTATATATGTCCAAGCATCCAATATAATATACATCATCTGTACAATACTGGCCTCTAGGGCATACATACAACTAACAATCTCCCACTTGCACTAGGGCCAGCTGCTGTAGTATCGCATACCGAGCATCCCGAAGAGTCTCTCAAACTGTATCTGGGGAATGGCCTTCGTAAGTGGATCCGCCGTATTATTCTTCGTGTCAACCCTCCTGACCTCGATCTCCCGGCGATCAACTATCTCCCGGATCAGGTGATACCACCTCAGAATATGCCTGGATCGCTGATGGGACCTGGGTTCCTTGGCCAAAGCCACCGCTCCATTGTTATCGCAATACAAAGGTATTGGACGCTCAATGGATGGAACCACTCCAAGTTCTCGGCACGTGGGCGCTTTGCACTCGAGCGCAGAGCGCTGGAGCGCAGCGCGCCACGTGTCGGCACGCGGGCGCTTTGCGCTCGAGCGCAGAGCGCTGGAGCGCAGCGCGCCACGTGTCGGCACGCGGGCGCTTTGCGCTCGAGCGCAGAGCGCTGGAGCGCAACGCGCCACGTGTCGGCACGAGGGCGCTTTGTGCTCGAGCGCAGAGCGCTGGAGCGCCACGTGGGCGCTTTGCGCTCGAGCATAGAGGGCTTGAGCGCAAGCGCGCCACGTGTCGGCACGTGGGCGCTTTGCGCTCGAGCGCAGAGCGCTGGAGCGCAAGCGCGCCACGTGTCGGCACGTGGGCATTTTGTGCTCGAGCGCAGTGCGCTGGAGCGCAAGCGCGCCACGTGGAGGCACGTGGGCGTTTTACGCTCGAGCGCTAGCATACCAGCGAGGAAAAAGTGGGAGTTTTTAGCCCCGGAAATTCTCTAAAGAGAAAATAGGGTGGAGTTAAACTCCTAAGATGCTTTGGGTTAAGGAAATGGGTCTTCCTTCTTCCTTTGCTGGCCGGATCTTGGAGATAAAGAGACGTGAGATTCAAAAATCTTTTCTTTTTGAGATCTGATGGCAGATCTGAGTTCCCCTTAATGGGTTTTGTGGTGGAAAATTATTTAGTTTTGAAAAAGGAAGAGTAAAACTCTTGATTTAATTCAAAAGAAAGAAGAAGGTTTTGGAACCTTGAAGAAGGAAGAAAGATCTCAGATCTCAAACTTTTTTTTTGGAGAGAGAAAAAAAAGGTCCTTGGGATATTTCATTATCCTTGCCTTTATAGGCTACACACTTTACACATAGCCCCTTGGGCTTCACAAAATGGCATTTTGCCTATCCCATGGCTCATGTGCCATTTCTTTTTGCACATAAGCCATGGGCTTTACAAAAATTTTGCTTTATGCCTATTTTTCTTACATTTATTCATAAAATAAAATAAAAGAAATACAACAAAATTATTTATTACAAAATTTTTATCTTGGCATGGGGGGAGGCCGGCCGCTTCATGTTCGGGCTCGACCCGGGCATGGGCCCACTGGATCTGGGCTTGGGCCCACTTGGGTTGGGGTTGACTTTGATTTTGACTTGGTCAACCGGGGTGTAAATTTTTACCCCAACAAGTACATAGGTGCTCGTTAGGTTACGGGTACACCGGACAGGACTCACGGGGAACTGTTGGTTGGGATTATACCCGTCGTCAGTTAACAGTTCCCAGGTGACATGAGCACAACATAGTCCGCAGACTTGACACTGCTACTTCGCCTCGAGTGTGTCCTACTGTTCTTAGATTGCTACCCTACCACGGCTCAAAGGAGTCATGCAAACAGGTAGCAGTTGGGTGCAGTCCTGAGAACTTGGAGGTAGTGGCGGTTAGACAGGATTCGTCTCTCCCGGTATTGGGAGTTGATATCGCGCTGTGTCAGTGAGCCATTATGCAAAGTCCCTGGCCAGGGCAAGCGAGATTTACTGGTAGGTTTTCGAGTAGTTTCTCAAGGTGTAATGGGCTACGCTCCGACACGACTTATACCACTTTTAGGGGACTGACGCTTGCCGCCCCCTAGGCCCGATATGCGATAGTCTTAGACGAACAGACCGGACTGTACGGAGATTGTCACAGCAGGCTCAGTAGGAGTTCGGATGGGTTTACTCATCGGCCTTCTTATCGACATCTACCTCGGGACCGTTACGTACAGCTAGTGCCGCTTTCGGTTTGTGGTTAAACCCACTGCCAGCATAGTGTCGAGTCTTTAGAGTCCCACACAGAGAGTTTCCCTGCTTCGGGCGAAACGATATAGAGGTCATATGGTTTTACGACAGGGTTCGGACGCATACGTGTTTTTTCGCACGTACGATGTTCGGACAGTTTTTACTAGTCGGTTTTGGTTTAAGCCAGATTCTAGTATCGGATTATTGGATTTATACAGTCTAAAGTTTTTCCGTGTTTTTACGGATAGGAGGGGCGTTCTCGTAATTTGTCGGGAAGCTTCTTGAAGCATGGTGACTTGGGGGTTAAGGTGGCATTTGCATTAATTGGATAAGTGAGTCATGCTGTGATTCATACATGGAGTTAATGAATCAATTATGATTTATATGACTCATGTGATGAATCACTTAGTGTAATGATGAAACATGATGATATATCATTATTTTTTATTCATTTAAAATATATGATATGTATCATATATACACACATGATCTATTCATCCAAAAGGATTCTCACTCTCTCCTTCTCTCTCCTCAAGCTCTCCATCTTCAAACCCTAACCCTAACCTCTCATGTGTTGAGATCAAGGGTTAGCTAGACTAATACTTCCCTAATCCAACTCTATATCACCTAGGTTGCTTAGATTAGCACGTTGAGTAACCTAGTTACCTCAAGTTAAAGGTTAAGTTTAGAGTAGGAGCTCTCGGGTGGATCGTCTTTGACTCGAGGAGGCCGTTGAGGTGCCGACGTTCCAAAGAGCCTACAAGGAGTGGAAGACAGTGAAGAAGACCCGAAGGACAAGTAACGTGAGGTATAACTTCGAATCAGAGTTGTTAAATCTTTCGTAGTTTGCTAGTAACGGTTTAGACACGATTCATGCGCTCAAGTCCGTGTTACGAAGCTTTGATAATCATTTTTTATATATTCCGCTTCCCCGCAAGTTCGTGGGGTGCGTGACATGGACTTACTCCTGGTGCGGTGCCCATTAGCCGAGAATGCACTGAGCGCCTCCCACCTACAATAGTTTAGGAGGGAAACCCTATAAATGACCCCGGGGGTCCAAAGTTTCTCTGTGGCCATTCAAAATTTCTCCATGGTGCCGGGCACGGTGGGCATGGTGCCGGGCATGGTGGGGTGCGGTGTAGCACCGTGTCTGGTGCGTGCTGCATCGTGCCCAGTGCGTGCCGCACCGTGCCTGGTGCGTGCCAATGAGCCAATACATGCACCGAGCGCCTCCCACTTGCTATAGTCTAGGTGGGAAACCCCTATAAATGACCCCGGGGGTCCAAAGTGTCTCTTGTGGCATAAAAAATTCTCCGTGGTGCCGGGCACGTGCCTAGTGCGGTGCTGCTCCGTGCCTGGTGCGGTGCTGCACCGTGCCTGGTGCGTGCTGCACGGTGCCTGGTGCGTGCTGCACCGTGCCTGGTGCATGCTGCACCGTGCCTGGTGCGTGCCAATGAGCCAAGACATGCACCGAGCGCCTCCCTTCTGCTATAGTCAAGGAGGGAAACCCCGATAAATGACCCCGGGGGTCCAAAGTTTCTCTGTGGCCATACAAAATTTCTCCATGGTGCCGCACCCATGCTGAACCGTGCCTGGTGCGGCGCGGCGCCGTGCCGGCACAGTGCCATGGGACCATGAGCCAAGCAAGCACCTCCCGCCCGCTGTACTTTAGGAGGGAAACCCTTTGCCAAAGTGTCTCTGCGGCCATACAAAAATTCTCCATAGTGATGGGCACAGCGCCGGGCACGGTACAAACCAATGCCGTGTCCTGCCTGGGCTGTGTTGCGTCGTGCCAAGCACCGTGCCCGGCTCGGCTCTGGCGACGTGGAAACCCCTAGAAACTATGTTAGATGTCCTAGTACATGTTACAACTTGCGCGAACAGGGCCTTGTATTCATCGGGGTTTGCGGTCTTGATTATGCACTTGGGCCACCTTGGGCTTTGACTCGAAAACAACCATCTATCTCTATTTTTTTTATAAATTTTTTTGGGACTTTGCTGTTACTTTTCCATGAGCTGGTGGTCTTTCTTTGCATGTTGGAATAGTCATAAAGAGGTAATTCATAGCCCATATATCACATGCCACAACTCGAGCGAACCGGGCCTCGTATGCGTCGTGCCTTCCTTCCAGCGGGCCTATATAACATACATCATTTTGCGATCTCGATTGGGCACTTTGGGCCATCTTGGCCTTTGAGTTGAAAAATAAACATAGTTCGGCTCTCGAAATTCGAGACTTCTTTCATGGCTTAGTGCATCTCAAAATTCGAAGGCTGTCCGAAAACGATTTGCGTGCCCTGAGTCGACATTTCCTTGGGCTTCAAACCATCTAAAAACCTGCAAGCGAAATCGCTGCTCGCCGGGCTGTCCGCGTCCACGGCATGTCAGGCTCCTATGCGGGCGCCGCGGCGGTGCGCCGGGCTCCTAGCGTCTCACAAATATGGTCGAAACCCTTTGGAAAACTCACTCGATGAGGTAGGGGAGAATCTATGCGACGTGGGGCTGGATCTCAGTGGATCGTGGAAGCAAGGCCACTCTGCCACTTACAATGCCCCGGCGCGTATTTAAGTCGTCTGCAAAGGATTCGACCCGCCGACCGTTTGGAATTTCGCTTCAAGGAGGCCCCCGCGGCGGGTCCGCCGTGCGGGCCGTGGCCTTCGACATGTGCCCATGGATGCGCTTGCGCGCCCCTACTCGGGGTCGGGACGCGGTTGGTGGGCGAGGGCGCCGCTTCTCTAGCCTGGATTCTGACTTAGAGGCGTTCAGTCATAATCCGGCACACGGTAGCTTCGTGCCACTGGCTTTTCAACCAAGCGCGATGACCAATTGTGTGAATCAACGGTTCCTCTCGTACTAGGTTGAATTACTATCGCGGCGTGGTCATCAGTAGGGTAAAACTAACCTGTCTCAGGACGGTCTAAACCCATCTCACGTTCCCTATTGGTGGGTGAACAATCCAACACTTGGTGAATTCTGCTTCACAATGATAGGAAGAGCCGACATCGAAGGATCAAAAAGCAACGTCGCTATGAACGCTTGGCTGCCGCCACGCTGTGCCTGGTGCGTGCTGCCCCGTGCCTGGCACCTCTAGCTTCAAATTCTGAAGGTCTAAAGGATCGATAGGTGTTCATATCAGATTTTTGCATTTTCATACCGCCCAATTTTTATCACATTTGCATATCCGTAGATACTCTTGAGCCGTGTTTGCTAGTCAATTGCAGGATACAGGTTCTCGGTTCTAAAACGGTGAAAATCATGGAAAACACGAAAAAAGTTCGGGTTCCTGCCAACCACAGATAAAACACGGTCTCTGCTCTTCATCCGTATGTTGCCAGATATCAATAGGAAGACAAAAGGTCAAATCAATGTCATTCTCATGCACAAGGCTCAATGGTAGCACAAAATCCAAGAGATCTACGCGGAGCTCGAGGCAATCATGACAAAATCTTGACAAAAAGTCCACCTTTCCCTCAACAGAAATTCTGGAAAAATCGGGGAGCCAAAGTGAGAAAATAAATATACCAGAATTAGGTACACTGAAGACCAGGGAACCACAAGAAATTGGGGGGCCCAATTCGACCAGAAGGCCACGGATCCGCGGCCAAAGTGGGGTCCAGGCCGTGGATCCGCGGCCATATAGTGGCGGCAGCTGATAAATTTTAGGGGGTAGTTTGGTCATTCTGTTTGGGTTCTGGTGGTTGCCCTAGGGTTTCATTCTCTGGCCTATAAATAGCCCAGAAGTTTGTGAAGGAAGGGGTCCAATTCTTGTATTTCTTTTGCTAGGTTTTAGTTACATGTTCTTCTTCCTCTTCTCACCTCTTCTCCATTAAACTTGTAAGTGAGCTTTTGAGTGAAGAGTGATGAATAAAGAAGACCATTTTATTATCATGCTTGTCTCCTTATCTTTATGCTTGTTGTAATTTTAATTCGTTAAGTAGTTGTTGTTATTTCCTTGTTGTTTATTTCTTCTCTCTTTTTCTTTATCATTCATACGACAATGATACTTACGCTTGATCCTCGCCAAGGTGAGGTCGCAAATAGTTAGTCGTATTCTTCTAGTCTCCTTCTTTCTATCTTCCTCTTTTGTTTGTTTTATTTTTCCGTATGATGAAGTGTGAGTAGTTTTATACTTGTTAGGGTAGGATAAGGAAAGTTTGAGAGAAGGAAATCTCTCTCACTCATTCCTTGCCCAACAACTTAAATCGACTCCCGTTAATTGAACCACAATCCGCTCCTTACGGCACCCTATCCTACATGATAGCGGTGATTCCGTAGTGAGACCGGTTGTGGTTGAGTTAACCGGAGGTTATGGATAAGAGCCAAGAACGGACGGACAAGCACCAAAAGGAAGGACTATGCGTTGGAAAGCCTAGCTTATACTCGCAAGTTCCTTCCTAGTCGTGCTAATCCCCGTTGTTGCCGATTACCGTAACACCGATATTAAGTAGGGCAACGAAAGATGTGGAGACTCCTAACTCAAACTAACCTAATCCTAACCCTAACAAGCTCTCTTTAAATATCAACTTACACTTAGATAGTTACAAACAAAATCTGAACAACCGGACTTAACTCGTCGAAAAACACATAGAAAAAGATTCCCATCTCCCTGCGGACGACCCGTACTCAACCGGCTAGCTACAAGCGAAACCGTCTTGATTGCGGTATTTTAAACTAAACTTGAACACGCACGTATCCTATCAATCAAATGGCGCCATTGCCGGGGAGACGGTAGTTTGTTTCTTTGTGAAATTTCGGGTTAATTTGTAAGTATAACTCTAACCGAAAAACAAAAAAAATATATACATTGTAAACAAAACCATCTTGTTATTTTTGATTAGTTTTTGTGCAAGTGTGAAGGAAAATACGAAGTTCACGATCGACGCCAAGGACTTTGAAAATACGGAGTTCAAGTACAGTGCCAAAGACGTGGGAAGATAGACCCACATTTTCGCGGCTACACCGCGACGGACGAAAACGAAGCATCCGGTCTACTGTACAAATCTGGAACTGTTACAGTGAGCAAATCAGAATTACCCACATCCAGACAAGCAGAGGACACCAAGCAGAGGACACCCAAATTTTTCAGAGCCCTAATTCCTCGACTTAGCCGCGGATCCGCGGCCTAAGTAGGTGTTTGGCCGCGGAACCGCGGCCATTCAGTGCCTTCAGGGACCCAATTTTCTCTGTAAGTTCTCTGCCTCTCTCCACTCCTCTGAACTCCACTGAATTGTGTTTTCTGCAGCCTTCTTTGCGCAAATTCTTCTCCCCCTTCCAATAAACTGTTCTTGTGCAGGATTCTTTGCGCCGCAAATAAAAATTGTTTGCTGTTGATTTGTTACTGTTTTGCATTCTTCAATACGGACTTAAGGGGCTTGAAACCAATCCAGATTGGGTGGGGATTTCATCACCCTTCCCAGGACCCCAAAAATCACTAAAGCATATGCATTGTCCATTGTAAATTAAAAGATACTAGACTTCAGCCCTAAGGACTTCGCGCTCATTAGGAGAAGATAAACCTTGTTTAGAACCTCGCTTAACCGTATATTGTTTACGGGGTGTCTAGGAAAGTGTTAAAGGCGCAACCGCCGAAAGAGAAAGGGTTATTTAATTAAGGAACTTCGCGAAAGCGTTGGACAACCTCCCCTTATCTCTGCACTTACCTGGCCTCGTGATCAGTGTATTTTTAAGCCCGTTTCTCGACATTGTTTAACTTCGACAATCAAGTTCAGGAGCAGGTCTAGTAGACCTAGGTTACCCTAGATCTAGGCGTGATTGTGCATATCTTGTTTGTGATTGCTTAAGCCGTATTTCCGTACATACTTCTGTAAATCTCTTTCTAAAAAAAAAAAAGAAAAAAATCAAAAACTTTTATAAAAACTTGCCCTTTTGTCGCCAAATCCATTTTCACCGAACGCCCATCGCCTTTCTTCATTGACGTTTTCTTACCCTCACCTTCTCCGCTTTGACTATACTAAACTCATTTAGTGTATGTCCGCTTGGACTCGGGACACTAGCGCCCGTCTAGTCCGCGTTACGTTAGTCGCGACCGACTACGCGATCGACTCCGAAGTCGATATTCCGTCCACTCCTCTTTCACCCCTTCCTTTGCCGGCCAACTCCGACGTTGACCGGAATTCTGTTCATACATCTTCACCTTCACCTTCACCAACCTCTTCTTCCGCGATGTTGGGATTTAATCCGAACATCTCTTTGACCACCGCTGGATTGGCTCCACCTCCTACGGAGACCAATATTCCACCACCTCCGCCTGTTGTAGCGCCGCAGCGAATTGCGCTCCAGGATCGTTTCTACCCTACCCGTTCTGCACTTCCCACCTGCCTTTCTCTTCCTCCGGCCAATGGGGACAACTTTGAAATTAAGCCCCATTTCATCAACATGCTTCCACGTTTTCATGGGCTTGAATCTGAAGATGCCTATATCTTCATTAACAAATTTCAAAATGTCTGTGCCATGATGAAAACAACCCAGCTGTCGGACGATGCTATACGTCTACGGGTCATTCCGTTCACTTTATGCGATCTCGTAGAAAAATGGCTGTATAGCACCGCTTCCCACTCAATCACCAGCTGGGACGAGTTTGTTAAAGCGTATCTGAAAAAATTCTACCCAAATCATAAGACCGCAAGAATTCGAAATGAGATCAACTAGTTCTCCCAGCTTCCTTCTAAACCCTTCTGGAAGTGCTTTGACCGGTACAAAGACCTTCTTGTTCAGTGTCCTCACCACGGTATAGAGAAATGGCAACTCTGCCAAACCTTATACGAGGGATTGAACCCAGCAACGAAGCGGTTGCTGGAAACCATCTGTCAGGGCCACTTCCTATCCAAATCTGACGAGGAAGTGTGGCAGTTCTTTGACGATCTTGCGGAGCAAACGCTACAGTGGGAGAGCACCAGACCGACTTCTTCTTCTTCTACCTCCACTTCTACCGGTCAGTCTAGGGTAGGAATCCACCAACTCGATGTCTCTATTGCGATGAAAGCTGAAATGGCTGCTATAACACGAAAGCTTGAAGCGATAGAGAGCAAATTTTCTGCTCCTGCCCCACACCTGTTCTCCCCCTTCGTACCATCTGCGCTTGTTGTTCCGACCCTTCCCACTTGACCGAAGAGTGTCCTTACAATCCACCCTCGCAAGGACAGGATCAGGTTAATACTGCCTTCCAGCAAAGACCGAGGAATGATCCATACTCTTCCACCTACAATCCCGGTTGGAGGAACCACCCCAATTTCGCCTGGAATCAGAATCAGAATCAATTCCAGGGCAACAATTTCCAAAGGGCCCCTCCGCCGTAACAACAAGCGCAACAACAAACTCAGTATCAGCAGCCCTTCCAACCCCAACCTTACCAAAACCAGACGAACAACTTTGCACCCAACAACTCTTTTCCACCAAACAACAACTTTGTTCTGTCCAACAACGATAAGGTTTCCTCGCTCGAGCGAAGTCTGGAGGCGTTCGTTAAACAGTCGACCCAATCCACCGCCAATATCCAGTCTTCGATTCAATCTTTAGTGCAACACACTGCCGCACACGGGCAAAGCATCAAGACCATCGAGGCCCAGATTGCACAACTGAACGCGGCCTTGAGCGAGCGAGAGAAGGGGAAGCTCCCGTCCCAGCCACTTCCAAATCCCGGCCACCCACATAATGCACATGTTGCTCTTGAACAACAAAACCATAATGTGAGTGCCGTTACCACACTGAGATCGGGGAGGGTGCTGCAAAACAACATTGGCAAACGGATCAACGATGACACCCCGGCCGCTGCTTCTTCTTCTTCTTCTTCTTCTTCTCCTGCTTCTTCTTCTTCGTCTTCTGAGCCTATTCTCCGTTCTTCACAAGGCTCTCCCTCTTCTTCTTCTGCTCTGAACGGACCCACTTCTCACTCCACGAAAACACCTATTCTGGGATCCGTTCCAACTCCAAAATCTCCTCCTCCAGCATTAGACTCAACCAATTTTCAAAATGTTCCATTTCCAAACCGGTTGAGGTCTAACAAACAAAATCCACAAATGGAGAAGATTTTGGAGTTATTCAAGCAAGTTAACATTAACATTCCTCTTTTAGATGCTGTCCAACAAGTCCCATCTTACGCAAAAATCTTAAAGGACTTGTGCACGAAAAAGAGGAAGTCTCAGGTACCCAAGAAAGTTTTCTTGGCTAGTGCTGTGAGTGATGCCCTTACCCAATCTTTACCACAAAAACGGAAGGACCCTGGCTGTCCTACGATTTCAATTACTATTGGGGATAAGAACATCAACCGCGCACTATTAGATCTTGGTGCCAGTGTTAACTTGCTTCCGTATTCAGTATACGAGCAATTAGGCGTCGGAGAGCTGAAACCCACCCACTGCACTCTCCAGATGGCCGACCGATCGATCACCCATCCTAGGGGTGAGCTAGAGGATGTGTTAATAAAAGTCGGGGACTTCATATTCCCCGTCGACTTCATTGTCTTAGATACACAGCCTGTAGCTAACCCCCGGAATCAAATTCCGGTGATACTCGGTCGCCCATTTCTCGCAACCTCAAATGCTGTGATCAATTGTCGCAATGGTTCAATGAACCTCTCTTTTGGAAATATGACAATTGAACTCAACATTTTTAGGTTGGGGAATCAGCCCGCCGAACCTAATGCTCATATACTGGATGTCTGCTCGATCCAGGAGATCACCCCCGAAAAGTGTGAATTCGAGGAGTTTCTGTTTGAACACGATAATCTTGACGCCACTAGTGCGTTTCTCTTCGAACCTGCTGCTGCTTCTGCGCCCGACAACGAATACGAGTGTTTCACATTCTCGAACGATCTTAGCCGCGCACAACCCGAGTTTGAATCTTTCGACTTTTCGGATGAGTTACCTGAACCATCCGACTCGGTTGCCTACACTCGTTTCGAACCTTTGCTGGAGTCCTTTGAGTTCGAGACCTTTGCACCAGTCTTGCCTTCCATCATTTCACCTCCAACGCTCGAACTCAAGCCATTGCCGTCTCACCTTAAGTATGCTTACTTAGGTGAGAACGAGACCCTCCCTGTCATCATTTCGGCTTCTCTAGCTCCAGAGCAAGAGAAAGCCCTTCTCGCGGTCTTGCACAGTAACAGGCAAGCTTTTGGCTGGTCCATGGCGAACATCAAGGGGATTAGTCCCCTGATCGTTGAGCATCACATTCATCTGATGGATGATGCCAAACCAGCCCGGGATCCACAAAGACGTCTTAATCCAGTCATGAAGGAGGCTGTGAAGAAGGAGATCGTCAAATGTCTAGATAGTGGTATCATTTACCCTATCTCTGATAGCCAGTGGGTTAGCCCCATTCACGTTGTCCCCAAGAAGTCGGGCATCACGGTCATAACCAACGAGGCGCATGAGTTAATCCCTACTCGCACCCAAACCGGGTGGCGAGTTTGCATTGATTACAGAAAACTCAACGCTGCAACGCGGAAAGATCACTTTCCGCTACCTTTTATTGACCAGATGCTCGAACGATTGGCCGGACATGAGTACTATTGCTTTCTTGATGGCTACTCTGGCTATAATCAAATTCCCATCGCCGAAAAAGACCAGGACAAGACCACTTTCACTTGTCCTTTCGGCACATTTGCATATCAACGCATGCCCTTTGGGTTATGCAATGCGCCCGCTACCTTCCAGCGGTGTATGATGGGGATTTTCTCAGACATGGTGGAGAAATTTCTGGAGATTTTCATGGATGACTTCTCCATCTTCGGCGACTCCTTTGACGAGTGTTTGCTGCATCTTGACGCTGTCCTTACCCGATGTAAGGACAAGAATCTCACTTTGAACTGGGAGAAATGCCACTTCATGGTGCGCGAAGGTATTGTCTTAGGACATATCATCTCGCAAAATGGCATAGAGGTTGACAAAGCAAAGATTGAGGTCATTTCCAATCTGCCTCCTCCCCGATGCGTCAGAGATATCCGAGCCTTCCTTGGCCATGCCGGTTTTTATAGACGGTTTATCAAGGACTTTAGCAAGATTGCTAGGCCCTTGACGCTTTTGCTGGCCAAGGACACGCCTTTCGACTTCAACTCGAGCTGTGTGACTGCATTCGAGTCACTGAAACGCTCACTCACTTCTGCTCCCGTTCTCTCCTCACCTGACTGGACGCACCCATTCGAGATTATGTGCGATGCATCCGACTTTGCCATCGGTGCTGTCCTTGGACAGCACATCAACAAGATGCCGCATGTAATCTATTACGCGAGCCGAACCCTAAACGATGCCCAACTCAATTATACAACGACTGAGAAGGAATTCTTAGCTGTTGTATTTGCTCTAGAAAAGTTCAGGCCCTACCTCATCGGCTCTCCAGTCATTGTCTACACGGACCATTCAGCTTTGCGCCATCTTTTTGCGAAGAAAGATGCAAAATCTCGGTTAATCCGTTGGATCCTCTTGCTTCAAGAGTTTGACCTTGTCATTAAGGACAAACGAGGATGTGAAAACGTGGTTGCCGACCATCTCTCACGACTTCCTTCTTCGCCTTCGCTTCCAATTCCGATCAATGACGTTTTCCCGGATGAACAGCTCTTGACAGTATCTTGCGAACCCTGGTTTGCAGATATTGTGAACTATTTGGCCACGGGATTACTACCGACCGAATGGTCGACTCAGGACAGACTTCGCTTCTTATCCCAAGTAAAACACTTTTACTGGGACGAACCCTACTTGTTCAAGTACTATCCCGACCAGATTATTCGTCGGTGTGTCCCTGATGAGGAATTCAAGAGTGTGCTGTCATTTTGCCACGATCAAGCGTGTGGCGGGCATTTTGGGCCCAGAAAGACAGCTGAGAAAATCTTGCAATGTGGTTTTTACTGGCCACAACTTTTCAAAGACGCTCACGACTATTGCAAGACTTGCTCCCGGTGCCAACACATGGGCCGGATATCCCGGAGGAACGAGATGCCGCTCCAACCGATCTTGGTTGTGGAGATTTTCGATGTTTGGGGGATAGACTTCATGGGGCCGTTTCCCAGCTCTTTTGGGAACTTGTACATCCTTCTAGCTGTTGATTACGTCTCTAAATGGGTCGAGGCTGTGCCCAGCCGAACTAACGACAACAAGGTTGTCGTTAGGTTCCTTAAAGAAAACATTTTCTCACGGTTTGGGCACCCCCGAGCGATCATTAGCGACAATGGAAGTCATTTCTGCAATAGGACTTTCAAGGCCTTGATGCGGAAATACTCCATTAATCATAAGCTTTCTACGCCCTACCACCCCCAAACCTGCGGGCAGGCCGAAGTTTCAAATCGGCAAATCAAGCAGATACTGGAGAAAACGGTTTCCAAGAACCGTAAGGATTGGTCTTTGAAACTCACCGATGCCCTTTGGGCATTTAGAACCGCTTATAAGACCGACCTTGGCATGTCTCCCTATCGGCTTGTGTACGGAAAAGCCTGCCACCTTCCGGTCGAAATCGAGCATAGCGCGTTTTGGGCGATAAAGGAGCTGAATCTGTCTCTGGAGGATGCGGGCAGCCATCGGAAGCTGCAGCTGAACGAACTGAGCGAGCTTAGGGATGAGGCTTACGACAACGCGGTTGTCGTTAAGAATCGAACGAAGGTGTTTCATGATAAACACCTTTTGCGCAAAACCTTCGTACCTGGTCAGCAGGTACTTCTTTACGACACCCGACTTCATTTCCATCCTGGAAAGCTCCGATCTCGCTGGAAAGGGCCGTATTTTGTGCGGAATGTGTATCCGCAGGGCGCTGTGGATTTGGAAAATCCAAAGGACGGTTCACTCTTCAAGGTCAATGGACACCGATGCAAACCGTACCTTAGCGCCGAACCAACAGAGGAGCTCCTGTTCTTACAGGAGCCGGTTTACCCTGAATGATCTTCCTCTGCCCACCTCCAAACTTCGGTTATCCAGCCAAGAACAGTGGACACTGTTCCAGATAAGTTTGGGGGTATGTACAAACCATTTTGTATATATTTGTGTATATTCTTTTTTTTTCTTTTCTTTAAAAACAAAAACAAATAAAAATTTGTGTATCACTAACCGACAATTTTGAACCTTCAAACTGATCTCTTCATGCAACGACAGTGAGGACACTGTCCAGTTTAAGTTTGGGGGTACGCTCGGTACGCATTTCTTACCTTCGCATACATATGTATATTTTGCATCTGCATATTAAATCCATAAAATCCATAAAAATTTGAAAATTTTCTAAAAATATAAAAACTTTTTTGTCAAGTTAGCTTGTGGAAGAACTCTGATTCAACATTCGACGGTTTTTTTTTTGAAAAAATAGGAATAACTAGATCTTATGTTTGGATTTTGAAAACCTGAAAGATAACTCTCCTTTGAAGTTAACTATAGCTGATATAAGTCTTTACATCACACTACACGTGTCGTGAGTTTTGGGAATTAGATGACAAGTTTTTCATGTTTAAACTTTTAAACAGATAAATGATTTTCTGAGGATCAAATAGGTTTGTTCTGAAATAAGTAATGTCAAGAATAGTTTATGAAGTAAAGCGATGAAGGAATGTTATTGATGCCGTAATTGGAGCTAAGTCTGAAAAATAACCCATCTAAAACTTGATTGGAATGATTACACACCAAACCCACTAGACACGTCTTTTATCCAAAAAAAATATTTGAACTGCCGGTTATATCTCCGTTCGTATTAAATCATCTGATTTTCACGCCAAACTGTCTTTTGTTTTTGGACCTAGGTAACTTGAGTAATTAAGTCCGCTGGGGTGTTTCTACACCTAATGCCCTAAAACCAACTGGTTTGGGTGCATTGGCCCAAAGCTCGCTAAGAAGCCTAGAAAGTCCAGTTTAAAACAAAATCAAGCAAGTGTTCTCTCCGAGTTAAAATTCCTAACGGTTCTTTGTGTGAGAATAATCTTGATAAAAGACAGGCTTTTATAAAAATTTTAACGGAGATATGAAGGTTTTATTCTATGATAAAGACTATTGCACGTTCACAGAGGTGTGTATGAAATGAAAACAAGTAAAAGGTGGAGTGAAAAATACAACTTAGTTTCCTGTTAAGGAAGATAGAAATTCTGAAGTTGAAACCTTACTGGAAAACGAAACTTGAAAAATGCTTAACTCGTTATAAAACTTATGTGATCCTTTTAAAATTGTTATCTGGGCTTTATTGTGCGACATGATGACTTTAATCGATCCTTCTGGAACTTAACGACACTATTTGCACTGCACGTAAAGACATATAAAATCTGTAGTTAAATGAGAAGCGAGGTGTGAAGAATAAAGGTTCGATGGTCTAGACTTAGGATTATAGAATTTTTATTTTCTAAAACAAAACTTTAGGGTTTGAAGCTTAGTTATTTTACAAAACCAACTTGACCGGATTTTGTGGGTAGTATCCGCTGAAAACCCTCAGGAGACAACACTCCTCCTACTAGGGACACCTAGAGGTTTAACGGCTTGTTGCACATGCTCAGTGCAATCGCGTTCCCTGCGAAAGTGAGGTTAGGAAATTTTTTGTGAATAAATGGGCTTTGCTCGGGACGAGCAAATGATAAGTTTGGGGGTATTTGTTCATATCAGATTTTTGCATTTTCATACCGCCCAATTTTGATCACATTTGCATATCCGTAGATACTCTTGAGCCGTGTTTGCTAGTCAATTGCAGGATACAGGTTCTCGGTTCTAAAACGGTAAAAATCATGGAAAACACGAAAAAAGTCCGGGTTCCTGCCAACCACAGATAAAACACGGTCTCTGCTCTTCATCCGTATGTTGCCAGATATCAATAGGAAGACAAAAGGTCAAATCAATGTCATTCTCATGCACAAGGCTCAATGGTAGCACAAAATCCAAGAGATCTACGCGGAGCTCGAGGCAATCATGACAAAATCTTGACAAAAAGTCCACCTTTCCCTCAACAGAAATTCTGGAAAAATCGGGGAGCCAAAGTGAGAAAATAAATATACCAGAATTAGGTACACTGAAGACCAGGGAACCACAAGAAATTGGGGGGCCCAATTCAACCAGAAGGCCGCGGATCCGCGGCCAAAGTGGGGTCCAGGCCGCGGATCCGCGGCCATATAGTGGCGGCAGCTGATAAATTTTGGGGGGTAGTTTGGTCATTCTGTTTGGGTTCTGGTGGTTGCCCTAGGGTTTCGTTCTCTGGCCTATAAATAGCCCAGAAGTTTGTGAAGGAAGGGGTCCAATTCTTGTATTTCTTTTGCTAGGTTTTAGTTACATGTTCTTCTTCCTCTTCTCACCTCTTCTCCATTAAACTTGTAAGTGAGCTTTTGAGTGAAGAGTGATGAATAAAGAAGACCATTTTATTATCATGCTTGTCTCCTTATCTTTATGCTTGTTGTAATTTTAATTCGTTAAGTAGTTGTTGTTATTTCCTTGTTGTTTATTTCTTCTCTCTTTTTCTTTATCATTCATACGACAATGATACTTACGCTTGATCCTCGCCAAGGTGAGGTCGCAAATAGTTAGTCGTATTCTTCTAGTCTCCTTCTTTCTATCTTCCTCTTTTGTTTGTTTTATTTTTCCGTATGATGAAGTGTGAGTAGTTTTATACTTGTTAGGGTAGGATAAGGGAAGTTTGAGAGAAGGAAATCTCTCTCACTCTTTCCTTGCCCAACAACTTAAATCGACTCCCGTTAATTGAACCACAATCCGCTCCTTACGGCACCCTATCCTACATGATAGCGGTGATTCCGTAGTGAGACCGGTTGTGGTTGAATTAACCGGAGGTTATGGATAAGAGCCAAGAACGGACGGACAAGCACCAAAAGGAAGGACTATGCGTTGGAAAGCCTAGCTTATACTCGCAAGTTCCTTCCTAGTCGTGCTAATCCCCGTTGTTGCCGATTACCGTAACACCGATATTAAGTGGGGAAACGAAAGATGTGGAGACTCCTAACTCAAACTAACCTAATCCTAACCCTAACAAGCTCTCTTTAAATATCAACTTACACTTAGATAGTTACAAACAAAATCTGAACAACCGGACTTAACTCGTCGAAAAACACATAGAAAAAGATTCCCATCTCCCTGCGGACGACCCGTACTCAACCGGCTAGCTACAAGCGAAACCGTCTTGATTGCGGTATTTTAAACTAAACTTGAACACGCACGTATCCTATCAATCAATAGGCCACGCTTTCACGGTTCGTATTCGTACTGGAAGTTAGAATCAAACGAGCTTTGACCCTTTTGTTCCACATGAGGTTTTGCGGCGGCCGCCGCGCCCTCCTACTCATCGGGGCATGGCGATCGCCCCGATGGCCGTGTGTGGGTCGTGCGCTTCAGCGCCATCCATTTTCGGGGCTAGTTGATTCAGCAGGTGAGTTGTTACACACTCCTTAGCGGATTTCAACTTCCATGACCACTGTCCTGTTGTCTTAATCTACCAACACCCTTTGTGGGTTCTAGGTTAGCGCACGGTTGGGCACCGTAACCCGGCGTCCTGTTAATCCCGCGTCGCAAGTTCTTCTTTCCAAAAATAGCCCACTTGGAGTGTAGGGTTCCTAGGCACACTAGTGAAGGTTCATAAAACATCAAACATGCCCGAATAAAATTTTACATGTGCCGAACAACTCAAAGACGGGATCTTTGCTAGATTATTAGGGTTTAGCAAGCAAGATGATATCTTTATAGCTAAGTGTGAGGGATTACAACCTTTGTAGTCCGCTCCTTCGTTTCACAAGCTCAGAGTAGAAGTCCCTTCGCCGCGATCCACGATCTCCTGGACTCAAGAGAGGCTCCACGACTCGAACGATCCATGCTAGCTTGAAGTGTTCAGAATCTCCGATGATCTACGTCGAAGTTGCAAAAACCCAAGCTTTCTCACTCTATAGAGATGAACACACTAATCTCATGGGCTAGATGAGATGAGGATGAGGGAGTAGTATTTATGCTTTCTTTTTAATTCACTTTCTCACAATTTATCTTCACAAAAAGAATTTCTAGTAAGCTTTTTCTTTTTAACTCAAGAGAGAAGAAGATAATAATCAAAAGATAATTCCTTTTGTGATGAATAGAAAAGAAATGTATATGATTGATTATAGAACCATGGTCAAGGATGATAGGCTAAGAGTTTGTAGAGAATAAACTAGGGTTAGGGTTTGGTTAGGTTAAGGATAAGTATCAACCATAATATCTTAACCAAGACAAAAGGAAAAGCTTCTAGAATGTGCAAGAAGAAGCTGACCCTAATCAAACCCTAATCCCATTTAATCATCCTTAAACATGTTTAATAATAAATCATATCATGTCACAATAATATATATCACATATATATTATATATTTGCAACAAAAGAAAATAATACATTTAACATATATCGCATATATATCAATGTATTAATCCGGTGAGAAAATGAAATAATAAAGCGAGCCAATATTAAATAATGTAATACAATATATCATATATATTATTATACATTAAATCATCGAATCAACACTTGATCCAACGATCCGGCTATATCGAATATAACCGGCTAATATATCATGTACCGATTCATCGAATCAACACTTGATCTGATGTCCCGATTCATATCTAAATATCACGAGAATATAATACGGTATCTCATATCGCATTATCCTCGGTCCTGCACATATCACATATGTGCCTCTACTCCGTTTCGCCTGAGCCAAGAAAACTCTGTGTAGGACTCTAAAGAATCGTCAATACGCCGGTAGCAGGTGATGATCATATCAAACACCCACAAGCTGCAAGCGGTCAGCTAAACGTAATAGCCACCCAGGTATTGAGCGATCAGAAGATCAACAAGCTAGCCTGTCCGTTCTCTTGTGAATCCAATCAGTAACACTCCCGTACAGTCCGGTCTGTTCGTCTGATATGTCGCATATCAAGTATAGGGGTGGTATACGTCAGACCCCAGTAACCGATAAGTCGTGTCGATATGAGGCTCATAACAGGTCGATAAACTACTGGTAACACTTACCAGTATATCTCTACATCAGCCCTGGCCAGGGACTTCCAGTTATAGCCAATCGAACACAGCACAACATCAACTCCCTATTCCGGGAGAGACGAATCCCCTCCTATCGCTCATTGCCTCCATGTGATTCGGGACTGTATCCAAAAGCCACCATTTTGCACGCCCTCTTGGACGTGGTAAGGTGGAAATCAAAACACAGTGGGAATCACACAAGACTCTATGACGATCTCGGGTCTACAGACTACCCTGTACCAGTGTCACCGGAGAACTGCCATCTGACGTATGGTATATCACCAACTGGGAGTTCTCGGCGAGTCCGTCCAGGGTACCCAGTTTCCACTGAGCACCCGTACACCATCCTTGATGTCAAAAACCGATGGATATGGGATCATCCATCACCCATCATATGGGTCAAGATGCGTATGCGCTAGTCTACTCTGGTGTATCGATGCCCTGTCTCGATATACCGTCGACTAGGGACATTTATAGGATGTACTCATCGACTACCGTGGCCCCACTAGTATGATCTCATCATAATCCCAGTAGTCGAGTACAGATCCTAAGGGCTTTATCAACATGTGAGAGAAAGACAGTAAACCAATACAAGTCAACATGTTAAGATAAAGTGAAACCAAATAGCATACTATCATGACGAGCAAGAAAGTCCTCTGTGTATATATCCAAGCATCCATCATAATATACATCATATGTACAACAATGGCCTCTAGGGTATATACATAACTAACAATCTCCCACTTGCACTAAGGCCAGCTGCTGTAGTATCTCATACCTAGCATCCCGAATAATCTCTCAAACTGTATCTGGGGAATGGCCTTCGTGAGTGGATCCGCAGTGTTGTCCTTCGTATCTACTCTCCTGGCCTCGATCTCCCGGCGATCAACTATCTCCCTGATCAGGTGATACTGCCTCAGAATATGTCTGGATTTCTGATGGGATCTGGGTTCTTTGGCCAAAGCCACAGCTCCATTGTTATCGCAATACAGAGGTATTGGATGTAAAATGGATGGAACCACACCAAGTTCAATGATGAACTTCTTCATCCAGACAGCCTTTTTGGCAGCATCGTTGGCAGCGATGTATTCAGCCTCCATCGTCGAGTCTGCAACGGTATCCTGTTTAGAACTTTTCCAACACACCCCCCCTTCCATTGAGGGTAAAGACAAATCCCGAGTGCGACTTAGAGTCGTCCTTATCACTTTGGAAGCTGGAATCGGTAAAGGACTCCACCCGGAGTTCTCCGTTACCATACACCAAGAACATGTCTCTAATCCTTCGCAAGTACTTGAGAATGTTCTTCACAGCTGTCCAGTGACTCTCTCCAGGATCTGCTTGATACCGACTCACTATACTTAGTGAGTATGCTACATCGGGTCTGGAACATAGCATCGCATACATGATAGAGCCTACTGCCGAAGCATAGGGTATCCCTTGCATGCGAGCTCTCTCCAAATCAGTCTTGGGAGACATCTCTTTGGAGAGAGTGAGTCCAGAGATCATGGGTTGGTTCCCACGCTTGGATTCTTCCATACTAAACCTCTTTAGTATGGTGTCAATGTACCTGGATTGGGACAATCCCAATATCCGTTTGGATCTATCTCTATAGATCCTTATCCCCAATATGCATGAGGCATCACCTAGATCTTTCATTGAGAATCTTTGTGATAAGAAGAGCTTGACTGATTGCAGCATAGGAATATCATTTCCTATCAAGAGTATGTCATCCACGTACAATACGAGGAAGACAACCTTACTCTCTGCTACCTTCTTATAGATACATGGTTCATCTATGTTTTTGATGAAGTCAAACTCTTTGACTACAACATCAAAAAGATGTTCCAACTCCGCGATGCTTGCTTTAACCCATAAATGGATTTAAGCAGTTTGCACACTTTTCCGCTGCTCCCACTATCTACAAAGCCCTCTGGCTGAGTCATGTACACGCACTCTTGTAAATCACCATTTAGAAAGGCGGTCTTAACATCCATTTGCCAGATTTCGTAGTCATGGTATGCAGCAATGGCAAGTAAGATCCGGATGGACTTAAGCATAGCTACTGGAGAAAAGGTTTCGTCATAGTCCACACCTGGTCGTTGACGAAATCCCTTTTCTACAAGTCTAGCTTTGAAAGTCTCAAGTTTTCCATCTACACCAAATTTCTTTTTAAAAATCCACTTGCTCCCAATGGGTTTTACCCCTTCAGGAGCATTTTCCAAAATCCATACTTTATTGGTGTACATGGATTCCATCTCAGATCGCATTGCATCCAGCCATTTCACAGAGTCACCACTTGTGATGGCCTGCTCGAAACTAGTCGGGTCATCATCTTCCATGATGCAATCCTCGCTTCCACCATCAACGAGAAAACTGTAGTATCTCTCAGGTGGACGAGAAACCCTACTAGATTGGCGGAGAGGCTGGGGTTCGTCGGGTGCTACCGAATCCTCTGGTTCCACTAAATCTTCAGTTACAGTTTGCGTTTCTGGAACTTCTTCCAGTTCTACCTCAGAGCCACTAATCTCTTTTGAAAGAAATTCCTTTTCTAAAAAGGTGGCATGTTGAGCAATAAACACTTTTTGTTGTTCACTGTGTCCATTTGAATGTTTAGGATATCCCACAAACTTACATAGAACTGACCGTGCCTCGAGTTTGTCTGGATTTTGCCTTTTGACATAGGCCAGACAACCCCATATCTTAACTCGTTTAAGACATGGTCTCTTCCCACTCCATATCTCATATGGTGTGGTAGGTACAGATTTAGTTGGAAGTTGATTCAATAGGTATGCTGCTGTCTCAAGTGCATACCCCCAGAAGGAAATAGGTAACTCAGCTGTACTCATCATAGAGCGCACCATATCTAATAGGGTGCGATTCCTCCGCTCAGATACACCATTGTGCTGTGGTGTATAAGGAGGAGTAAGCTGAGAGAGAATCCCATTCTCTTTTAGATAATCTAGGAACTCATTGCTTAAGTATTCTCCTCCTCGATCAGATCGAAGGATCTTAATACTTTTGCCCGTTTGTTTTTCTACTTCGTGCTTATATTCTCTGAATTTCTCAAAAGCTTCAGACTTGTGTTTCATCAGGAACACATGTCCGAATCTAGAGAGATCGCCAGTGAATGTAATGAAGTAGGAAGAACCGTTCCTGGCATGCGTAGACATGGGACCGCATACATCACTATGTATCAGTCCTATGAGTTCATTAACTTTTTCTCCGTGTCCACTAAACGGAGCTTTGGTCATTTTTCCTTTGAGACGTGAATGGCAAGTATCATAAGATGATAATTCGAACGGATTCAAATAACCATCCTTATGTAACTTAGCCAGTCGTGTCGCATTGATATGACCAAGTCTACAATGCCACAAGTAGGATTCGTTCATATCTGAACTTTTCCTCTTGTGTGTGTTTTGTATATTGAGGACTGTATTCTGATTTAGAATGAATATGCCATTATGTAACGATCGTGATGCAATCAACTTTTGATCTAGGAATATGTTCATAACATTATCCTTTATTACAAAATTATATCCTTCTTTATTTAATAAAGAGACTGATATAATGTTGCACATCATGTTCGGTATATAATAGCACTCATTTAGAATCATTGTATTACGACTTGGCAATACTAGGTGATATTCGCCAACTGCTTTGGCTGCAATACTTGCACCGTTCCCTACTTGAACGGAATGATCACCTTTTCCCAGTTCTCTACCTTTACGTAGCCCATGTAACAATTTACATATATGGGATCCTGATCCGGTATCCAATACACAGGACGTAGGGTGAACTGAGAAACAGTTCTCAATAACTAACACACCTGAAGAAGATGCATCAACATGCATGTTCTTTTGGGCAGCGTGAGAATCCAGATATTCTCCTGTTTCCTGTTCAGTCTTATAACTCATATAAGAAAGAACGGGTCCAACGTTCCCCTGCTCAGTATAATAAGCGGGTTCAGTCAATACATCCATATTATTATCTTGATTATGGCCTGACATGGTCGCTACCTGGAGAGAGAGAGAAGAAAACACTTTAGCGTATGCTCTTGCAAGATTAGATTGGTTATTATCTTATCTAATCAGGATGTCTCCCACTGTTTTTATCAAATCTACCTTCAAACCCTAAACGGTAAGATTAGCCGGGATTAATTACACCCTACAATTTCGTCAATCTTTCAGCCAGATCAGTGTCGGTACTTTGAGGGAGGTTCCCCGTGCTTTCGCACGGACCTAATTAAAGTAAACCTCGTTTTCCCAGAGGCGTAACCCCGTTAACACTTTTCTTAGACACCTACTTGATCGACTAATTGTCCTGTGTAAAACTCTCCCAGGAGTAACTCTTACTCGCAGTGGGTAACGGGATCCAACTATCTCATAGAAGGTATGCAGTCTTATTGCAAATTCCAACACTTGAAATTCACAATAATATTTTGCTCCTAGTGTGCCATGACCTTGACAGAGGTCAACAAACCATAGTGCACTAGTCAAGTTCAACCCGTCATTTCTTGATTGAATCAAACCCACTCGTACGACCCTTGATAGAGGTCAACAAGGTCGTACGACTACCCTAATCCAATCACATCACATGCTTTACAGATAATTACTAGTTAGCTACCGCACACTACGCCTTGACAGAGGTCAACAAACGCAGCACGAATACTAAATAGTCTTTATCTGAAATGACGGAGGGCTACGACAGGTTTTTCTGAAAACCTATTGCGTAATGAACTTGATATCGTCGTAAAATCAAGTGAAATTTTGAAATGGAGTGTTTTTGAGGCTTTCATTAGTTTTGCTAAAGAGGTCACTCCCGGTGAAGGGATCTCGGCTCTTTCCTCATCGAATAAGGTGCAGGACATATCATATATATCACTGTGCAAAGTAAAACTCTAAAAGCAATCAAAAGACAAACCGAGTTTTGTAGCATCTGCCAGTTTCGCTAAAGAGGTCACTCCCGGTGAAGGGATCTCGGCTCTTTCCTCATCGAATAAGGTGCAGGGTATATCATATATACCACTATGCAAAGCAAAACTGTAGCTACCCTTTTATAAAGTTTTGATTCTACAACATCTTTTAGGTTTCTTTTCTTTTTATTAATCTTATTAATAAAAAAATCCCATCAGCTTATGGTTCCTAAGCATCACAGATAAATACGACGTACACTTATACCATCCGCATTCGCCTCGATGTCCCCTCATGCACCGTTAGGTTAGGTAAGTAATGACAGAGCAGGCCAGGGCTAGTGCGGGTGTAAAACATAAGTAACGTCTATATAATATATCATATATACTATATACTGTATCCATCACAACATATCAAATGATCACATCACAGATATCGCAGCAGAAACATAGATATAATGTGGGATATACTAGGACGTCCGTATTTAGTACTTAGCCAATAATAGAAAATACGGATTCCACAGTCGCGATGAATAGCCAAGCCCACACCCTGGACCCCTACGAGAGCGGCAAGCGACCCTACCAATTCTGGAGTTTAGGAGACCCGGTCTCGACTCCTCGAGATGGCCTCCCACTGAACCCCAGAACCCGGTCACCTGTGCTCCCCTCCTTGGGTCCATCCTAATGCGGAAAAGTAAATAATATACAACACTGGTGGCGTCAACCTCAACCTGGAAGTGCCCCAAATAAAAGAATATTACATTACATTTGAATTTACATGAATGAAAATATAAAACTCTCATCTCACATAAAACCCCCGGCTATTCAATCGCGACAATCCTGCACATCATATCTCAGCAACACATAATATCTCATATCATCAACGTAAGTAAGTATGCATACACCGATCGTCGTCGATGTATAGCAACGAAAACCGGCAATACAACTACATACTACACTTACGGTCACAGAAAAGAAATTGTAAAACTACAATATTTGGAATCCACAATCACTTTAGACATCGTAAATCCGAAATATCACATACTTCGCATTTCATGCCTAACACAATGAATTCCACATATTGTATCACATTCCAGATAAATAGACAGTATTAAACTTTTCGAACAGATAATCAAATACCCAAAATTTCCCAAAGTGCTCAACACTTGAGCGGAGTTCAAATAATCCCAGAATATGTCATAGTACCAGTGATCCAGCCGTAGAAGGGTCAAGCCAACGCCTCACATGTGGCAGGCCGTACTGCCCCAAACCCGAAGGTTCAAAAGGCAGTTCAAGACGGTCACATAATCGAGTTAAGGTTTGTTGTCTTCTAGAGGGTCCACCGCATAACTTGTACAATTTTTCCGAAAGATTTAAACCCGATAAAAATTCAACACTTGAAAGTTTGCCATGCCGGGAAACAGTGAGTTAATGATATCCGTTCAAATAGTTTAACAGTTTCTAAATATCCGGAAATAATAACGAATTTAAATTTTCCGATCGAATCAACGATTACAAAAGAAACCCCAGAATACTCAACACTTGAGTCAGAATAAAAATACCCATAAAAAATTAAATTTAGATACAAGAATTATTGTGCACAAAACCGTGCCTAATACACTTATACTGCCGCGGAACCGCCGCCAATGGTGGGTCTCTGCCGCAGTTCCGTGGCCAAGCTGTCGAATTGGAGGCACGAATTTCACCATAATTCTTATATTTTCTTGCTGTATTTTTCAGGTATTTTTAATTCAGAAAATTCCCAGATTTTGAAAAATTTCCAGACAGAGGGTAAATTTCGTCGGTTCGGGTTAGATCGGAGTTTTAACTTCGTAAACACGTCGCCTAATGCTCTAGCTAGGCTCTGATACCACTGTAGGGTTCCTAGGCACACTAGTGAAGGTTCATAAAACATCAAACATGCCCGAATAAAATTTTACATGTGCCGAACAACCCAAAGACGGGATCTTTGCTAGATTATTAGGGTTTAGCAAGCAAGATGATATCTTTATAGCTAAGTGTGAGGGATTACAACCTTTGTAGTCCGCTCCTTCGCTTCACAAGCTCAGAGTAGAAGTCCCTTCGCCGCGATCCGCGATCTCCTGGACTCAAGAGAGGCTCCACGACTCGAACGATCCATGCTAGCTTGAAGTGTTCAGAATCTCCGATGATCTACGTCGAAGTTGCAAAAACCCAAGCTTTCTCACTCTATAGAGATGAACACACTAATCTCATGGGCTAGATGAGATGAGGATGAGGGAGTAGTATTTATGCTTTCTTTTTAATTCACTTTCTCACAATTTATCATCACAAAAAGAATTTCTAGTAAGCTTTTTCTTTTTAACTCAAGAGAGAAGAAGATAATAATCAAAAGATAATTCCTTTTGTGATGAATAGAAAAGAAATGTATATGATTGATTATAGAACCATGGTCAAGGATGATAGGCTAAGAGTTTGTAGAGAATAAACTAGGGTTAGGGTTTGGTTAGGTTAAGGATAAGTATCAACCATAATATCTTAACCAAGACAAAAGGAAAAGCTTCTAGAATGTGCAAGAAGAAGCTGACCCTAATCAAACCCTAATCCCATTTAATCATCCTTAAACATGTTTAATAATAAATCATATCATGTCACAATAATATATATCACATATATATTATATATTTGCAACAAAAGAAAATAATACATTTAACATATATCGCATATATATCAATGTATTAATCCGGTGAGAAAATGAAATAATAAAGCGAGCCAATATTAAATAATGTAATACAATATATCATATATATTATTATACATTAAATCATCGAATCAACACTTGATCCAACGATCCGGCTATATCGAATATAACCGGCTAATATATCATGTACCGATTCATCGAATCAACACTTGATCTGATGTCCCGATTCATATCTAAATATCACGAGAATATAATACGGTATCTCATATCGCATTATCCTCGGTCCTGCACATATCACATATGTGCCTCTACTCCGTTTCGCCTGAGCCAAGAAAACTCTGTGTAGGACTCTAAAGAATCGTCAATACGCCGGTAGCAGGTGATGATCATATCAAACACCCACAAGCTGCAAGCAGTCAGCTAAACGTAACAGCCACCCAGGTATTGAGCGATCAGAAGATCAACAAGCTAGCCTGTCCGTTCTCCTGTGAATCCAATCAGTAACACTCCCGTACAGTCCGGTCTGTTCGTCTGATATGTCGTATATCAAGTATAGGGGTGGTATACGTCAGACCCCAGTAACCGATAAGTCATGTTGATATGAGGCTCATAACAGGTCAAGAAACTACTGGTAACACTTACCAGTATATCTCTACATCAGCCCTGGCCAGGGACTTCCAGTTATAGCCAATCGAACACAGCACAACATCAACTCCCTATACCGGGAGAGACGAATCCCCTCCTATCGCTCATTGCCTCCATGTGATTCGGGACTGTACCCAAAAGCCACCGTTTTGCACGCCCTCTTGGACGTGGTAAGGTGGAAATCAAAACACAGTGGGAATCACACAAGACTCTATGACGATCTCGGGTCTACAGACTACCCTGTACCAGTGTCACCAGAGAACTGCCATCTGACGTGTGGTATATCACCAACTGGGAGTTCTCGGCGAGTCCGTCCAGTGTACCCAGTCTCCACTGAGCACCCGTACACCATCCTTGATGTCAAAAACCGATGGATATGGGATCATCCATCGCCCATCATATGGGTCAAGATGCGTATACGCTAATCTACTCTGGTGTATCGATGCCCTGTCTCGATATACCGTCGACTAGGAACATTTATAGGATGTACTCATCGACTACCGTGGCCCCACTAGTATGATCTCATTATAATCCCAGTAGTCGAGTACAGATCCTAAGGGCTTTATCAACATGTGAGAGAAAGACAGTAAACCAATACAAGTCAACATGTTAAGATAAAGTGAAACCAAATAGCATACTATCATGACGAGCAAGAAAGTCCTCTCTGTATATATCCAAGCATCCATCATAATATACATTATATGTACAACAATGGCCTCTAGGGCATATACATAACTAACATGGAGCTCTCGATTCCGTGGCGTGGCTCATCAAAGCAGCCGCGCCGTCTTACCTATTTAATGTTTGAGAATAGGACGAGGGCGTTGCGCCCCCAATGCCTCTAATCATTGGCTTTACCCGATAGAACTCGCGCACGGGCTCCAGCTATCCTGAGGGAAACTTCGGAGGGAACCAGCTACTAGATGGTTCGATTAGTCTTTCGCCCCTATACCCAAGTCAGACGAACGATTTGCACGTCAGTATCGCTGCGGGCCTCCACCAGAGTTTCCTCTGGCTTCGCCCCGCTCAGGCATAATTCACCATCTTTCAGGTCTCGACAGGCATGCTCCCACTCGAACCCTTCACAGAAGATCGGGGTCGGTGAACCCCACGAGGGGGATCCCGCCCATCAGCTTCCTTGTGCCTTCCAGGTTTTCATGCCCGTCGGCTCGTACGCATGTCAGACTCCTTGGTCCGTGTTTCAAGACGGGTCGGTTGGGGAGCCTGCGGGCCGGTGCCAAAGGCGTGCGGGTACCCTAAGAGGGAACGCTGAGATGGCAAGCGCTACTTCATCGGCCGCGCCGGCGGCATACGACCGCGGGCGGGATCGACCGCCCGGGATTGGGCCGCCGGCGCAGCCCGCAATGGTCCGCGCGCCGAGCCGAGTGTTAGTTATGTATATGCCCTAGAGGCCATTGTTGTACATATGATGTATATTATAATGGATGCTTGGTTATATATAGAGATGACTTTCTTACTCGTCATGATAGTATGCTATTTGGTTTCACTTTATCTTAACATGTTGACTTGTATTGGTTTACTGTTTTACTCTCACATGTTATAAAGCCCTTAGGATTTGTACTCGACTACTGGGACTATGATGAGATCATACTAGTGGGGCCGCGGTAGTCGATGAGTACATCCTATAACTGTTCCTAGTCGAGGGTATATCGAGACAGGGCATCGATACGCCAGAGTAGACTAGCGTATACGCATCTTGACCCATATGATGGGTGATGGATGATCCCATATCCATCGGTGCTGGACATCAGAGATGGTGTACGGGTGCTCAGTAGAGACTGGGTACACTGGACGGACTCGCCGAGAACTCCCAGATGGTGATATACCACACGTCAGATGGCAGTTCTCCGGTGACACTGGTACAGGGTAGTCTGAAGACCCGAGATCGTCATAGAGTCTTGTGTGATTCCCACTGTGCTTTGATTTCCACCTTACCACGTCCAAGAGGGCGTGCAAAACGGTGGCTTTTGGGTACAGTCCCGAATCACATTGAGGCAATGAGCGATAGGAGGGGATTCGTCTCTCCCGGTATAGGGAATTGATGTTGTGCTGTGTTCGATTGGCTATAACTGGAAGTCCCTGGCCAGGGCTGATATAGAGATTTACTGGTAAGTGTTACTAGTAGTTTCTCGACCCGTTATGAGCCACACATCGACACGACTTATCGGTTACTGGGGTCTGACATATACCACCCCTAGACTTGATATGCGACATATCAGACGAACAGACCGGACTGTACGGGAGTGTTACTGGTTGGATTCACAGGAGAATGCACAGGCTAGCTTGTTGATCTTCTGATCGCTCAATACCTGGGTGGCTGTTGCGTTTTGCTGACCGCTTGCAGCTTGTGGGTGTTTGATATGATCATCACCTGCTACCGGCGTATTGACGATTCTTTAGAGTCCTACACAGAGGTTTCTTGGCTCAGGCGAAACGGAGTAGTGGCGCATATGTGATATGCGCAGGAACGAGAATAATGCGATATGGGATACCGTATTATATTCTCGCGATATATGGATATGAACCGGGTCATCGGATCAAGTGTTGATTCGATGAATCGGTACATGATATATTAGTCGGTAATATTCGATATAGCCGGATCGTCGAATCAAGTGTTGATTAGATGATTTAATGTATAATAATATATATGATATATTGTATTACATTATCTAATATTGGCTCGCTTTATTATTTCATTTTCTCAGTGGATGATACATTGATATATATGCGATATATGTTAATTGTATTATTTTCTTTTGTTGCAAATATATAATATATATGTGATATATATTATTGTGACATGTTATGATTAATTGTTAAACATGTTTAAGGATGATTAATTGAGATTAGGGTTTAATTTGGGTTAGATGTTTCATGCATCTTCTAGAAGGTTTCTTCTTTTGTCATTCTTAAGATATTTTCTTTAACTCAACTAAACCCTAACTCTAGTTATTTCTCTACAAAATCCTAGCCACTCATCCTTGACCATGGTTTACAATTCAATCATATGATTATATTCTATTCATCACAAATGAAAGAGGATTATTCTTTTTCCATTATCTTCTTTTTCTCTCTTGAAAGAAAAGCTTGCTAGATTTTCTTAAGTGATGAAATAATATGAGAAAATGATATAAAAAGAAAGCAAAATTACTACTCTCTCATCCTCATCTCATCTAGCCCATGGGATTAGTGTGTTCTCTTCTTTAAGAGTGAGAAAGCTTGAGTCGTAGCAACTTCAAGGTAGATCATCGGAGATTTGGAATACGACAAGCTAGAATGGATCGTTCGAGTCGTGGAGCCTCTCATGAGTCCGGGAGATCGTGGATCGCGGCAAAGGGACTTCTACTCGGAGCTTGTGAAGTGAAGGAGCGGACTACAAAGGTTGTAATCCCTCACACTTAGATAAAAGTTATCATCTTGCATGTTAAACCCTAATAATCTAGCAAAGATCCCGGCTTTGGGTTGTTCGGCACGTCTAAATTTTTATCCGGGCATGTTTGATGCCTTTTGAACCTTCACAAGAGTGCCTAGGAACCCTACAGTGGTATCAGAGCCTAGCTAGGGCATTAGGCGATGTGTTTACGAAGTTAAAACTCCGATCGAACCCGAAACGACGAAACTTGACCCCTCTCTGGAAATTTTTTAAATTTTGGGATTTTTCAGAATTAAAAATATGTAAAAAATTCAGCAGGGAATTCTAAGAATTACCATGAAACACGTGCCCACAATTCCACCAATGGAGAGCGGAACCGCGGCAAGAACATGGTTATCGCGGCGGTTCCGCGGCCTAACTGTAGGATTGGGACACGTGGCTTCATGGTATTGACCGTTGGTACTTGCTGACTATTCTGGGTATTTTTAATCTGTTCCAGGTGTTTAAAATTCTGGGGTTTGTTTTGTAATAGTAGACTCAATCGGAAATTTTAAATTCGTATTTCTTTCCGGATATTTAGAAACTGTTAAACTATTTGAACGGATATCATTAACTTACTGTTTCCCGGTACGGCAAACTTTCAAGTGTTGAAATTTATTCGGGTTTAAATCTTTCGGAAAATTGTACAAGTTAAGCGGTGGACCCTCTAGAAGACAACAAACCTTAACTCGATTATGCGACCGTCTTGAACTGCCTTTTGAACCTTCGGGTTTGGGGCAGTACGGTGTGCCACATGTGAGGCGTTGGCTTGACCCTTCTACGGCTGGATCACCGGTACTGTGACATATTCTGGGATTATTTGAACCCCGCTCAAGAGTTGAGTAGTTTAGGAAATTTTGGGTATTTGATTATCTGTTCGAAAAGTTTAATACTGTCTATTTATCTGGAATGTGATACAATATGTGGAATTCATAGAGTTAGGCATGAAATGCGGAGTATGTGATATTTCGGATTTACGATGTCTAAAGTGATTGTGGATTCCAAATATTGTAGTTTTACACTTTCTTTTCTGTGACCGTAAGTGTAATATGTGAGATCGCCGGTTTCGTTGCTATATGATTCAACGACAATTGGGATGCGCATATTTACTTACGTTGATGATATGTGATATTATGTGTTGCTGTGATATGTTATATTGGATCGTCGCGTTCTGAATAGCCGGGGGTTTTATGTGAGATAAGGGTTTTTATTTTTATTCATGTAAAATTCATTTGTATTGTAATATTCTTTTTGGGGCACTTCCAGGTTGCGGTTGATGTCACCAGTGTATATTATTTACTTTTCCGCATTAGGTAGACCCAAGGAGGGGAGCACAAGTAACCGGGTTCTAGGGTCCAGTGGGAGGCCATCTCGAGGAGTCGAGACCGGGTCTCCTAACCCTAGAATTGGCAGTGTTACTTGCCGCTCTCGTAGGGGTCTTGGGATGTGGGTTTGGCTATTCGTCGCGACCGTGGAATCCGTGTTTTATACAGGCTCGTATTGAAAACACGGACGTCCTAGTATATCCAATATTTCATATATGTTCTTCTGCTGCAATGTTCTGTGATGAGATCATATTACTGCCTGAGACGAATGCTTATACTATATATATATGCTGATATATAAATATTACTGCTTTCGTTTCTTCTGTGATGCTTAGGAAGCATAAGCTGATGGGATTTTTATTAATGAGATTAATAAAAGAAAAGAAACCTAAAGATGTTGTAGAATCAAAAACTTTATAAAACGGGTAGCTACAGTTTTACTTTGCACAGTGATATATACGATATATCCTGCACCTTATTCGATGAGGAAAGGACCGAGATCCCTTCACCGGGAGTGACTCCTTTAGCAAAACTGGCAGATGTTACAAAACGCGGTTTGTCTTTTGATTGCTTTTAGTGTTTTGCTTTGCATAGCGGTATATATGATATATCCTGCACCTTATTCGATAAGGAAAGGGCCGACGATCCCTTCACCGGGAGTGACCCCTTTAGCGAAACTAAGAAAAGCCTCGAGAACACTCCTTTTCAAAACTTCACTCGATTCTACGACGATATCAAGTTCATTACGCTCAGGGTTTTCTGAAAAACCTGCGTAGCCCTCCGTCATTTCAGATGGATATTATTTAGTATTCATGCTATGTTTGTTGACTTAGTTAATGTAGCGTCTTGAAAAGTCGTTTTGGTGTTTTCCTGAAATTCGGTGAAAATTCGGTATTTCTCCGAAAACCGTCTTTCTCAATATTTTGCAGTTTAGGGCTAATTATACCTAAAATGGATAGGAAATTGCTTGTTTTTAGTAGCTAATGAGTTATTTATGAAATTTTGGTCATTTAAAAATTTTTCCCTATTTTTCAATTTTTTTATATTATTTTAAGCCGGTAAGAAAATACATTAAATAAGCGATAAATACAAATTTTTCCGGACTAATTTTAGTCTCTAAAATTATGATAATTATAATCTAGTGATAACATGAATTTTTAGTAATTTATTTTGATTTTTAACAAATTTTTATGAATTGAAACGAATTTATTAAATTTTGGGCTAAAACTTGCAATTTTTGAGTTGTAGGGGGCCTTTTTGCATAAAATTTCTTTTGTAAAACCCCTCTATCTTTTCCCTCAGCCCTAGGACAGCCCAACCATGACCAAGTCCAGAAAATTCTGATCTCTTTTCTTTAGTTGTTTCTTGAGTTGATTTAAGGGGTTTTTTTGGGTTTATTTTAATTTAAATGAATAAAGTATGATACTTTGACTTGGAGACTTGACCCATGACCTTCCCCACTTGCCCACACCCTCCCCCATCCCTCTTCTGGCCGAGAATTTCCAGCAGCCCTCCCCCTTCACCTTCCTCTTTTCATTTCCTCCAAAATTTCATCAAAATTGCTACAAAAATCCATATAAATCAACAAATTTGTTTACAAAACCAAAACAAATCCTTGTGCTACCTCTTCTCAAGCTTAATATAGTTGAAAACATGTGGAAAGGAGGCATTTTTGGAGCAAATTTTCTTGCTTGATCCATAGATCAAGAGGTATAATTTCTATCATGTTGAATTCTTTTGTTTAAGTTTCTTATGTTGTATGGTTTAGTGTTAATTTAGTGTAGTTTAATCTAGTTTTCTTAGGTTTTGCTTGAAAAATCTAACTAGGGTTTTGAAGCCATAATACTTAATTAGATAGTTTTATAGTTAATCTAGTGGTTAATTAACTAATCCATATAGTTACCTTGTTGATATAGTTTCAACTTTGCTAAATTAGTTGATTTTAGAAGGGTGAAATTGTGGTTTGAAATTTTCAAGAGAGGGTTTATGTTTAGTAGTGGTTTGTGAAACATGATTAGTGAGTGGATTAAGTTTAGAAAACAGTATTTAGTTGATTGAACCTAAATTGTTATCTAGTGTTTTGCTAACCTAACCTAAGAGGTTAATTTTTCTTAAGTGGGCTTTTGTTGTGTTAATTTAAAGTTTCAAGTATGGATTTTGATTTGCAATTGCTATTTATAAAAATCAAGAAAGGGTTTGGTTGTGGAATATAGGTTTTGGAGAATGGTTAATGTGTTGTAATTAGTGTGTGTGGATTGCTTGTAGTGTGCTTGGGTGAGTATGCTAGATGGTAGTCGTTTTGTCGCAAATCGGCGACGTTGCACCGATTTTTGGAATGTATCTGCTTACTAGATTTTTATATAAATTATGTGATGATTTATTTTTGATATCTTGATGATTGTATGGCTTGTCCTACGACTTTTAGGATGCGTGAGTGCGGTTTTTGGGCAGTCGGATTTTTGTTTTGCCGGGTGACCCAAATCGGCGTTTTTGGCAGTTTTTGCGATTTTCGCGTGTGTCCGCGCACTTTGTGCACGTTGTACCTAGCTAGCGAACTTTAGTAGTTTCGTTGGCGTTTTGCGTCGTTCTTGATACGTAACCTTATGTTTGGTATTGATGTAAACTCCAGGTTCGATCGCGGAGACGTCAGACGCGGCGCGAAAGGGAAAGGCGGTGATTGGACACAACTAGCCAGGGATCCCGGTGAGTAGATTTAACATCTACGGGGGACGATCGTTTGGATGGCGCAAGTCGCCCGATAGATTTAGTAAACTGGAAAATAGTAAATTGGATAATCACTTGTGACATTAGAATAATAATACTGGCATGATAATTGCTGCAATTAGATCAATATGTTATATCCATATACGCAAACTCAATTGTAGGACACATGCACCATTACCAGGTTTTTATATGCAGCACGAGCACTATTCATGTTTACACACACACCCTGGTAATTGCCATGCCACCACACTAGATAACCTTTAATTTAAACCTTTTACTAATTGATACTTAAATTGTGCTATTTCCTTAAAATGAAACCGTAGGATTGCTATTCATGTGCATGTACTTCATCATATTCATTGTTCATGCTTAATACATTAATCACACATCGCAACTTGATTATTGATATCATACGCATTCATTATCATTGATATATGCACTTATGAGGATTCCTTAAGATTTTATGATATTGCTGGATTTCGGGGGAAAGCCGCAAAATTTCCAAACTTATGATATTTTTAAAACATGTAAATTGCGGTTTTCTAGTGATGTAAGTGTCGTCCACCATGAGTTTGCTGTGGTTTTTTGGAGACCCGTTTCGAGGAGTTGGATGAACCGTTTCGGGTACATGGTGGGCCCGGTAGGGTACCCCGGGGCAAGAAGCTCGTGGTGTTGACGATGAGCCTGGCAGGGGACGGATTACCTACCGGTGACTTCATTGGGCACGGCGGATATCCAGAGGATACCGACCGGGGCCGCGAGAGGATGAGATATTGATATTGAGATGGGTCAGCCGGATGGCTGAGGCCAGAGACACTATGACATGGATTTATGAGATTTGAGACAGCTTTGGGTGTCGTTGCTGGACACCGATTTTCGTCGATTCATTGACATTATGCTGGCATTCTAAAAGAGTTTCAAAAACAAAAAGAGAATAAATATTTCTTATATATACATATTGAGACCTCAGATATTCATGTTGCATACATATTAGCACACTGATATGATATACACACCTGCTAGTGCATCCAGTCATACCTGTATTTTAGATGCTAGGATGCTTGTGTGCATGCATACGATAGCCTTTGCAGATGTTATTTATTACTCACGAGTTGGCAACTCACTCCCGTTGTGCCACAGTCTTTTGCAGGTCCGCTCCGTCAGTTCAGTAGCGGCGGGCGCACTTGTCTTTTGCCTCTTTTGCCTGAGCTCGAGATTTGCTCATAGGTGGGTTATGTTATTATTTTGTACCACTTGTATATTCTTTGTATCTAGTGTACTCCATCTACTGTTTCTACCAGATTTATTGTATATTGACCTAGAGATGAGACTGTGAGGTTTGTGGATTTTATGCTGTATTTTTGGGGTCGAGCTCACTTGAGCCGACATGCTACTTTTCATGCTTCCTTATGCTTTATTATGATTATTATGCTTGCTGTCATTTACATTGCGTGGGATTTGTGACCGCCTTATGGCGAAGAGCTAGCTCCCGCTTGGGGATGCCCTATTTTGTTGGATTCATGTATATATTTTGTTGTACCCATTTTTGGGGTCAGTATTTACAAAGGAGACTCTGCCGAAATTTTCGGGAAAAATTGGTATTGTTTTTAAAAAGGGTTTTACATGACTTATTTGATAACTTGCTTTCAAATGATTGGGTTTTCTTCACTCTTTTGCTTCATTGGTTTTGTTTTCTGGGCTTTGGCTTACTTATTTTACGGACGCCTTTAGACGTTTCGTAAACTTAAGTGCCAGTCACGTTCCGTACCCTGCGGGTCGTGACAAAGTTGGTATCAGAGCGATAGGTTTTACCTTTTTGAGTGTAGGATGACCCTTGGTAGATGGAGTAAGTGACTTAAGCAGGGTGACGTAGCGTGCGTATGTCCGCGGCATACTTACGATACGGTACTCCGCCTAAGTGACTTTAGGATATACTTGCTTGAAAATTCCTTCTTCAATTCCGTGTATCCTATGATCCTATTGCACTGTCCTTACTATCCGTTTTCCTGTGACAGCCACTATGCCGCCGAAGGCTACGAGGGCATAGAGGGCTGCCGCCAAAGACGAGATTCGAGCTGGCTCGTCCGAGGCTAGGACTGAGCAGGGTGGTATGCCTACGCCGCAGGGACAGACCGATCCACCTTCCCCAGGCCGTATGGATAGGCTCGAGACCGGTATGGAGGAGTTGCGACAGATGATGGGGGCATGCAGGAGCTGCGTCAGATGGTAGGATCCCTAGTTGCAGCCAGTCGTACACCGAGGCCGGATGACGTACCTACTACATCACAGACGACCATGATACCTGCTCCTACTACCACCACCGTGGCCATTCCGGTTTCACTACAGGATTTCATGAGGCTGAGACCTCCAGTATTCACCGGCACCGAGGCAGCGGAGGACCCACAGACGTTCCTTGACAGTTTAGCCAGGATCTGCCGTTCGCTGAGATGTTCGGATGATCGATGGGTAGAGCTTGCGAGTTTCCGACTAGAGGGTCTCGCGCAGACATGGTGGGAGTCATTCTTGAGAGGTCGAGCTGCAGATCTACCGCCTATGACTTGGGTCGAGTTTACAGCGGTCTTTCTAGCCCGTTTCCTTCTAGAGAGCGTTCGTGACGCCAGAGCTCGTAGCTTCGAGGTCTTAGTCAAGACACCTGGGATGACGGTGTCTGAGTATGATATCCAGTTTACACAGTTATCCCGATATACTCAGTATTTGGTGGATACCGAGGAGAAGATGGTGAAGAGGTTCGTACAGGGACTTGATGCCCAGCTATACCTTGCCATTGGCGCCCAGCACTACGACACTTATTCAGCGGCTAGGGATACGGCATTGCGAATGGAGGCACGCATATCACAGACTCCGGCCGTTTCTGGGCCGAAGAGGATGCGCACCGATGTACCGCCTCAGAGGCAGCGCGCCAGATTCTTTCTGAGAGATAGGCCTGGCAGAGGATTTGGGCGGGGACAGTTATATGGTTCTTATTCCCAGGGGCAGCAGCCGTCGCCAGGATGTTTTGGGTGCGGGAGTCTGCACCATCTTGTCAGAGACTGTCCAGTGAGACGACAGGGAGCAGTGACAGTTCCGCATGTGACCCTACCACCATCACCACCCCCTCCTCAGAGAGCCCTACTTCCTACCCCAGGCGATGCTCCACGCCAGTTAGGTGCACCGAGAGGCCGTGGACGCGGCGGTCCTGTTCAGAGAGGACGAGGAGGCAGAGGCCGAGGTCGAGGTCAGCCCGCTATCGGTGGAGGACAGGCCCGAGTTTTTGCTTTGACACCGCAGGATGCGCAGGCATCCAATGCCGTTGTGACAGGTACCTTGCCAGTTTGTTCTTTCGACGCACGGGTATTATTCGACCCAGGTTCCACACATTCGTACGTCTCTACACACTTTGCACCGATGTTGGGCCGTGAGTCGTCGTCGTTAGATCAGCCGCTTGTTGTTGTTACTCCGGTAGGCGAGTCGTTTGTCGCTCGGTTTGTATTTCGTTTGTGTTCCGTTCGTATCGGGGAGAGGGATTCATCAGTTGATTTGATACTCCTCGATATGTTGGACTTTGATGTGCTTCTGGGCATGGATTGGCTAGCCACTTGTTATGCTTCGGTGGACTGCCATGAGAAGGCAGTCAGATTTAGCTTTCCGGGAGAGCCAGTCCTTGTTATTCAGGGAGACCGCAGTGTCACCCTTCCCAGCTTAATTTCTTCTCTTCGCGCTGGTCAGCTCTTGCGGAAGGGATGTCAGGGATTCTTAGCGTCTATTTGTGATACTCGAGCTGCAGATGTTCCGATGGACCGGGTCCCGGTAGTTTGTGAGTTCCCTGATGTTTTCCCTGATGAGCTACCTGGGCTACCGCCTGAGCGCGATGTTGAGTTCTGCATTGATTTGATTCCCGGCTCGGGGCCTATTTCTATACCGCCTTATCGGATGGCCCCGGCAGAGCTTCGAGAGCTGAAGGATCAGTTGCAGGATTTGTTGGACAAGGGGCTTATTCGACCGAGTGTTTCTTCGTGGGGTGCTCCGGTCCTGTTTGTCAAGAAGAAGGATGGAAGTTTGCGCTTATGTATCGACTACCGCCAGCTGAACAAAGTTACCGTTCGGAACAGATATCCGTTGCCGCGCATTGATGATTTGTTCGACCAGCTTCAGGGTGCGGGGTATTTTTCGAGGATCGACTTGCGGTCAGGATACCATCAGCTGCGAGTTCGACAGGAGGATATACCGAGGACAGCTTTCCGTACACGCTATGGCCACTACGAGTTTTTGGTGATGTCGTTTGGACTCACCAACGCCCCAGCAGCATTTATGGATCTGATGAACCGTACATTCAGGCCGTATCTTGACTTGTTCATCATCGTGTTTATCGACGATATCTTGGTGTACTCCCGGAGCAAAGAGGAGCACGAGCAGCACTTGCGGATTACGTTACAGACTCTGAGGGAGCACCAGCTGTTCGCGAAGTTCTCCAAGTGTGCTTTCTGGCTGGACAGCGTCGGATTCTTGGGTCACGTGGTTACGAGAGACGGCATTTGTGTGGACCCGAAGAAGATTGAGGCTGTTCAGCAGTGGCCCCGACCTACATCCGTGACTGAGATCCGTAGTTTTCTAGGCCTGGCGGGCTACTACAGGCGTTTTGTTCAGGACTTCTCCCGTATAGCTGCACCGTTGACCAGTTTGACCCGGAAGGGAGTTCCTTTCGTCTGGACAGAGGAGTGCGAGCGCAGTTTTCAGCAGCTGCGGACATGTTTGACTACGGCGCCGGTATTATCTTTGCCTTCGGGATCAGGCGGATTTGTTGTCTACTGTGATGCTTCGCGAGTGGGATTAGGATGCGTATTGATGCAGCATGGCCGGGTGATCGCTTATGCTTCTCGGCAGTTGAAGAAGCATGAACAGAACTACCCCACTCATGATTTGGAGATGGCTGCAGTGGTCTTTGCCCTGAAGATTTGGCGACATTACCTTCACGGCGAGTCGTGTCAGATATTCACCGATCACAAGAGCTTAAAGTACATATTTCAGCAGCGAGACCTGAACCTCAGACAGCGTCGTTGGATGGAGTTGGTGAAGGACTACGACTGCGAGATCTTATATCACCCCGGCAAGGCAAATGTGGTGGCAGATGCGTTGAGTAGGAGGCACGGGGGTAGTCTATCCTTTTTGCGCGCAGTGCAGAGGCAGTCGTCAGCAGATTGGCAGATATTATGCGACAGCCGAGTTGAGTTTAAGTTCGCTCAGACAGGGGGACAGCTCGCGCATGTTCGTGCACGCCCACAGTTGCTTGACCGTATATATGAGGCACAGCGCAGTGACGACCGTTGCTCAGAGATCGTGGCACAGATGGGACAGAGCAGATTTTCCGAGTTCGTAGTTGACGATCAGGGGATTTTACGATATGGATCTAGACTGTGCGTACCAGATGCTGATGGATTACGGCGCGACATTTTCGAGGAAGCACACCGATCAGTGTATAGTGTCCACCCCGGTTCCACCAAGATGTACCATGATATGAGAGAGACCTACTGGTGGGACGGGATGAAGAGGGACATTGCGGAGTTCGTTTCGAGATGCCTGACTTGTCAGCAAGTCAAGGCCGAGCACCAGAGGCCCGCAGGAGAGCTACAGCCGTTACCCATTCCAGAGTGGAAATAGGAGCAGATTTCGATGGATTTCGTTGTGGGTCTACCCAGGACCAGTCGAGGGTACGACTCCATCTGAGTGATCGTGGATAGATTGACGAAAGCGGCTCACTTCCTGCCAGTGAAGACGACTTTCAGCTTCGCTCAGTATGCTCAGCTCTATATTGACGAGATCGTGCGACTACATGGCGTACCGACTTGTATCATGTCAGATCGAGGCACTCAGTTCACCAGCCGACTTTGGCAGAGACTTCAGGAGGCTTTGGGCACTCGTTTGAGCTTCAGCACAGCGTTTCATCCGCAGACAGACGGACAGTCAGAGCGGACCATTCAGACTCTCGAGGACATGCTCAGAGCGTGCGTTTTAGACTTTGGTGGTAGCTGGGATCGTCATTTACCTCTAGTGGAGTTCTCCTACAACAACAGCTTCCAGGATACTATTCAGATGGCACCTTTCGAGGCATTGTATGGGAGGAGATGCAGATCGCCCGTTTGTTGGACAGAGCTCAGCGAGAGCAGTATTTTGGGGCCGCAGCTTGTTGAGGAGACGACAGCGAAGATACAGTTGATCCGAGACCGGATGAGAGCGGCTCAGAGCAGGCAGAAATCGTATGCAGACAGGCGCCGTCGCAGATTAGAGTTCGCAGTTGGCGACCATGTTTTTCTGAAGGTCTCACCGATGAAGGGCGTGATGCGTTTTGGGCGAAAGGGGAAGCTTAGCCCTAGATTCGTAGGTCCCTTCGAGATCCTCGAGCGTGTTGGCGCTGTTGCATATCGTTTGGCTCTTCCTCCCAGCTTTCCCGATGTTCACCCCGTCTTCCATGTTTCGATGCTCCGCAAGTACCTTCACGACCCTTCGCATGCGATTCAGCACCCGACAGTCCAGCTAGAGCGCGACCTTTCTTTTGCAGAGCAGCCGGTGGCCATCCTGGATCGGCAGGTGAAGAAGTTGAGGTCGAAGATTATACCAACCGTCAAGGTCCTTTGGCGTAGCCCGAGCAGCGAGGAGGTTACCTGGGAGACCGAGGGCGAGATGAGGAAGAAATATCCCCATCTCTTTGAAGGTACGCGTAGCTATATTTTTAAATTCGGGGACCGAATTTCTTTAAGGGGGGAAGATTGTAGCGTCTTGAAAAGTCGTTTTGGTGTTTTCCTGAAATTCGGTGAAAATTCGGTATTTTTCCGAAAACCGTCTTTCTCGATATTTTGCAGTTTAGGGCTAATTATACCTAAAATGGATAGGTAATTGCTTGTTTTTAGTAGCTAATGAGTTATTTATGAAATTTTGGTCATTTAAAAAATTTTCCCTATTTTTCAATTTTTTAATATTATTTTAAGCCGGTAAGAAAATACATTAAATAAGCGATAAATACAAATTTTTCCGGACTAATTTTAGTCTCTAAAATTATGATAATTATAATCTAGTGATAACATGAATTTTTAGTAATTTATTTTGATTTTTAACAAATTTTTATGAATTGAAACGAATTTATTAAATTTTGGGCTAAAACTTGCAATTTTTGAGTTGTAGGGGGCCTTTTTGCATAAAATTTCTTTTGTAAAACCCCTCTATCTTTTCCCTCAGCCCTAGGACAGCCCAACCATGACCAAGTCCAGAAAATTCTGATCTCTTTTCTTTAGTTGTTTCTTGAGTTGATTTAAGGGGTTTTTTTGGGTTTATTTTAATTTAAATGAATAAAGTATGATACTTTGACTTGGAGACTTGACCCATGACCTTCCCCACTTGCCCACACCCTCCCCCATCCCTCTTCTGGCCGAGAATTTCCAGCAGCCCTCCCCCTTCACCTTCCCCTTTTCATTTCCTCCAAAATTTCATCAAAATTGCTACAAAAATCCATATAAATCCACAAATTTGTTTACAAAACCAAAACAAATCCTTGTGCTACCTCTTCTCAAGCCTAATATAGTTGAAAACATGTGGAAAGGAGGCATTTTTGGAGCAAATTTTCTTGCTTGATCCATAGATCAAGAGGTATAATTTCTATCATGTTGAATTCTTTTGTTTAAGTTTCTTATGTTGTATGGTTTAGTGTTAATTTAGTGTAGTTTAATCTAGTTTTCTTAGGTTTTGCTTGAAAAATCTAACTAGGGTTTTGAAGCCATAATACTTAATTAGATTGTTTTATAGTTAATCTAGTGGTTAATTAACTAATCCATATAGTTACCTTGTTGATATAGTTTCAACTTTGCTAAATTAGTTGATTTTAGAAGGGTGAAATTGTGGTTTGAAATTTTCAAGAGAGGGTTTATGTTTAGTAGTGGTTTGTGAAACATGATTAGTGAGTGGATTAAGTTTAGAAAACAGTATTTAGTTGATTGAACCTAAATTGTTATCTAGTGTTTTGCTAACCTAACCTAAGAGGTTAATTTTTCTTAAGTGGGCTTTTGTTGTGTTAATTTAAAGTTTCAAGTATGGATTTTGATTTGCAATTGCTATTTATAAAAATCAAGAAAGGGTTTGGTTGTGGAATATAGGTTTTGGAGCATGGTTAATGTGTTGTAATTAGTGTGTGTGGATTGCTTGTAGTGTGCTTGGGTGAGTATGCTAGATGGTAGTCGTTTTGTCGCAAATCGGCGACGTTGCACCGATTTTTGGAATGTATCTGCTTACTAGATTTTTATATAAATTATGTGATGATTTATTTTTGATATCTTGATGATTGTATGGCTTGTCCTACGACTTTTAGGATGCGTGAGTGCGGTTTTTGGGCAGTCGGGTTTTTGTTTTGCCGGGTGAGCCAAATCGGCGTTTTTGGCAGTTTTTGCGATTTTCGCGTGTGTCCGCGCACTTTGTGCACGTTGTACCTAGCTAGCGAACTTTAGTAGTTTCGTTGGGGTTTTGCGTCGTTCTTGATACGTAACCTTATGTTTGGTATTGATGTAAACTCCAGGTTCGATCGCGGAGACGTCAGACGCGGCGCGAAAGGGAAAGGCGGTGATTGGACACAACTAGCCAGGGATCCCGGTGAGTAGATTTAACATCTACGGGGGACGATCGTTTGGATGGCGCAAGTCGCCCGATAGATTTAGTAAACTGGAAAATAGTAAATTGGATAATCACTTGTGACATTAGAATAATAATACTGGCATGATAATTGCTGCAATTAGATCAATATGTTATATCCATATACGCAAACTCAATTGTAGGACACATGCACCATTACCAGGTTTTTATATGCAGCACGAGCACTATTCATGTTTACACACACACCCTGGTAATTGCCATGCCACCACACTAGATAACCTTTAATTTAAACCTTTTACTAATTGATACTTAAATTGTGCTATTTCCTTAAAATGAAACCGTAGGATTGCTATTCATGTGCATGTACTTCATCATATTCATTGTTCATGCTTAATACATTAATCACACATCGCAACTTGATTATTGATATCATACGCATTCATTATCATTGATATATGCACTTATGAGGATTCCTTGAGATTTTATGATATTGCTGGATTTCGGGGGAAAGCCGCAAAATTTCCAAACTTATGATATTTTTAAAACATGTAAATTGCGGTTTTCTAGTGATGTAAGTGTCGTCCACCATGAGTTTGCTGTGGTTTTTTGGAGACCCGTTTCGAGGAGTTGGATGAACCGTTTCGGGTACATGGTGGGCCCGGTAGGGTACCCCGGGGCAAGAAGCTCGTGGTGTTGACGATGAGCCTGGCAGGGGACGGATTACCTACCGGTGACTTCATTGGGCACGGCGGATATCCAGAGGATACCGACCGGGGCCGCGAGAGGATGAGATATTGATATTGAGATGGGTCAGCCGGATGGCTGAGGCCAGAGACACTATGACATGGATTTATGAGATTTGAGACAGCTTTGGGTGTCGTTGCTGGACACCGATTTTCGTCGATTCATTGACATTATGCTGGCATTCTAAAAGAGTTTCAAAAACAAAAAGAGAATAAATATTTCTTATATATACATATTGAGACCTCAGATATTCATGTTGCATACATATTAGCACACTGATATGATATACACACCTGCTAGTGCATCCAGTCATACCTGTATTTTAGATGCTAGGATGCTTGTGTGCATGCATACGATAGCCTTTGCAGATGTTATTTATTACTCACGAGTTGGCAACTCACCCCCGTTGTGCCACAGTCTTTTGCAGGTCCGCTCCGTCAGTTCAGTAGCGGCGGGCGCACTTGTCTTTTGCCTCTTTTGCCTGAGCTCGAGATTTGCTCATAGGTGGGTTATGTTATTATTTTGTACCACTTGTATATTCTTTGTATCTAGTGTACTCCATCTACTGTTTCTACCAGATTTATTGTATATTGACCTAGAGATGAGACTGTGAGGTTTGTGGATTTTATGCTGTATTTTTGGGGTCGAGCTCACTTGAGCCGACATGCTACTTTTCATGCTTCCTTATGCTTTATTATGATTATTATGCTTGCTGTCATTTACATTGCGTGGGATTTGTGACCGCCTTATGGCGAAGAGCTAGCTTCCGCTTGGGGATGCCCTATTTTGTTGGATTCATGTATATATTTTGTTGTACCCATTTTTGGGGTCAGTATTTACAAAGGAGACTCTGCCGAAATTTTCGGGAAAAATTGGTATTGTTTTTAAAAAGGGTTTTACATGACTTATTTGATAACTTGCTTTCAAATGATTGGGTTTTCTTCACTCTTTTGCTTCATTGGTTTTGTTTTCTGGGCTTTGGCTTACTTATTTTACGGACGCCTTTAGACGTTTCGTAAACTTAAGTGCCAGTCACGTTCCGTACCCTGCGGGTCGTGACAGTTAAGGCATAGTGTACGGTAGCTAAGTAATGTTTATCTGCTAAAACATGAGATGTGATTGGATTAGGGTATTCGTACGGCTTTGTTGACACAGTTAAGGGTCGTGCGGGTGGATTTAATTCAATCGGGAAATGTACGGGTTGAACTTGACTTGCGATTTATGGTTTGTTGACTTAGTTAAGGTCATAGATCGCTAGGGGCAAAATATTATCAGGAATTTCAAGTGTTGAAATTTGCAATGAGATTGCATACCTCCTATGAGATAGTTGGATCCCGATACCCACTGCGAGTAAGAGTTACTCCTGGGCGAGTTTTACACAGGACAATTAGTCATTCAAGTAGGTGTCTAGAAAAGTGTTAACGAGGTTACGCCTCTGGGAAAACGAGGTTTACTTTAATTAGGTCCGTGCGAAAGCACGGGGAACCTCCCTCAAAGTACCGACACTGATCTGGCTGAAAGATTGATGAAATTGTAGGGTGTAATTAATCCCGGCTAATCTTACCTTTTAGGGTTTTAAGGTAGATTTGATAAAAACAGTGGGAGACATCCTGATTAGATAAGATAATAACCAATCTAATCTTGCAAGAGCATACGCTAAAGTGTTTTCTTCTCTCTCTCTCCAGGTAGCGACCATTTCAGGCCATAATCAAGATAATAATATGGATGTATTGACTGAACCCGATTATTGTACTGAGCAAGGGAACGTTGGACCCGTTCTTTCTTATAAGAGTTATAAGACTGAACAGGAAACAGGAGAATATCTGGATTCTCACGCCGCCCAAAAGAACATGCATGTTGATGCATCTTCTTCGGGTGTGTTAGTTATTGAGAACTGTTTCTCAGTTCACCCTACGTCCTGGGTATTAGATACCGGATCAGGATCCCACATATGTAAACAGTTACATGGGCTACGTAAAGGTAGAGAACTGGGAAAAGGTGATCATTCCGTTCAAGTAGGGAACGGTGCAAGTATTGTAGCCAAAGCAGTTGGCGAATATCACCTTGTATTACCAAGTCGTAATACACTGATTCTGAATGAGTGTTATTATATACCGAACATGATGTGCAACATTATATCAGTTTCTTTATTAAGTAAAGAAGGATATAATTTTGTAGTACAGGATAATGCTATGAACATATTCCTAGATCAAAAGTTGATTGCATCAGGCTCGTTACATAATGGCATATTCATTCTAAATCAGAATACAGTCCTCAATATACAAAACACACACAAGAGGAAAAGTTCAGATATGAACGAATCCTTCTTGTGGCATTGTAGACTTGGTCATATCAATGCGACACGACTGGCTAAGTTACATAAAGCGAGGATTGCATCGTGGATGATGATGAACCGACTAGTTTCGAGCAGGCCATCACGAGTAGTGACTCTGTGAAATGGCTGGATGCAATGCGATCTGAGATGGAATCCATGTACACCAATAAAGTATGGACTTTGGAAAATGCTCCTGAAGGGGTAAAACCCATTGGGAGCAAGTGGATCTTTAAAAAGAAATTTGGTGTAGATGGAAAAGTTGAGACTTTCAAAGCTAGACTTGTAGCAAAGGGATTTCGTCAACGACCAGGTGTGGATTATGACGAAACCTTTTCTCCAGTGGCTATGCTTAAGTCCATCCGGATCTTACTTGCCATTGCTGCATACCATGACTACGAAATCTGGCAAATGGATGTTAAGACCGCCTTTCTAAACGGTGATTTAGAAGAGTGCGTGTACATGGCTCAGCCAGAGGGCTTCGTAGATAGTGGGAGCAGCGGAAAGGTGTGCAAGCTGCTTAAATCCATTTATGGGTTAAAGCAAGCATCGCGGAGTTGGAACATCTGTTTTGATGTTGTAGTCAAAGAGTTTGACTTCATCAAAAATATAGATGAACCTTGTATCTATAAGAAGGTAGCAGAGGGTAAGGTTGTCTTCCTCGTATTGTACGTGGATGACATACTCTTGATAGGAAATGATATTCCTATGCTGCAATCAGTCAAGCTCTTCTTATCACAGAGATTCTCAATGAAAGATCTAGGTGATGCCTCCTGCATATTGGGAATCATGATCTATAGAGATAGATCTAAACGGATACTGGGATTGTCCCAATCCAGGTACATTGACACCATACTAAAGAGGTTTAGTATGGAAGAATCCAAACGTGGGAACCAACCCACGATCTCTGGACTCACTCTCTCCAAAGAGATGTCTCCCAAGACTGATTTGGAGAGAGCTCGCATGCAAGGGATACCCTATGCTTCGGCAGTAGGCGCTATCATGTATGCGATGCTATGTACCAGACTCGATGTAGCATACTCGCTAAGTGTAGTGAGTCGGTATCAAGAAGATCCTGGAGAGAGTCACTGGACAGCTGTGAAGAACATTCTCAAGTACTTGCGAAGGACTAAGGAGATGTTCTTGGTGTATGGTAACGGAGAACTCCAGGTGGAGTCCTTTACCGATTCCAGCTTCCAAAGTGATAAGGACGACTCTAAGTCGCATTCGGGTTTTGTCTTTACCCTCAATGGAGGGGCGGTATGTTGGAAGAGTTCCAAACAGGATACCGTTGCAGACTCAACGATGGAGGCTGAATACATCGCTGCCAACGATGCTGCCAAAGAGGCTGTCTGGATAAAGAAGTTCATTTGTGAACTTGGTGTGGTTCCATCCATAGAGCATCCAATACCTCTGTATTGCGATAACAATGGAGCTGTGACTTTGGCCAAGGAACCCAAGTCCCATCAAAAGTCCAGACATATTCTGAGGCGGTATCACCTGATCAGGGAGATAGTTGATCGCCGGGAGATCGAGGTCAGGAGAGTAGATACGAAGGATAACACTGCGGATCCATTCACGAAGGCTATTCCCCAGATACAGTTTGAGAGATTATTCGGGATGCTAGGTATGCGATACTACAGCAGCTGGCCTTAGTGCAAGTGGGAGATTGTTAGTTATGTATATTCCCTAGAGGCCATTGTTGTACATATGATGTATATTATAATGGATGCTTGGTTATATATAGAGATGACTTTCTTGCTCGTCATGATAGTATGCTATTTGGTTTCACTTTATCTTAACATGTTGACTTGTATTGGTTTACTGTTTTACTCTCACATGTTGATAAAGCCCTTAGGATTTGTACTCGACTACTGGGACTATGATGAGATCATACTAGTGGGGCCGCGGTAGTCGATGAGTACATCCTATAACTGTTCCTAGTCGAGGGTATATCGAGACAGGGCATCGATACGCCAGAGTAGACTAGCGTATACGCATCTTGACCCATATGATGGGCGATGGATGATCCCATATCCATCGGTGTTGGACATCAGAGATGGTGTACGGGTGCTCAGTAGAGACTGGGTACACTGGACGGACTCGCCGAGAACTCCCAGATGGTGATATACCACACGTCAGATGGCAGTTCTCTGGTGACACTGGTACAGGGTAGTCTGAAGACCCGAGATCGTCATAGAGTCTTGTGTGATTCCCACTGTGCTTTGATTTCCACCTTACCACGTCTAAGAAGGCGTGCAAAACGGTGGCTTTTGGGTACAGTCCCGAATCACATGGAGGCAATGAGCGATAGGAGGGGATTCGTCTCTCCCGGTATAGGGAGTTGATGTTGTGCTGTGTTCGATTGGCTATAACTGGAAGTCCCTGGCCAGGGCTGATATAGAGATTTACTGGTAAGTGTTACTAGTAGTTTCTCGACCCGTTATGAGCCACACATCGACACGACTTATCGGTTACTGGGGTCTGACGTATACCACCCCTAGACTTGATATGCGACATATCAGAAGAACAGACCGGACTGTACGGGAGTGTTACTGGTTGGATTCACAGGAGAACGCACAGGCTAGCTTGTTGATCTTCTGATCGCTCAATACCTGGGTGGCTGTTACGTTTTGCTGACCGCTTGCAGCTTGTGGGTGTTTGATATGATCATCACCTGCTACCGGCGTATTGACGATTCTTTAGAGTCCTACACAGAGGTTTCTTGGCTCAGGCGAAACGGAGTAGTGGCGCATATGTGATATGCGCAGGAACGAGAATAATGCGATATGGGATACCATATTATATTCTCGCGATATATGGATATGAACCGGGTCATCGGATCAAGTGTTGATTCGATGAATCGGTACATGATATATTAGTCGGTAATATTCGATATAGCCGGATCGTCGAATCAAGTGTTGATTCGATGATTTAATGTATAATAATATATATGATATATTGTATTACATTATCTAATATTGGCTCGCTTTATTATTTCATTTTCTCAGTGGATGATACATTGATATATATGTGATATATGTTAATTGTATTATTTTATTTTGTTGCAAATATATAATATATATGTGATATATATTATTGTGACATGTTATGATTAATTGTTAAACATGTTTAAGGATGATTAATTGAGATTAGGGTTTAATTTGGGTTAGATGTTTCATGCATCTTCTAGAAGGTTTCTTCTTTTGTCATTCTTAAGATATTTTCTTTAACTCAACTAAACCCTAACTCTAGTTATTTCTCTACAAAATCCTAGCCACTCATCCTTGACCATGGTTTACAATTCAATCATATGATTATATTCTATTCATCACAAATGAAAGAGGAATAGTCTTTTTCCATTATCTTCTTCTTCTCTCTTGAAAGAAAAGCTTGCTAGATTTTCTTAAGTGATGAAATAATATGAGAAAATGATATAAAAAGAAAGCAAAATTACTACTCTCTCATCCTCATCTCATCTAGCCCATGGGATTAGTGTGTTCTCTTCTTTAAGAGTGAGAAAGCTTGAGTCGTAGCAACTTCAAGGTAGATCATCGGAGATTTGGAATACGACAAGCTAGAATGGATCGTTCGAGTCGTGGAGCCTCTCATGAGTCCGGGAGATCGTGGATCGCGGCAAAGGGACTTCTACTCGGAGCTTGTGAAGTGAAGGAGCGGACTACAAAGGTTGTAATCCCTCACACTTAGATAAAAGTTATCATCTTGCATGTTAAACCCTAATAATCTAGCAAAGATCCCGGCTTTGGGTTGTTCGGCACGTCTAAATTTTTATCCGGGCATGTTTGATGCCTTTTGAACCTTCACAAGAGTGCCTAGGAACCCTACACCGAGCGGCGGACCGGCCCGAGAGGGTCATTCCGCATCCGGCCGGCACGCATCGCCGGCCCCCATCCACTTCCCTCCCGACAATTTCAAGCTCTCTTTGACTCTCTTTTCAAAGTCCTTTTCATCTTTCCCTCGCGGTACTTGTTCGCTATCGGTCTCTCGCCGCTATTTAGCCTTGGACGGAATTTACCGCCCAATTAGGGCTGCATTCCCAAAAAACCCGACTCGCAGACAGCGCCTCGTGGTGCGGCAGGGTCCGGGCCGGATGGGGCTCTCACCCTCCCTGGCGCCCCTTTCCAGGGGACTTGGGCCCTGTCCATCGCTGAGGACGCTTCTCCAGACTACAATTCGGGCGGCGCAGCCACCCGATTCCTAAGCTGGGCTCTTCCCGGTTCGCTCACCGTTACTAGGGGAATCCTCGTAAGTTTCTTCTCCTCCGCTTATTGATATGCTTAAACTCAGCGGGTGGCCCCTCCTGACCTGGGGTCGACGTCCGAGGGCGCTCACTCGCGCCCGCCGGCAAAGGGTTTTGCTTCCATGAGCCACTCGGCCACGGGGCTCGACACGCGGCGTTCGGCGCCGTGCTTGTCCGTCCACCACTCGCCGCGTCCGGCCCGGCCTGCGGCCCGCACTTCGGCCCGCCGCACCGCTAGGCACGGGGGGACAATCTCCGCATCCGCACCCACCGGGCACCCGCACTGCACGGGACGGCTGGGTGAGCGGAGCGACGTGAGGCATGACGCCCAGGCAAGCATGCCCTCGGCCAGACGGCCTCGGGCGCAACTTGCGTTCATAGACTCGATGGTTCACGGGATTCTGCAATTCACACCAAGTATCGCATTTCGCTACGTTCTTCATCGATGCGAGAGCCAAGATATCTGTTGCCGAGAGTCGTACGGTTTATGATGTAACAGGATCGCACCGTACGGCGACGGCGCAAGGCACGCGACGCACGCTGCTCTCCATGATATTTGTTCCTTGGCGCCCACCGCGCCCGGATCTTGTTCCCGCCACCCGTCCCGCACGGAGCGCGAAGGCCGGGTGACGGCCGGGGGGCCCGATGGTGTGGGGACGGGTGACGCTGCCGCCCGCTCCCGCTTCCCACGAGGCATCACGGTTTCACGGTCGTCCGTCCTCTTGGGGTATCGACAATGATCCTTCCGCAGGTTCACCTACGGAAACCTTGATACGATTTCTCCTTCCTCAAAATGATATGGTTCAGTGGACTTCTAGTGACATTACGGGCGGCGAACCGCCCCCATCGCTGCGATCCGAACACTTCACCGGACCATTCTATCGGTAGGTGCGACGGGCGGTGTGTACAAAAGGCAGGGACGTAGTCAACGCGAGCTGATGACTCGCGCTTACTAGGAATTCCTCGTTGAAGACCAACAATTACAATGATCTATCCCCATCATGATGAAATTTTCAAAGATTACCCGGGCCTGTCGGCCAAGGCTATAGACTCGTTGAATACATCAGTGTAGCACGCGTGCGGCCCAGAACATCTAAGGGCATCACAGACCTGTTATTGCCTCAAACTTCCGTGGCCTAAGAGGCCATAGTCCCTCTAAGAAGCTGGCCGTGGAGGGATGCCTCCACGTAACTAGTTAGCAGGCTGAGGCCTCGTTCGTTAATGGAATTAACCAGACAAATCGCTCCACCAAATAAGAACGGCCATGCACCACCACCCATAGAATCAAGAAAGAGCTCTCAATCTGGCAATCCTTACTATGTCTGGACCTGGTAAGTTTCCCCGTGTTGATTCAAATTAAGCCACAGGCTCCACTCCTGGTGGTGCCCTTTCGTCAATTACTTTAAGTTTCAGCCTTGCGACCATACTCCCCCCGGAACCCAAAAACTTTGATTTCTCATATGGTGTCGGCGGAGTCCTAAAAGCAACATCCGCCGATCCCTGGTCGGCATCGTTTATGGTTGAGACTAGGACGGTATCTGATCGTCTTTGTGTTAGTGTATATGCCCTAGAGGCCATTACTGTATCATACTAGTATGTATATTACTTGATGGAAGCTTAGGATATTCACAGTTGTATATACAATCTTGCTCGAAATGGTAGTATGCTACTTGGTTTGTCTCTGCTTTAATATGTGCATGTGTTTCTTTTAGCATATTGTAAGTCCATGCTACCTCTCCCGGTACTTTCGGGCATGCGGAATTTGACGAAAAACAATTTTCTAGAGGTGGTAACATGGACTCAAAACCGGAGCTTTGTTAAACATCTAACTAACAACCTAACTAGGAGTTGTTAACTACTCGGTTAGGGGGTTATACCTTTCTTTCTTGAACTCCTTCGTCTTCAAGCCTCGATGGTTGTCCGGATCGGCTTCACTCCGTCGTCTCCTTGCGCCGAAGATAGATCCACCTGAAAGCTTCTACCTTTGGCTTCTTCTTCGGTCTTTGAAGAAACTAGTTCACTTGGTTTGCTAAACCTTATGAACTAGAATGAGTAGAGAAGAGTGTGTTGGGATTTTACTCTATGGTTCTTGTTTCTCAACACATGAGACAAGTGAACCATAGACAAAAAGAGGGAGAGCAAGAGGAAGGAGATGAGAGCTCAAGAACAAGAGAGAGAGTGAGAATGATAGAATGAGAGAAGACTTTTCTCTCTTGGCTCTCATAATCCAAAACCATCATCACAAAATAGTAATCAAGTATTGTGTAAATGGTTTAAGCTACAATAGCCATATCATTTCATGCTCTCATTTCTCATAAGAGAAACAAGCAAGTAAAAAGTCTTTGCCATGAAATGATAGCCATTGTCATCATGATGGTCAACTAGTCCAACCTAGTCAACCGGTCAACAAAGTCAACAAGTCAACAAAGTCAACCCCTCAACAACCATGTCACCATAATACTTAATTAATATTATTATTAATCATATATCATATTCTCATTAGGGTTGAGCAAAAAGTCAATAGTCAACAGTCAACGGTCAACAACCCTAATGAGAATCCTCTGCCTCTGTCTCTCCGTCAACTGTGCATACACACCCGCATCTGTGTTCCGAGGAACACGAATACATACTAGATAAATCCAATCCTAATACGTACACTAGGATGTGGCTTAAACCAAAGCCCTCTAGTGTTAACTGTCCGGACACTGTACATGCATAAGTGCACGGATGTGACCGAACCCTGTCGCAAAACCATACGACCTGCCGCAAAACCATGCGACCTCTACTCTTTTGCCTAAAGGCGAATAGCTTTCTGTGTGGGACTCTAAAGACTCGACACTACACTGGCAGTGGGTTTAACCACATACCGCAAGCGGCACTAGCTGTGCGTAACGGTCCCCAGGTAGATGCCGACAAGAAGACTGACGAGGTGAAACCCATCTGAACTCCTACTGAGCCTGAATGTGACAATCTCCGTACAGTCCGGTCTGTTCGTCTGATACATCGCATGGCGGGCCTAGGGGGCGGTAAACGTCAGTCCCCTAATAGCGGTACAAGTCGTGTCGGAGTGAAGCCCAAAACACCCTGAGATAACACTGGAAGCCTACCAGTATATCTCGATTGCCCTGGCCAGGGACTACTCGTGTAATGGCTCTCCTAGACACAGCACGATGTCAACCCCCAATACCGGGAGAGACGAATCCTGTCTAACCGTCACTGCCTCCAAGTGCTTCGGGACTGCCCAACTACCACCTGTTTGCACGACTCCTTTGAGCCGTGGTAGGGTAGTAATCAAAGTACAGTGGGAAGACACTCGAGGCGAAGTGATAGTGTCAAGTCAGCGGACTAAGCTATACTCATGTCACCTGGGAACTGATAACTGACGATAGGTATAATACCAACCGGCCAGTTCCCGACGAGTCCTGTCCAGTGTACTCGTAACCTAACGAGCACCCGTATACTATCTCCAGTACGACGTACTGATGGCTGTGGGACAGACCATCTCCCACACTGGGATGAGAAGCGCATACGCTAGTCTACTCCGGAGTATCGATGCCCTCTCTCGATAGTCCTGCGACTAGGGACCTGTATAAGGATGTGCTTATAGATTACCCAGCCCCTACTAGTGTGACTGCCATCACAACGCTGGTAATCAAGCAAAGATCCAAAGGGCTCCACTAATGTGTATAGGTGATATACTAAAATAAACACATGTACACATTGAAGTAGAAACAAACCAAGTAGCATACTACTATTTTGAGCAAGATTGTTTATACAAGGTGAATATCCCAAGCTTCCATTAAGTAATATACAAACTAGTATGATACTGTAATGTCCTCTAGGGCATATACACTAACAATCTCCCATTTGCACTAAGGCCATGTACTGGCGTATCAAAGACCTATCATCTCGATCAGCCGCTCGAACTGAGTCTGGGGCAAGGCCTTGGAGATTGGATCTGCAGTGTTATCTTCTGAAGCGACCCTCCGAACCTCGATCTCCTGGCGATCCACGATCTCCCTGATCAGGTGATACCGCCTCAAGATGTGTCTGGATCTCTGATGGGACCTGGGTTCCTTCGCTAAAGCTATAGCCCCGTTGTTGTCTCAATACAGAGGTATTGGATCAACAATGGACGGAACCACCTGAAGTTCTTTTAAGAACTTCCTCATCAAGACAGCTTCTTTTGCGGCATCAGATGCAGCGATGTATTCCGCTTCCATCGTCGAGTCTGCAACGGTTTCCTGTTTGGAACTCTTCCAACACACCGCCCCTCCATTGAGGGTAAAGACAAAACCCGACATGGACTTGGAATCATCCTTGTCACTCTGGAAGCTGGAGTCAGCAAAGGCCTCGATCTGGAGGTCTTTTCCGCCATACACCAAGAACATCTCCTTAGTCCTTCTCAGGTACTTGAAAATGTTCTTTACCGCTATCCAGTGTTTCTCCCCAGGGTTTGACTGATACCGGCTTACCACACTCAGTGCATAAGTTACATCCAGTCTGGTACACAACATCGCATACATTATAGAGCCTACCGCAGAAGCGTAGGGTATAATAGACATGCGATCCCTCTCCAAATCAGTCTTGGGAGACATCTCTTTAGAGAGGGTGATCCCGTGACAAGCCGGTAGGTTACCGCGCTTGGAATCTTCCATACTGAATCTCTTCAATATGGTGTCGATGTACCTGGACTGTGAAAGTCCTAATATCCTCTTGGATCTATCACGATGGATCCGGATCCCCAGGATGTATGAGGCATCACCCAGGTCTTTCATGGAGAACCTATGTGATAAGAACCCCTTGACAGATTGTAGCATAGGAATGTCATTTCCTATTAAGAGAATGTCATCCACGTATAAAACGAGGAATTCTACAGTTCTCGCTACAAATCTACTATAGATGCATGGTTCATCTGGATTTTTGATAAAGCCAAATTCCTTGACCGTCTCATCAAAACAGATGTTCCAACTCCGCGATGCCTGCTTTAGTCCGTAAATGGACTTAAGCAACTTACACACCTTTCCGCTGCTCCCACTTTGAATGAAACCCTCTGGCTGGTCCATATAGACACACTCCTCTAAATTTCCATTTAGAAAAGCGGTCTTTACGTCCATCTGCCAAATCTCATAATCGTGGAAGGCAGCAATGGAAAGAAGGATCCGAATGGATTTCAGCATAGCTATTGGAGAAAAGGTCTCATCATAGTCCAAAGCAGGTCTTTGACGAAAACCCTTTGCAACCAGTCTAGCTTTATAGGTCTCAACCTATCCATCTACACCAATCTTCCTTTTGAAGATCCACTTGCATCCTACGGGTTTTACCCCGTCTGGAGCAATGTCCAACGTCCATACTTTGTTTGTGTACATGGACTCCATTTCGGTCCGCATTGCATCCAGCCATTTTACCGAGTCGACGCTCTGAACGGCTTGCTGAAAGCTAGTAGGCTCATCATAATCTATGATGCAATCCTCTCTATCCCCGTCTATGAGAAAACCGTAGTATCTCTCGGGCGGATGAGACTGCCTACTACTCCTGCGGAGCGGCGTAGGAATGTCCTGTTCTTTTGAACCCTCTGGTTCCACTGAGCTTTCAGTAATAGCTCATGGTTCTGGAATTTCTTCCAGTTCTACTGTGTTCCCACCAATTTCCTTTTCTAAGAACTGGTGTTCTAGAAAGTGGGCATGACGAGAAACAAAAACCTTTTGTTCTTCTTCGCAGTAGAAGAAATATCCCTTGGAGTTCTTTGGATATCCCACGAACTTGCACTGTACTGAGCGTGCCTTGAGCTTGTCCGCATGCTGCTTTTTGACAAAAGCTGGACTTCCCCATGTCTTAATGTGATTAAGATAGGGTCTCTTCCCACACCACATCTCATATGGCGTAGTAGGCACAGTCTTAGTAGGAACTCGGTTCAAAAGGTATGCAGCTGATTCTAGCACATACCCCCAGAATGATCGCGGTAACTCAGCGTTACTCATCATGGACCGTACCATATCCAATAGGGTTCGGTTCCGTCTCTCCGATACACCGTTATGTTGCGGAGTGTATGGAGGAGTAAGCTGAGAGAGAATTCCGTTCTCTTTTAAATATTCCAGGAACTCGGCACTCAAGTATTCACTACCTCGATCCGATCTTAGAATCTTGATACTTTTGCCGGTTTGTTTTTCTACTTCATTCTTATATTCCTGGAATTTTCCAAAGGCTTCGGACTTATGTTTCATTAAGAAGACATAACCGTACCTTGAAAAGTCATCCGTAAAAGTAATGAAGTAAGAATAACCGCTTCGCGCATGTGTAGACATTGGACCGCACACGTCGCTGTGTACGAGTCCCAAGAGCTCGCTCGCTCTTACTCCGTGTCCAGTGAACGGAGTCTTTGTCATCTTTCCTTTGAGACAGGGTTGACAAGTGGCATACGATTGATATTCGAACGGATTCAAATATCCTTCTGTATGTAACTTCGTCAACCTTCTCTCATTGATGTGACCTAATCTACAATGCCATAAGAAAGTCTGATTTATTTTCGGAGACTTTCTTTTGTGTGTATTCTGGACATTGAAAATCTGTGGTTGGTTTAATACGTATATACCATTGCTCAATGTACCTGACCCAATCAAAACTTGATTAAGGTGAATGTTTACAACATTACTTACAAACGCAAATTCATAACCTTCTTTAGAAACTAAAGATACAGAAATGATATTACAAGTTGCGTTGGGTACAAAAAAGCAATTACGCAAAACCAAAACATGTCCATCTGACATTCCCAGGTGATAGTCCCCCACGGCCATAGCATCCATGCTAGCTCCGTTTGCAACTCTGAGGGTCATGTCACCTGCCTTCAAAACCCTACGGTTTCTCAACGCCTGCAAAGAATTACAGATATGAGATCCTGATCCGGTATCCAATACCCGGGAAGTAGAGTTTATTGAGAGACAGTTTTGAATAACATACACACCTGAAGCTGAAGCCGCAACCTGCTTCAATTCCTGTGTCCTGGCTTTCCAAGCCCTGCAATCATTCTTCCAGTGTCCTTTCTTATGACAATAGAAGCATTCTTCTTTATCCACAAGCTGCCCCGCTTTCTTTGTTGCTTTTCCTTTTCCCTTCGTATCCACTTTACTAACACCGCGCCTTGGTTTGGCGGGGGCTTTCTTCTTCTTTCCCTTGGCTTTCGCCTTGGACCTAGAAGAGGAAGATCCTCCTACAAACAAAGTGGATGTTTCCCTACCTTTCTGTAGGGTGCCCTCTGCACTCCTCAGCATGTTGAGGAGTTCTGAAAGTTCAACTTCTTTTTCTTGTAGGTTGTAGTTCAGTATAAACTGGGCGTAAGTGGAAGGAAGGGACTGGAGAATCAAGTCAGTATAGAGCTCATTCTCCAACGTGGTCCCAAGTTCCGCGAGCTCCTCAATGAAGCCAATCATCTTAAGCACGTGTTCCGCTACCGATGATCCGATGGCCAACCTTGCCAAAAATAACTTCTTCGACACTTCGTATCTTGCGATACGAGATTGCTCTCCATACAGTTCTTTTGTATGGAGAAATATGGATTCAAGGTCCATATTCTCGTACCTCCTCTGATGTTCGTTGTCCATAGAGGCAACTATGAGGCACTTGGCCTTCGCACTATCAATCTCCCAAGTCTTACGGATTTCCTTATCCGCAACGCTGGAGGTAGGACTTGGGACAGGGGGAGCTTTGGTGGTAAGAAGATACCCCAGCTTGTCGTAAGTGATTTCCATTTTGACATTCCTGAGCCAATCTTTGTAGTTTGGCCCTGTCAGTATGTTTTTATCTAGAAGTAACTTAAGTCCAGTCATGTCGATTGGTCGCTGCAATTAGGAGAGAGAAGAAGAAACACTCAGCATGATGCTCTTGCAAGTTTAGAGTGGTTTTTAGTTTGTCTAAACATGATGGCTCCCACTATTTCTCGAATCCCTCCTCAAACCAAAAAGGAAGAATTAGTCAGGATCAATCTCACCGTACAATACTTGCTTAACCGTTCGGCCAGGCTGGTGTCGGTACTTCGAGGGAGGTTTTCCAACGCTTTCGCGAAGTTCCTTAATTTAAGAACCTCTTTTCCCTGGGGGCGTAGCCCCGCTAACACCTTTCTAGACACCTACTTGGTTTATAGCATTGATCGTTAAGTGAGAAATTTCCCGAGGAGTAGCATATACTCACAGTAGGATCGGGATCCAAATATCATCGCGTGACGAAACTGAAGGAATCCTACCAGAATCATCACACTCCAAATGGTATGCAACACTAGCAAGTTTCAGCTCTTTTGAAACTCCCGATGCGGATTTTTTCCCCATGCTCTTATGACCTTGACTTTGGCCAAAATATCATAAGTCACATTTCAAGTTCTACCCGTCATTCTCCAGGTTAATTTGGATCCACCCGTACCTACCCTTGACTTTGGCCAAAATGGCAGTAGAACTGTCCCAAACCAACGCATATATCTATGCTACACATGAATACCCAATACCTACCAATCACTATGCATTGACTTTGGCCAACACACATAGCTTGAATACTATTGACTATTTATGTGAAACGACGGAGGGCTACGAATGGTTTTGGCGAAACCGTGAACGTAGTGAACTTGATATAGTCGATGGAACGAGATATCTTTTAAAAGGAGTGGCTCAAACTCCGCATTTAAAAGTTAGTTTTGAAAAGAACCGAGTGGTTTTTCGAAAGTGTTCCAATGACTTTTACTTGGTTTATTTTCTTGCATTAGTTCTTTTAATGCGTGATATTCTTGCATTAGTTCTTTTAATGCGTCCCATCATTTAATCCTACCATTGCAGAAAACAACCAAAATATGACGTACGCTTATGCCATTCGCATTCGCCACGGGGCCCCGTCATTACCCGTTAGGTTACTTAACTAATGACAGAGCGGGGGCTGGGCTAGCGCGGCTGTAAAACATAAGCAACGCCTAAATAATATCATATATAGATATACTGCAATGATAGCCATTTCAGATCACAGATGAACACATTGGATATACTAGGAACCCGCAATTCATACGAGCCTCTAACGAAAAGCAGATTACACGGTCGCGGTGAATAGCCAATACCCCACCCAAGACCCCTACGGGTGTGGCAAACTACCCGCCAAGTACCCGAAGCGAAGCAACCTCCCTCAACCCCATGAGTAGGCCACTCGGCACGTCGGCATACCCGGTAATTTGTGCACCCCCTCCATGGGTCTATCCTAGGAGCAAAAACAGTAAAAATAAATTATACAATAACGGCTACAACCCCGACCCGGTTGTGCGGCCATACAAATAATTATTACATCAATTTACAAATTTACATGAATTGAAAGAAAAGAAAACTCTCGTCTCACAACCCCCAGCTATTCACCCGCGACAATCCAATGAATTCATATACACATTCCAATGACATTTCAGATCATAGATTTGTATAACCCCCACTAATCGACATATAGCGATTAGTAGACGTTCAATACAAATATCACATCACAGAAAAACCCGTCAGCTTAAGTCTTTTAGAAGTTCGATCAAAAATACGGATTTATAGGCCCCAAACACAAAATTTTCGTTCTGGAAAATCTGGGCTAAAAAGACATATTCCAAAAATCCCAAAATACCCCACTGAACAAACTGCAACCAAAATTTCCCACTGCCCAGTCAACTCGGCCGCGGAACCGCGGCGGGAGCTCGCTCCCGCCGTGTTTCCGCGGCGCTTTGATCGGTTCAGTGGACGAAATTTTGGCAGTTTGTTATAAAAACCCTGAGCCGAATTTTAAAGTATGATTTATCATTTTTGGAACAGAGGAAAAATTCGACAGCAAGCATGATATCGGGGTTCATTTCGGGACTTTTTCTTTGAACGATCTTCTAGCTACTTTGCTAACATGTTAGATAGAGTTTAACCTGGCACTGATACCACTGTAAGTCTATGCTACCTCTCCCGGTACTTTCGGGCATGCGGAATTTGACGAAAAACAATTTTCCAGAGGTGGTAACATGGACTCAAAACCGGATCTTTGTTAAACATCTAACTAACAACCTAACTAGGAGTTGTTAACTACTCGGTTAGGGGGTTATACCTTTCTTTCTTGAACTCCTTCTTCAAGCCTCGATGGTTGTCCGGATCGGCTTCACTCCGTCGTCTCCTTGCGCCGAAGATAGATCCACCTGAAAGCTTCTACCTTTGGCTTCTTCTTCGGTCTTTGAAGAAACTAGTTCACTTGGTTTGCTAAACCTTATGAACTAGAATGAGTAGAGAAGAGTGTGTTGGGATTTTACTCTATGGTTCTTGTTTCTCAACACATGAGACAAGTGAACCATAGACAAAAAGAGGAAGAGCAAGAGGAAGGAGATGAGAGCTCAAGAACAAGAGAGAGAGTGAGAATGATAGAATGAGAGAAGACTTTTCTCTCTTGGCTCTCATAATTCAAAACCATCATCACAAAATAGTAATCAAGTATTGTGTAAATGGTTTAAGGTACAATAGCCATATCATTTCATGCACTCATTTCTCACAAGAGAAACAAGCAAGTAAAAAGTCTTTGCCATGAAATGATAGCCATTGTCATCATGATGGTCAACTAGTCCAACCTAGTCAACCGGTCAACAAAGTCAACAAGTCAACAAAGTCAACCCCTCAACAACCATGTCACCATAATACTTAATTAATATTATTGTTAATCATATATCATATTCTCATTAGGGTTGAGCAAAAAGTCAATAGTCAACAGTCAACGGTCAACAATCCTAATGAGAATCCTCTGCCTCTGTCTCTCCGTCAACTGTGCATACACACCCGCATCCGCGTTCCGAGGAACACGAATACATACTGGATAAATCCAATCCTAATACGTACACTAGGATCTGGCTTAAACCAAAGCCCTCTAGTGTTAACTGTCCGGACACTGTACATGCAGAAGTGCACGGATGTGACCGAACCCTGTCGCAAAACCATGCGACCTGCCGCAAAACCATGCGACCTCTACACTTTTGCCTAAAGGCGAATAGCTTTCTGTGTAGGACTCTAAAGACTCGACACTACGCTGGCAGTGGGTTTAACCACATACCACAAGCGGCACTAGCTGTGCGTAACGGTCCCAAGGTAGATGCCGACAAGAAGACTGACGAGGTGAAACCTATCTGAACTCCTACTGAGCCTGAATGTGACAATCTCCGTACAGTCCGGTCTGTTCGTCTGATACATCGCATGGCGGGCCTAGGGGGGCGGTAAACGTCAGTCCCCTAATAGCGGTACAAGTCGTGTCGGAGTGAAGCCCAAAACACCCTGAGATAACACTGGAAGCCTACCAGTATATCTCGATTGCCCAGGCCAGGGACTACTCGTGTAATGGCTCTCCTAGACACAGCGCGATGTCAACCACCAATACCGGGAGAGACGAATCCTGTCTAACCGTCACTGCCTCCAAGTGCTTCGGGACTGCACCCAACTACCACCTGTTTGCACGACTCCTTTGAGCCGTGGTAGGGTAGTAATCAAAGTACAGTGGGAACACACTCGAGGTGAAGTGATAGTGTCAAGTCAGCGGACTAAGCTGTACTCATGTCACCTGGGAACTGATAACTGACGATAGGTATAATACCAACCGGTCAGTTCCCGACGAGTCCTGTCCAGTGTACTCGTAACCTAACGAGCACCCGTATACTATCTCCAGTACGACGTACTGATGGCTGTGGGACAGACCATCTCCCATACTGGGATGAGAAGCGCATACGCTAGTCTACTCCGGAGTATCGATGCCCTGTCTCGATAGTCCTGCGACTAGGGACCTGTATAAGGATGTGCTTATAGATTACCCAGCCCCCACTAGTGTGACTGCCATCACAACGCCGGTAATCAAGCAAAGATCCTAAAGGCTCCACTAATGTGTATAGGTGATATACTAAAATAAACACATGTACACATTGAAGTAGAAACAAACCAAGTAGCATACTACTATTTTGAGCAAGATTGTTTATACAAGGTGAATATCCCAAGCTTCCATTAAGTAATATACAAACTAATATGATACAGTAATGGCCTCTAGGGCATATGCACTAACACATATCGCTTATATACATATTAGTAGAGCCCATAGGATCTTTGCTTGATTACCAGCGTTGTGATGGCGCTCACACTCGTGGGGGCTGGGTAATCCATAAGCACATCCTTATACAGGTCCCTAGTCGTAGGACTAACGAGACAGGGTATCGATACTCCGAAGTAGACTAGCGTATGCGCTTCTCATCCCAGCGTGGGAGACGGTCTGTCCCACAGCCGTCAGTACGTCGTACTTAAGATAGTATGCGGGTGCTCGTTAGGTTACGAGTACACTGGACAGGACTCGTCGGGAACTGTTGGTTGGTATTATACCTATCGACAGTTATCAGTTCCCAGGTGACATGAGTGCAGCTTAGTCCGCTGACTTGACACTGTCACTTCGCCTCGAGTGTGTTCCCACTGTACTTAGATTACTACCCTACCACGGCTCAAAGGAGTCGTGCAAACAGGTAGTAGTTGGGTGCAGTCCCGAAGCACTTGGAGGCAGTGACGGTTAGACAGGATTCGTCTTTCCCGGTATTAGGGGTTGACATCGCGCTGTGTCCAGGAGAGCCATTACACAAGTAGTTCCTGGCCAGGGCAAGCGATATATACTGGTAGGTTTCCAGTGTTATCTCAGGTTGTTCTGGGCTACACTCCTACACGACTTGTACCGCTATTAGGGGACTGACATTTACCGCCCCCTAGGCCTGCCATGCGATGTATCAGACGAACAGACCGGGCTGTAAGGAGACTGTCACATACAGGCTCAGTAGGAGTTCAGATAGGGTCACCTCGTCAGTCTTCTTATCGGCATCTACCTGGGGACCGTTACGTACAGCTAGTGCCGCTTGCGGTCTGTGGTTAAACCCACTGCCAGCGTAGTGTCGAGTCTTTAGAGTCCCAGACAGAGAGTTATTCGCCTTTAGGCAAAATGAGTAGAGGTCGCATGGTTTTGCGACAGGGTTCGTTCACATCCGCGCACTTGTGCACGTTTGTTGTCCAGACAACTTATACTAGCGGGCTTTGGGTTAAGCCAGATCCTAGTATATGATTTGGGATTAGTTTTATCTCATTGTATTCGTGTTCCTCGGATCACGAATACGGGTGCGTATGCACAGTTGACCGAGACAGAGGGAGAGGACTTTGATTAGGGTTAATGACCATTGTCATTTTCTTAACTCTAATGCTTATGTGTGTATTATGAATAATTGATATTAGTTAAAAATAATTGTGCATGGTTAGGGTTGTTGACCATTTGACCATACTTGACTTGTTGACCTAGGTTGACACTTTGACCATCATCATTCCATATAAAAGATGCTCTTTGATCCTTGCAATTTGCATTTAATGTGAAATGATAATGGTCAAGTCTTGATTAAACCATGGAAATTATCTTGCTAATTATCTAATTTTCATAATTCACCCATATATGTGAGAATGGTTCATTTCTCTCCTCATTCTATCATATAGATTCTCTCTCCTCCTCTTCCTCTCTCTCAAGCTCTCCCCTCTCATGTGTTGAGAAACACTTGAGCTTGAGATAAACCTCTCCAAAGTAATCTCTACTCTCATCTAAGGTTCTAGGATAAGCACTTTTAGCACCTTAGTTACTTCTAGCTTGAAGTTGAAGCCAAAGGTTGAGGCTCTCGGGTGGAAACTTCTTCGACTAGAGAAGGCGACAAGGTGATCTCTTTCTTCCACTCCAAGGAGCAAGGAGAGAAGGGCATAAAGCCCAAGGTATAACCATTCTTCTATATAGCTAAATCTAGTTAGCTTTTAGTTAGTTTTTGTTTAGCAAAGATCCTCCTTTAGTTTGTCCATGTTGCCTAGTTCGATAAAAATCCGATTTTTATTCCGTTTTCCGCCTCCCCGCAAGCACCGGGGTGGGCAACGTGAACTTACAGTGGTATCAGAGCCTAACTAAATATAAACTAGCTAGTTAGTAAAGTGTATGGAAGTTCGATCGGAAAAATCGCAGAACTAAATTTTCAAAACCCTAAGTTTCTGTTGATTTTTTTTTTTGCTCTAAAAATAATAAATCATACTTCAAAAATCGGCTCAGGGTTTTGTCAAGAAGCACACCAAAAACGATCCAGTGAACCGTTCAAAGCGCCGCGGTTCCGCGGCAATAGCATGCAATTGCCGCTGAACCGCGGCCGACTTGACTCGGTTCTGGACCGAGTTTGGTGCAGTGTTCTTCTTATATGGTTTTGGGATTTTTAAGACATTTTATTTCTGCCCAGATTTTTCAGAATAGAAATTTGTATTTGGGTGGCTATAAATCCGTATTTTTTGATCGAACTTCACTATACTTTGACTATTGGGTTATATCTGTGATGTTTATATGTATTTAACTTCTGCTAATCGCTATACGTCGATTAGTGGGGGTTATACATATCTGTGATCTGTAATGCTTATTGGTTTGTGTATATGAACTCGGTGGATTGTCGCGGATGAATAGCCGGGGTGGATGTGAGATGAGAGTTTCTTTTTTCTTTCATTCATGTAATATGTAAATTGATGTAATATTATTTGTTTGGCCGCACAACCGGGTAGGGGTTGTAGCCGTCATTGTATAATTTTTTTTACTGTTTTTGCTCCTAGGATAGACCCATGGTGGGGTACACAAACTACCGGGTATCTCGAAGTGCCGAGTGGCCTACTCACGTCGTTGAGGGAGGTTGCTTCGCTTCGGATACTTGGCGGGTAGTTTGCCGCACCCGTAGGGGTCTTGGGTGGGGTATTGGCTATTCATCGCGACCGTGTAATCCGTTTTTCGTTGCAGGCTCGAACGAATCGCGGATTCCTAGTATATCCAAAGTGTTCATCTGTGATCTGTAATGGCTATCATTGCTATATATTTATATATGATAAATATTTAGGTGTTGCTTATGTTTTGCATATGCGCTAGTCCAGCCCCCGCTCTGTCGTTAGTTAAGTAACCTAACGGGTGATGACGGGGCCCCGTGGCGAATGCGGATGGCATAAGCGTACACCATATTTTGGTTGTTTTCTGCAGTGGTAGGATTTAATGATGGGACGCATTAAAAGAACTAATGAAAGAAAATAAACCAAGTAAAAGTCAATTGGAACACTTTGAAAACCACTCGGTTCTTTTCAAAACTAAACTTTTAAACGCGGAGCTTGAACCACTCTTTTAAAAGCTATCTCGTTCCATCGATTATATCAAGTTCACTACGTTCACGGTTTCGCCAAAACCATTCGTAGCCCTCCGTCATTCCACATGAATGGTCAGAAAGTATTCAAGCTATGTATTTTGGCCAAAGTCAAGGCATAGTGATTGGTAGCTATTGGGTATTCATGTGCAGCATAGGTAGATGCGTTGGTTTGGGACAATCGTGCTGCCATTTTAGCCAAAGTCAAGGGTAGGTATGGGTGGGTCCAAATTAACCAGGAGAATGACGGGTAGAACTTGACATGTGACTTATGATATTTTGGCCAAAGTCAAGGTCATAAGAGCAAGGGGCAAAAATCCACATCGGGAGTTTCATAAGTACTGAAACTTGCTAGCGCTGCATACCATTTGGAGTGTGATGATTCTGGTAGGATTCCTTCGGTTTTATCACGCGATGATATTTGGATCCCGATCCTACTATGAGTATATACTACTCCTCGGGAAAGTTCTCACTTAACGATCAATGCTATAAACCTAGTAGGTGTCTAGAAAGGTGTTAGCAGGGCTACGCCCATAGGGAAAAGAGGTTACTTAATTAAGGAACTTCGCGAAAGCGTTGGAAAACCTCCCTCGAATTACCGACACTGGCCTGGCTGAACGGTTAAGCAAGTATTGTACGGTGAGATTGATCCCGACTATTTTTTCCTTTATGGTTTGAGGAGGGATTCGAGAGACAATGGGAGCCATCCTGTTTAGACAAATTAAAAACCACTCTAAACTTGCAAGAGCATCATGCTAAAGTGTTTGTTTTCTCTCTCCTAATTGCAGCGACCATTCAACATGATCGGACTTAAGTTATTACTAGATAAAAAAATACTGACAGGGCTAAACTACAAAGATTAGCTCAGGAATGTCAAGATGGCAATCACTTACGACAAGTTGGGGTATGTCCTTACCACCAAAGCTCACCCTGTCCCAGGTCCCACCTCCAGCATCGCAGATATAGAAATCCGTAAGACATGGGAGATCAATTGCGCGAAGGCCAAATGCCTCGTGCTTGCCTCGATGGACAACGAACATCAGAGGAGGCAAGAGAATATGGACCTAGAGTCCATATTTCTCCATACAAAAGAACTGTATGGAGAGCAGTCTCGTATCGCAAGATACGAAGTGTCGAAGAAGCTATTTTCGGCAAGATTGGTCGTCGGATCATCGGTAGCGGAACACGTGCTTAAGATGATTGGCTACATAGAGGAGCTCGCGGACCTTGGGACCACGTTGGAGAATGAACTCTACACTGATTTGATTCTCCAGTCCCTTCCTTCCACTTACGCCCAGTTTATCCTTAACTTCAACATGCAAGGAAAGGAGGTTGAACTTTCCGAACTTCTGAACATGTTGAGGAGTGCTGAGGGCACCCTACAGAAAGGTAGGGAGACATCCACTTTGTTTGTAGGAGGATCTTCCTCTTCTAGGTCCAGGGCGAAAGCCAAGGGAAAGAAGAAGAAAACCCCCGCCAAACCAAGGGGCGGTGTCAGTAAAGTGGATACGAAGGGAAAGAGAAAGGAAACAAAGGTAGCGGGAAAGCTTGTGGGGAAGGAAGAATGCTTCTACTGTCACAAAAGTGGACACTGGAAACAGGATTGCAAGGCTTGGAAGGCCAGAACCCAGGATCTGAAGCGAGTTGCGGCTTCAGCTTCAGGTGTGTATGTTATTGAAAACTGTCTATCAATAAACTCTACTTCCTGGGTATTGGATACCGGATCAGGATCGCATATCCGTAATTCTTTGCAGGCGTTGAGAAAGCGTAGAGTTTTGAAGGCAGGTGATATGACCCTCAGAGTTGCAAACGGAGCTAGCATGGATGCTAAGGCCGTGGGGGACTATCACCTGGGATTGACAGATGGACACTTTTTGGTTTTACGTAGTTGTTATTTTGTACCAAATGCAACCTGTAATATCATTTCTGTATCTTTATTATCTAAAGAAGGTTATGAATTTGCATTTGTAAGTAATGTAGTGAACATTCACCTTAATCAAGTTCTGATTGGGTCAGGTACATTAAACAACGGTATATACGTATTAAACCAACCACAGATTTTCAATGTCCAGAATACACACAAAAGAATGTCTCCAGAAATCAATAAAACTTTCTTATGGCATTGTAGACTGGGTCACATCAATGAGAGAAGGTTGACTAAGTTACATACAGAAGGATATTTGGATCCGTTCGAATATCAATCGTATGCAACTTGTCAATCCTGTCTCAAAGGAAAGATGACAAAGACTCCGTTCACTGGACACGGAGTAAGAGCGAGCGAGCTCTTGGGACTCGTACACAGCGACGTGTGCGGTCCAATGTCTACACATGCACGAAGCGGTTATTCTTACTTCATTACTTTTACGGATGACTTTTCAAGGTACGGGTATGTCTTCTTAATGAAACATAAATCCGAGGCTTTTGAAAAATTTCAGGAATATAACAATGAAGTAGAAAAACAAACAGGCAAAAGTATCAAGGCACTGAGCTCTGATCGAGGTGGTGAATACTTGAATGCCGATTTCCTGGGTTACTTAAAAGAGAATGGAATTCTCTCTAAGCTTACTCCTCCATACACTCCGCAACATAACGGTGTATCGAAGGACGGAACCGAACCCTATTGGATATGGTACGGTCCATGATGAGTAACGCTGAGTTGCCGCGATCGTTCTGGGGATATGCGCTAGAATCAGCTGCATACATTTTGAACCGAGTTCCAACTAAGACTGTGCCTACTACACCATATCGATGTGGTGTAGGAAGAGACCCTATCTTAATCACATTATGACATGGGGATGTCCAGCTTTTATCAAAAAGCAGCATGCGGACAAGCTCGAGGCACGCTCAGTACAGTGCAAGTTTGTGGGATATCCAAAGAACTCCAAGGGATATTTCTTCTATTGCGAAGAGGAACAAAAGGTCTTTGTTTCTCGCCATGCCCACTTTCTAGAACACCAGTTCATAGAAAAAGAAATATGTGGGAGCGCAATAGAACTGAAAGAAATTCCTGAACCACGAGCTATTACTGAAAGCTTAGTAGAACCAGCGGGTTCGAAAGATCAGGACATTCCCATGCCACTCCGCAGGAGTAGTAGGCAGTCTCATCCGCCCGAGAGATACTACGGTTTTCTCATAGACGTGGATAGAGAGGATTGCGTCATAGATTATGATGAGCCTACTAGATTCCAGCAAGCCATTCAGAGCGTTGACTCAGTAAAATGGCTGGATGCAATGCGGACCGAAATGGAGTCCATGTACACCAACAAAGTATGGACGTTGGACATTGCTCCAGATGGGGTAAAACCCGTAGGATGCAAGTGGATCTTCAAAAGGAAGATTGGTGTAGATGGACAGGTTGAGACCTATAAAGCTAGACTGGTTGCAAAGGGTTTTCGTCAGAGACCTGGTTTGGACTATGACGAAACCTTTTCTCCAGGAGCTATGCTGAAATCCATTCGGATCCTTCTTGCCATTGCTGCCTTCCACGATTATGAGATTTGGCAGATGGACGTAAAAACCGCTTTTCTAAATGGAAATTTAGAGGAGTGTGTCGATATGGACCAGCCAGAGGGTTTCATTCAGAGTGGGAGCAGCGGAAAGGTGTGCAAGTTGCTTAAGTCCATTTATGGACTAAAGCAGGCATCGCGGAGTGGGAACATCTGTATTGATGAGACGGTCAAGGAATTTGGCTTTATCAAAAATCCAGATGAACCATGCATCTATTGTAGATTTGTAGCGAGAACTGTAGTATTCCTCGTTTTATACGTGGATGACATTCTCTTAATAGGAAATGACATTCCTATGCTACAATCTGTCAAAGGATTCTTGTCACACAGGTTCTCCATGAAAGACCTGGGTGATGCCTCATACATTCTGGGGATCCGGATCTACCGTGACAGATCCAAGAGGATTTTGGGACTCTCGCAGTCCAGGTACATCGACACCATACTGAAAAGATTCAATATGGAAGATTCCAAGCGCGGTAATCTACTGGCTTTTCACGAGATCACCCTCTCCAAAGAGATGTCTCCTAAGACTGATTTGGAGAGGGATCGCATGTGTATTATACCCTACGCTTCTACGGTAGGCTCTATTATGTATGCAATGTTGTGTACCAGACCAGATGTGGCTTATGCACTGAGTGTGGTAAGCAGGTATCAGTCAAACCCTGGAGAGAAACATTGGATAGCGGTAAAGAACATTCTCAAGTACCTGAGAAGAACTAAGGAGATGTTCTTGGTGTATGGCGGAAAAGACCTCCAGATTGAGGCCTTTGCTGACTCCAGCTTCCAGAGTGACAAGGATGATTCCAAGTCCATGTCAGGT
>CM057340.1:229720456-229727956 GCA_030015575.1 Agapanthus africanus
CGAGAATGCACCGAGCGCCTCCCACCTACAATAGTTTAGGAGGGAAACCCCTATAAATGACCCCGGGGGTCCAAAGTGTCTTTGTGGCCATACAAAATTTCTCCAAGGTGCCGGGCACGGCGTGGTGCGGTGCAGCACCGTGCCTGGTGCGTGCCGCACCGTGCCTGGTGCGTGCCACACCATGCCTGGTGCGTGCCATTAAGCCAATACATGCACTGAGCGCCTCCCACCTGCTATAGTCTTGGTGGAAAACCCCTACAAATGACCCCGGGGGTCCAAAGTGTCTCTGTGGACACAAAAAATTCTTCGTGGTGCCGGGCACATGCCCGGTGCGGTGCTGCACCGTGCCTGGTGCGTGCCAATGAGCCAAGACATGCACCGAGCGCCTCCCGCCTGCTATAGTCAAGTAGGGAAACCCCGATAAATGACCCCGGGGGTCCAAAGTTTCTCTGTGGCCATACGAAATTTCTCTATGGTGTCGCACCCATGCTGAACCGTGCCTGGTGCGGCGCGGCGCCGTGCTGGCACCGTGCCATGGGACCATGAGCCAAGCAAGCACCTCCCGCCCGCTGTAGTTTAGGAGGGAAACCCTTTGAAATGACCGAGGAGGTCCAAAGTGTCTCTGCGGCCATACAAAAATTCTCCATAGTGATGGGCACGACGCCGGGCAAGGTACAAACCAATGCCGCGTCCTGCCCGGGCTGTGTTCCGTCGTGCCAAGCACCGTGCCCGGCTCGGCTCCGGCGACGTGGAAACCCCTAGGAACTTTGTTGGATGTCCTAGTACATGGTACAACTTGCGCGAACAGGGCCTTGTATTCATCGGGGCTTGCGGTCTTGATTAGGCACTTAGGCCACCTTGGGCTTCGACTCGAAAACAACCATCTTTCTCTATTTTTTTTATAAATTTTTTTGGGGACTCTACTGTTACTTTTCCATGAGCCGGTGGTCTTTCTTTGCATGTTGGAATAGTCACAAAGAGGTATTTCATAGCCCATATATCACACGCCACAACTCGAGCGAACCGGGCCTTGTATGCGTCGTGCCTTCCTTCCAGCAGGCCTATATAACATACATCATTTTGCGGTCTCGATTGGGAACTTTGGGGCCTCTTGGCCTTTGAGTTCAAAAATAAACATAGTTCGGTTCTCGAAATTCGAGACTTCTTTCACGGCTTAGCGGATCTCGAAATTCGAAGGCTGTCCGAAAAAGATTTGCGTGCCCTGACTCGACATTACCTTGGGCTTCAAACCATCTAAAAACCTGCAAGCGAAATCGCTGCTCGCCGGGCGGTCCGCGTCCACGGCAAGTCAGGCTCCTATGCGGGTACCGCGGCGGTGCGCCGGTCTCCTAGCGTCTCATAAATATGGTCGAAACCCTTTGGAAAACTCACTCGGTGGGGTAGAGACAAATCTGTGCGACGTGGGGCTGGATCTCAGTGGATCGTGGCAGCAAGGCCACTCTGCCACTTACAATGCCCCGTCGCGTATTTAAGTCGTTGATTGATCAAAAACTACTAGTAACCGCAATCAAGAACGGCGTCGCATGAAGCTAGCCGGTGAGTACGGGTCGGTCCACAGGGATGTTGTGAATTTCCGATTCGCGCTTACGAGTTAATTCCGAAGGGTGTTCGGATTAATTATTAAATCTAAAAACCTAGTTAACCTAGGGCAATTATCTAGATCTATTCTTGCTTGGGTTAGGTTTAGGGATGGTTTGGAAATGCAAATAAATCTCAACGCTTTCTATACCCTGATGAAGATCTATGAGGAGTTATGGTAATTATCAATAAAGGGAATTAGATCCATTCGGGAAGGTGTTCCTTCCTTTAGGTTCTTGTCCTTCCTTTAGAGATCCTTACCCTAACCTCCATGGAAAACACGCGCAACCGGGCCTTTACACTACGGTGTCATCGTTACCTCGAGGGGTCGGATGCCGTAGGGCGCGGTATGTGCGTGTATGCATGGAGTCCTATTGTAAATATTTGGTGGGTAAGAAAGGGATGAGAGATCTCATCTCTCAAAATCCTTTCCCAAAGCTAAACCCTAAACAAGTTCCTAGGGCATGAAATTAAATCTACCTAGGGCAAAGAATTTAAATCTAAACTAGGGCGAGAAATTAAATCTACTTACAGATGCATCCCTCCAATCATCCATGCAGGGTTGTCAGATCTGAATTTCTGAATGGAAAAGAAACACCGATGCTCTCCAAAAGAATTTCTGAATTTTTATTATAAGGAGGCATAAAGAAAATACAATGTTTTGGGTTCCTATTTATAGAGAATAGGAAACCTTAGGGTTACATTTTGATCCGCATGTCTAAATTTACAAAAATACCCCCAGGAAATCTTTTCAAAGCCGCCACGACGTTATGGTAAAATTTTCACTGAATGATGGCTTCATAAGGCCGTGGAACCACGGCATTGGCGCGCTTGGGCCGCGGTTCCGCGGCCCTTTAGTGAGATCGGCTGATTATTTTTCTTGGGCTGTCTTAGGTTCTTCTATGCTTTTCATTTCTTCAGTTAGTTTTCCATTTGGGCTTCTACAGTGATTCCAGATCTTCAGTGAACACTTTGCAATGGATTTTTAACCGTCCTCTTTGATATTTTTGATCTTGCGTTGCCTTGTTGATGGTGAACTGTTCTTCTTCTAGGCTTTACTAAGATCTTCCTATTTGTTGGTCAAAAATCCTTCTTTTGTGTCGTCTTTTGTGTTTTTCACTGTTTTTTCTCCAAGAACTTGTAACATGTAACATGTAGCAGACATGCGTCAAAAGCACCTGTTTATTTATAAAAAGAATAAGAATGGGGAATATAATAATGCAATATTATGGTGTGAACAATTACCCCCAAACTTATCTTTTGCTCGTCCTCGAGCAAACTTATTTTTATTCACTAAAATCCTAACCGCACTTTCGCAGGGAAACACGATTGCACTGAGCACGTGCAACAAGCCGTTAAACCTCTAGGTGTCCCTAGTAGGAGGAGTGTTGTCTCCTGAGGGTTTTCAGCGGATACTACCCACAAAATCCTATCAATTCGGCCCATTGACTTTTGTTCTCCAATTAGGTTTTCTAACTAAAAATTCTATTATCATCGACCTTCAAATTATCCATCCATATTCTTCACACTTCCTCATTATTTAACTTAAGATTATATATGCTCTATAGACTTACTTAGCTTTCAGCATCTCTTAAGTTTTCCTTCTAGGGTTCCATCTCCACTTAAGAATTTCTATCAACTCTACTAAAGATACAAGTTCTACTCTTCATTCCTTTCTCTCATCTAAACTCTAATCACATATCCCTACGTGTGTGTATAAATCACCCCTACACTTGGAAATTCAAATCAAGCAATCATACCCTTGTCCGTTGTCCAAAGCACTTATTAATTAGTGAATTTAAATGAATTTTGCTTACACATCCTTCATGCGACCGTTAATACTTCTTGAGGTACCAACAACCGATTACAAGATGTGTTTGCCCATTAAAGCGTAATTCCTAGTCTTGCAACACCCAAGGCTTTAGCAGTGACTCCCAAACCAGTTGGTCTAAGGCACTAGGTGATGAAGCACCCTCGCTAAATATTTTTCTATTTTTGCAGCTTTAAGTAATCACAAAAACCAGTATTCATTTTTTTTCTCTTTATTCACTTTTTTTCTTTTATTTTCATTGTACTAAAGACTTTAGACAAGAGCACTTCAAGGTCTCCTCTACTATTCCAAGATTCAAGGTGCGTGATTGTGCAAATTGTAGGGTATATATTTTCAGAATTTAGACTTAAGCTAGGAACTATTTTTCAAACTTATACTCTAATAAGAACATCAATACTCTTCTCTTGTTTCGACTTAGCCCAAGAAGTGAACCCAAAATTTGCCTATTTCTAAATAAACTACAAGGCATATACTTTCTACCGTTACACTTTAAGGAAGGTTATTTTTAGGGTTTTTAATTCACTAAGTCTAAGATCTAGTTGTTCCTAGACACTTAACCTATTTGTCAAACTCAAGTCAATTAGACCAAAATTGAATACAATAATTTTTATAATTTTTAAAAATTTTAAATTTTTATAGGTTTTCAAATAAGTATGCAAATACAAAAATATACAAATGAATGCGAAAGAAGAAGACTTACCGAGCATACCCCCAAACTTGAACTTGACAGTGTCCTCACTGTCATGCTAAACCAAGAGGGTCAAAATGTCGATACTCCCCTGTTTATTTATTTATAAATTTTTTATATTTTTTAATGTTTTGAAATTGTTTTTATTATTTTTTTATATAAAAAGAAAACGAAAAATATATGTACATATATACAACAAGGTTCCCCCCAAACTTAAGCTTGGCCTTACACAAGCCAAAGGTTAGCACCAACCATTCAAAAATCTTATCATGGTAATGGTATAGTTGGTGCAAGAATGGGGTGGAAAGAAAAGAAATGAGAAACACGCGAGACCGTGTGGAAAGAAGAATGGAAGATGGTCTCGGCGGAGGAGAAGAATGGCGGAAAGAAGAAAAAAGTAGAGTACGATCTTGAGGGTGTAAATTGGGTGAATAAGTTAGCGCAATTTGTGATGACCGATGTGTTAAAAGCGATTGCGCTAACCTATCAACCCGTCGTGAAATAGGGTCAAATCCCTCAAGATTCGCAAGAAAACATGGGTACGCCGAACTCGGTATAGGAGATGAAAGCGTAACGGTCATTTGCCCGGTCGGAACGATAGGACGGACGAAAGGGAGTGAATTAGGGATAGTATCTTTCTCACCGTCGTAAACTGTTTCGAACTTGAAAGATTCCATTAATGGTTCGAAACTACTATAATCAACCGAGTCTGATGGCTCATCTGAAAATGTAAAGGACTCAAACTCGGGCGGTGAGTCATCAGCATCGTCCAAAAAAGTAAAACACTCGTAGGTGTTATCGTCTGTGAGAATTGTGTCAGATTCAAAGGAAAAGGTTTCTTGCTCACAGTCTTCAAGCGGGGTCGGAACGATGGGAAGGAGGGAGGGTGATATAACAGTCAAAGGTTCAGGAGGATGAATTGGAAAATCAGACACATCAAACAAAAATGATTCAACCTCAATATTATCCTCAAGAATCTCCTCAATACTATCCTCAATATTTAACTCATCCAAGCCATTATCATCAAAATCTAGACGCATATGAGATTCGGGAGAAACATTCAATAACTCTGGATGATGATTTGAACATAACATTTCAAGCAAATCGACAGGTTCATCATTCGAAATATTCCCGGCGTCTATATCCTCAATCAAGTGAAAATAAATTTTCTTAGACACCTCATCAAAAGCATGGATATCTATCGATTTAGGTTCTAGAGGGGAGGTGTAAAGATCAAAAGGATTAGGTGCGGTTTCACTCGAAAGGGGTTCCTCAAAATTTGGCAAATCAAACACTACAAAATCACACAACTCATTTTTATTTTGAACTTGTGAATCATTTAGGACATTCGATAGAAAACTGGAGTTGTGGGCTTCAATTGGGTAAGGGTAGGTTTGATTTGAAAATCCTCTCTCATTCTCACTCTGTCCAACCGCCTACTTATACATTAAAAATTATTGAGGTAGCGGGAAACTAGCTACCGGTTCGTTAGGTTGCATAAGGGCGGCTAAAGACGCTTCCACATTCCTAGTCATTTTATTTGTTGCAGCAATATATGCCTCCAACGACTCTTCCAAACTAGACTTGGGTGGAGAGGGGGTTTCGGTGAAAGATTCAAAATGGTGTGGATATGCAAAACTCGCTAATGACTGTGTAGAAACAGTGTCTAGTGAAGGTGTGAAGATCGGGTATGACTTATAGGAAGTGGGTGGTTGGGCAGGGGTAGGGTCAACATATGGATAAAAAGGTGAATAGTTGTGTTGATCCCTAGAACTGGACGAGTGGAGAAGGGTGAAAGTTCGACTGCGAGATTGAGCAATATGCTCAGCAATGGACATCAGCTTAGAAGTTACAGCAGGACTTGGAAAATTGGTGTCAACATATGGAGGTGGTGAAGGTTGACTTGGTTGACACAAGCTGGGTTGAAAAGTCAAACTGTTTCTCCTAGACGCCTCTATTTGATCTTTCAAAGATTTTTTTGGCAAGGAAGGATCGTCTTTAAATTGACCGAACAAATTGACATACGACGCAAAATTAGGTTCGGGATACCAAAGTTCGGCTAATGATTTTTTATGTCGGGTACCCATGTTGTAAGTAAGGGGAAAGAAAGAAAGTTTATGGTGCAAGGATATATTTGCGGCCAAAAAAAACTTTGCAAGTTTCTACAAAATTTTCCTTATTTTTTTTATTCTTTTTCTCTTTATCAAGAAAAATTTGTTGCAAAAAGATTTTCAACACAAAATAAGCAACAGCAAAATATTACTTGCAATCTATTTTATTTCAAGCAGGGCCCAAAAATCCTGCACAAGTTCGTTATTTGGAAGGGAATATATTTCTAAAGTGCACAAAATCCTGCAGGCATTTCCAGAAAATATATTTCAAAATATACAGAAAAGAGACAGTGGGGCTTACAGAAAATTTTTCCTCAGATGAATCCTCGAGATAACCGCGTTTCCGCGGCAAATTTGCTCTAACACCGCGGTTCCGCGGTCCCCTGAACTCTTTGGATCCCCAGAAAAATTTTGGTGCGACGATTCGACAAAAAGACCGCGGTTCCGCGGCCTAAGGTGGGTTTTGGCCGCGGAATCGCGGCGGGATGGGGATTTAGATCTGCAGAAAATTTTCACTGTTCTGTTATTTAATTTCCCTTCTGTTTCGATACCCCGTTTTCCGTTTTGCGTTCTGGAAATTTCCATATCCGAATTTGTATATCCTGCAAAAATTCAAACAACAAAGTATCCCTTCCAAAAATAACAGATTATATATTTTTTATATTTCTTTTGGATTTTTTAGATTTTTATGATTTTTTTTAATTTTGATTAACCCGAAATCGCAAAAAGGAAAGTTCTACGCCATCCCCGGCAACGGCGGCATTTGATTGATCAAAAACTACTAGTAACCGCAATCAAGAACGGCGTCGCATGAAGCTAGCTGGTGAGTACGGGTCGGTCCACAGGGATGTTGTGAATTTCCGATTCGCGCTTACGAGTTAATTCCGAAGGGTGTTCGGATTAATTATTAAATCTAAAAACCTAATTAACCTAGAGCAATTATCAAGATCTATTCTTGCTAGGGTTAGGTTTAGGGATGGTTTGGAAATGCAAATAAATCTCAACGCTTTCTATACCCGGATGAAGATCTATGAGGAGTTATGGTAATTATTAATAAAGGGGATTAGATCCATTCAGGAATGTGTTCCTTCCTTTAGGATCTTGTCCTTCCTTTAGAGATCCTTACCCTAACCTCCATGGAAAACACGCGCAACCGGGCCTTTACACTACGGTGTCATCGTTACCTCGAGGGGTAGGATGCCGCAGGGCGCGGTATGTGCGTGTATGCATGGAGTCCTATTGTAAATATTTGGTTGGTAAGAAAGGGATGA
>CM057340.1:229732956-229857956 GCA_030015575.1 Agapanthus africanus
GATATTTAATAAATATATTGGCCGCTACATTCATTTAAACATCCTGTTTTGTACAAAAACGGCGAATTGTGCTTGCTAGATTTTCGGAAAAATGACTTTTTAAGTAAAATTGGGGTTTTTGTGAGTTTTAACCTAGTTTATATTAAAATTAGTGTTCGTGAATGTGCAAATGAGTGTGATTGGATTTTTCTCGATGGTTTGACGTTTGTACATTGACATCGAGGGTTGGTTTGACTATTCTTGCATGCGTAGGCGATAGGTTTAGACCTATGCGTGATACGCGTGCCAATTTGATTTTCGTATGACGTTTCGATTTCGAATTTAGTTTTAATGCGATATGGTGCGTTACGATATGTAGGTACCCCCATGTGGACTTCGAGACGACAAGCAAGCGCATGGCGACATCGGCACCGGCTAGCGAGGACCAGGTGAGTAGATTTATATCTACGGGGAGAAGTCGGGTGGATGGCGTATAGCACCCCCGCAGTCCGTGGTGGTGTATACGGATGCGTATACACACCAACAATTATTATATGTTATTTGGGATTAATAACGATGCTTAGGATGGATATTGGTATGTTGGATTACTTTAGTGTTGCGAACCCTAGGGTAGTGTTGCACTATACATACACACATACATACTTGCATACATTCCTATTGATATGTGCTCATGGGATTCTTTATAGTTATGGGTTCACATGGGTATGGGACTATGTGTTCACATACGGATTTGAGGATAATACTTGGGATTGAGCTGAGTCGATGAGATTTGATTTGAGGCCGTGAGATCGGTGATATAGCAGGGTTCGTATTTGAGATACGACATGACGTTGTAGCGGGTCCTTGACGTAGTGTTTCACGCACGTCCATGCATACGTAGGCGGTATCAGTATGGTACTAGACGTAGATCAGTACCCCGATCATGATATTTGATAAAGAGGATACCAGGTGAATAGTATGATGAATGTGATATTGACCCGTACCCAGATTGGGATGCCGTACGACGGATTTACGTACGAGCTATATTGATGATTGATCCGCACTCTTGACTTGGGATGCCTGATTATAGATATGGTATCGGATATGATATTATTGAGGCGGGATCACCGACTATACATATACAGGTATGTATATGTATCGACTCAGATGATAGGCGGTTTCCTTACCTGTAGTTCAGCTTGTTAGTTCAGCCGTATAGTTTAGTGTAGTTGTTAGATTAGATTAGACTCCTACCTATTTCAAAAACTAACAAATCGTGGGTATTTTAAAAGACAGCCCAAGGGATCCCACGGATATTTTAAAAGACTTATCTTTTCATAAAAACACCGTAGCCCCTATTTTCAAAACCCCATGATTCGTGTTATTTCAAAAGGCACCATTTGTAGGACTTATATTAGATTAATGCAGATTAGTTATAGTTGCGTCTAGTTTTCAGCTCCCACTCTTCTTTTGTGGTCCGCTTCGCATCGCATGCTTATTTTTTGTTTCATACTCCATTATTGATATCATGCTTTTAGGACACCAGCACCATTACCGATGATGCGTATGTACCACGTACACTTATTTGCCGGCTCACACACATCTTCATCGGTAATTGCCATGTCACGTACACCTTAGAAAATATTTTTGCTTGACATAGCCTGTTAGCTAATAGTTAGACATGATATTAGTGTACTTGCCTTATATGTTAATTTAGACATTGTAGTTATTACCTGCTACTTCATGCATACTGTTATTCATTGTTATGCCGCATTCATGGATTTTCATGCATATATTCACCATTTTACGTGTTATTGAGGTTTTGGATTCAGATTTCCATGAGATTTTCTGGATTTGGAGGAAAACCGCAAAAACATAAATAAACCTTTTTCCTCTTTTAAAATAAAAAGTGCGGTTTTCCCATGATGTATGAGTCGTCCACCATGAGTTTGCTGATGGATTTCGAGACCCGATTCGAGGAGACGGATGAACCGTTTCGGGTACATGGTGGACCCGGTAAGGTACCCCGGGGCAAGAAGCGCGTTATGATGACGATGTGAGCCTGGCAGGGGAGCACTACCTACCGGTGATATTACCCGACGCGTCGGATATCCGGAGGATACCGTCGTGGTCTTGAGATGGATGGTAGGGGCCGGTCTGGACTGACGGCGCCCTAGATATTGAGACTTGAGGTACATAGATTGTGACACAGAGATATCGAGGTATTTGGACACTTGTTTTGTGTCGATGCTGGGCACTGTTTTATGCTGATTTCATATATGGTACCTCATTTCTTTTAAAATACAGAAATCTCACTGATTTATGAAACCAGTTTTATTCAGTACATGCATTCTGTTTTATGCATTCATACATCATCTATATGATATATTGCTACCTGAGGCACTGACACGGGCATATGAGATTACACTCGGGTTAGATATTTACCCTAGCCTTGTTATAGGCTACGTGTTATATACATTTTTGAGGATATATTATGATCATTGACCTAGGATTGCGTTATTTATGCGATTTCTGTGCGTAGATATTTTTCTATTCACGAGTTGGCAACTCAGCCCCGTTGTGCCCCAGTTTCTTGCAGGTTGCCGTACAGGTTTCATTACGGCTTTGCGGGCTCAGTTTCATTCGGGTGACTTGCTACTAGGTGGGTTTTTCTTGTATCGTACCCATCATATTACCTTGTATAATATTATTCCGTTGTATCTAGTAAATTCCATCAACCAAACATGTATTTATTGAGATAGAGACCAGTGTTGGTTATTCTTTCGACCTTAGAGTCGCTCGTTATATTTCTGGTGGTTTTGAGTTTCCTTTTGAGTTTTGATCCTCGCCGTTGGCGTTGTATATTATATTTTTTGTGTGGTTATGACCGTCGATTGACGAAGAGCTAGCTCCCGCTTGGGGATGCCCTTTTCTTGATTTCGTATACTATTCATGTTGTATCCCGTTTGGGAGCCAGTATTTACAAAGGAGACTCTGCCGAAATTTTCAGTAAATTTTTGATGTTTTAAAAACCGCATAATTCGGCTTATGCTATTGAAATTACTTGCTTTAAGTTGGTTTTTCCTGCACTCTACTACTTTTCTTGGTTTGGATTTCTGGGTTTTCAGTTTACTTAGATTACGTACGTCTCGAGACGTTCGTAGTTTAAGTACCGGTCATGTTCCGTACTTTCGGGTTGTGACATCCGCACGCCGAGCCGAGCGGCGGACCGGCCTGAGAGGGCCGTTCCGCATCCAGCCGGCACGCATCGCCGGCCCCCATCCGCTTCCCTCCCAACAATTTCAAGCACTTTTTGACTCTCTTTTCAAAGTCCTTTTCATCTTCACCTCACGGTACTTGTTCGCTATCGGTCTCTCGCCGCTATTTAGCCTTGGACGGAATTTACTGCCCAATTAGGGATGCATTCCCAAACAATCCGACTCGCAGACAGCGCCTCGTTGTGCGGCAGGGTCCGGGCCGGACGGGGCTCTCACCCTCCCTGGCGCCCCTTTCCAGAGGACTTGGGCCCGGTTCGTCGCCGAGGACGCTTCTCCAGACTACAATTCGGGCGGCGCAGCCTCCCGATTCCCAAGCTGGGCTCTTCTCGGTTCGCTCGCCGTTACTAGGGGAATCCTCGTAAATTTCTTCTCCTCCGCTTATTGATATGCTTAAACTCAGCGGGTGGCCCCGCCTGACCTGGGGTCGTCGTCCGAGGGCGTTCGCTCGCGCCTGCCGGCAAAGGGTTTTGCTTCCATGCGCCGCACGGCCACGGGTCTCGGCACGCGGCGTTCGGCGCCGTGCTTGTCCGTCCACCACTCGCCGCGTCCGGCCCGGCCTGCGTCCTGCACTTCGGCCCGCCGCGCTGCGAGGCACGGGGGGCCAATCTCTGCACCCACCGGGCGCCCGTGCTGCACGGGACGGCTGGGTGAGCGGAGCGACGCGAGGCATGACGCCCATGCAGGCATGCCCTCGGCCAGACGGCCTCGGGCGCAACTTGCGTTCAAAGTCTCGATGGTTCACGGGATTCTGCAATTCATACCAAGTATCGCATTTCGCTACGTTCTTCATCGATGCGAGAGCCAAGATATCCGTTGCCGAGAGTCGTACGGTTTATGATGTAGCAGGATCACACCGCATGGTGACGGCGCAAGGAACGCGACGCACGCTGCTCTCCACGATATTTTTTCCTTGGCGCCCACTGTAGGGTTCTTAGGCACACTAATGAAGTCTCACAAGTGATCAAACATGGCCAATGGAAATTTTATAAGTGCCTACAAACCCTAATACGGATCGTTAACTAGATAATGAGGTGATGCAAGCATGTAAACGAATTAAATGCTAAAGGAAAGTGGCTACAACCTTTGTAGATCCAGTTCTCCACCTCCATGGCTCCGCGATGAAGTCTCCTCACTGTACAAATAGGATCTTGGGCTCTAGCGTCGGCTTCATCGGAGGAAAAGCGGGCTAGGTCATCGACGACGATGCCGAAGATGATCTACGTCGAGGCATCGCTAGATCAAGCTCCAACTTCACCAAGTCAAGAAAACTTGTGAAGGAAACACCCTATACTACTTGGCAAGAGGTAGAGGATGAAGAAATAGGAGGTGGGTTCACTTTAGAATTGGATTTCTCACTCATATGCTCAACTTGACATTGATGAAGACAAGCTTCTTCATTTTGTTGGAGATGAAGAAGAAGAAGAAGATATATGATAAGTTATTTAAAAGGAAAAATAAAAAGAATACTTATCATGACTTCAACCATGGTTTAGTGTAGAGATTTAACTAAGGTTAGATTAGTGGTTAGGGTTAGAGAAGAGACAAGAATGGTGGACTTGTTCAAAGCTTCAAGAAGCTTCAAAGAAAAAAACAAACTAAGCCACCATTTCTTTTTCTCTTTATCTTTTCCAAAACAATAATAAATGGATAAATAAATAAGAGAAAAGAAACCCTAACCATTCACTAAACATGGTTTAATCTTTACACAAACCCAAATGAGCAAGTATCATCAAACATGATACAACCTTGTGCACAAAAAATATATCATATACACAATGTGCACTTCAAGTGAGAAAATCCTTTTAAAGTGAACAAATACTAGTTAATGCAAAGTAATATATTAAATATATAACTATACATTAAATCATTAAATCAACACTTGATTCAATGATCCGGTCATGTCGCATATAACCGGCTAGTATCCAATGTATCGGCTTATCGAATCAATCCTTGATTCGATAACTAGGTTATATCGCATACAACCATTCGACACATTCATCGCGAGAATGAAATACGGTATCACATACACGCATTATTCTCGGTCCCGCACATATCTCATATGCGCTCCTATTTCGTTTCGCTTGAGCTAGGAAACCTCTGTGTAGGACTCTAAAGACTCGTCAATACGCCGGCAGCAGGTGATGATCATATCAAACACCCGCAAGCCGCAAGCGGTCTGCTAAACGTAACAGCCACCCGGGTATTGAGCGATCAGAAGATCGACGAGCAATCCCGCTCACACTCCTGTGAATCCAACCGGTAACACTTACCGTACAGTCCGGTTTGTTCGTCTGATATGTCGCATATCTCGCCTAGGGGTGGTAAACGTCAGACCCCAGTAGCTTGATAAGTCATGCCGACGTGAAGTCCATGACATGTGTGAAACTACTGATAACACTTACCAGTAGGTCACTGCAACCCTGGCCAGAGATTTCCTGTTATGGCCAGTCGAGCATAGCGCAACATCAACCCCCAATACCGGGAGAGATGAATCCCCTCCTATAGCTCATTGCCTCCAAGTGAATCGGGACTGTACCCAAAAACCACCTGTTTGCATGACTCAGTAGAGCCGTGGTAGGGTGGAAATCAAAGCACAGTGGGAGACACACAAGACTCTATGACGATCTCGGGTCAACAGACTAAGCTGTACCAGTGTCACCAGAGAACTGCCATCTGACGTGAGGTATAATACCATCTGGGAGTTCTCGGCGAGTCCGTTCAGTGTACCCAGTCTCCACTGAGCACCCGCATACCATCTCCGATGTCAAACACCAATGGATATGGGATCATCCATCGCCCATCGCATGGGTCGAGAAGATATACGCTAGTCTACTCTGGAATATCGATGCCCCGTCTCGATATTCCCTCGACTAGGAACATTGAAGGATGTACTCATGGACTATCCAGGCCCCACTAGTATGATCTGCATCACAGTCCTGAAAGTCGAGTACACATCCTAAGGGCTTTATCAACATGTAACAGAGAGACAGAAAGTGTACACGTTAAGATAAAGAGCAACCAGATAGCGTACTATCATGTCGAGCAAGAAAGTCCTACCTATATATGTTCCAGCATCCACTACAATATACATCCAATGTACAGTAATGGCCTCTAGGGCATACATATAACTAACAATCTCCCACTTGCACTAGGGCCATCTGTAGCAGTGGTTGCAGTATCACATACTCAACCATCCCCTAAAAGTCTCTCTTTGGGAAAAGGCCTTCGTGAGTGGACCCGCCGTGTTGTCCTCTGAGTCTACTCTCCTAACCTCGATCATCCTGGAGATCAACTATCTCCATGATCAGGTGATGCTGCCTCAGAATATGTCTGGGTCACTGATGGGACCAGGGTTCCAGGGCCAAAACCGCACTTCCATTGTCATACAATGGCAGGAACCTAGTTCATCTTATGAACCAATATACACCCAAACTGCCTCTTTGGTAGTATCTTTAACAGCGATGTTACCAGCCTTTATCGTCTAGTTTGCCACAGTATCTAGCTTGGAACTCTTCCAACATACCGTTCCTTTACTGAGGGTAAAGACAATGCCTGTTACTGACATTCAGTCGTCTTTATCACCCTGGAACCTTTGCAGAGATTCTCCCCAGGATCGATTGATACCATCTCACTACATCTAGTGAGAATCCTAGCATCCAATTACATCTATCTCATAGATGAAAACTCAGGATTTTAGGAGGTATCACTTTGATCCTATTGGAGAATCTTTGTGATAATAGGAGATCGACCGATCGTAGCATAGGAAACTCTTTTCCTATCAAGAGTATGTTGTCCACGTACAATACGAGGATAACTACCTTACTCTCTACTACCGTTTTGTATATACAAGGTTCATCTACTATTTTGATGAAGTCAAATACTTTGACTACCACATCAAAACAGATGTTCCAACTCCGCGATGCCTGCTTCATCACATAAAACATCTTGCACGCGTTTCCGCTGCTCCCACTGTTTACGTAGCCCTCTGGCTGTGTTCTTATAGACATTTTCTTCTAAATCATTATTTAGAAAATTAGTCATGGCACCTAACCACCAGATATCGCAGTTATGGTATGTAGCAATGGCAAGTAGGATCTGGATGGACTTAAGCATAGTCCTTGGAAAAGGTTTCATCATTATCCGTGCCTGGTCGATGACGAAAACCTTTAACAAGTCTAGCATTGAAAGTCTCAACTTTTCCATCTACACCAAGTAATCTTCTCAAGATATACTTGCTCCTGATGGGGATTTAACCCTTCAGATATCGCAATCAAAGTCCATACTTTGTTGGTGTATATGGATTCCATCTCAGATCGCTAAGCATCCAGCCATTCTTACAGAGTCCCTACTCTTGATGGCCTGCTCGAATCTAGTTGGGTCATCATCTCATGATGCAATCCTTGCTCCCACTGTCATCGAGAAACCGAAGTATCTCTCAAGCAGGTGAGGAACCCTGCTAGATCGGCGGAGAGGCTGAGGTTCGTCGGAAACTATTGAATCCTTTGGTTCTGTCAAATCATTAGCAGTTTTGTATAGCTGGAACCTTTCCAGTTCTACAGAACTGATCTTGCCTCGATCTTGTCCGGATTTTGCTTTTGACATAGGCCGGACAATCCTAAATCTTAACTTACTTAAGAGATAGGCTCTTCCCATACCATATCTCATATGGAATGGTAGGCAGTGATCTGATTCGAACATAATTCAATAGGTACGCAGCTTCTCAAGCGCATAACCCCAAAAGGAAATAGGTAACTCAATAATACTCATCATAGAGCACACCATATCTAATATTGAGCGATTGCTCCGCCCTGATACACCGTTGTGCTGTGGTGTATTCAGAAGAGTAACACTGAGAGAGAATCTCATTCTCCTTTAGAATAGTCCAGGAATGCCATGCACAAGTATTCTCCTCCCTGATCACGACCCGAAAGTACGAAACGTGACTGGCACTTAGATTACGAGACGTCTAAAGGCGTACCGTAACCTAAGTCAGCCAAAGCCCAGAAAAATCTAAACCAAAATCAAAAGAGAGTGAAGGAAAACCTTTAATGAAAACGATTTTTCAAATCAATTAAGTTGCAAAGAATCCCTTTTTAAAAACATCATAAATTTCTGAAAATTTCAGCAGAGTCTCCCCCGTATTTTCTATCCCCCAAAATGGGTACAACAAGATAATAAACCTGTAATCATAAAATGGCATCCCCAAGCGGGAGCTAGCTCTTCGCCCAAGGCGGATCACAACCACATGCAATATAATAGTAATATCAAGAAAAGAGCATAAAAGAAATGCAAAATATCAGAAAACACATCGCCGGCTCAAGTGAGCTCGACCCAAAAGAAACCACAAATATACAACCTCTCAATCTCACCACTAGGTCACATATACAATATAAAATGGTAGATGGAGAATACTAGATACAATGATAAAGCAAAAGAAATAAAGTGTGCTCGCAACCCACCTACGGGCGATGTCGCGAGTCTGAGCAAAAGGAACTGATGATAAGATAGCCCGCCGATACAAGACTGACGGGTCCGACCTGCAAGACACTGTGGCACAACAGGGGTGAGTTGCCAGCTCGTGAGTAAATATAACATCTAATAAGGCAATCGTAAGAATGCACGCAATGCACCACAACATGCATGTCCATATGTGATATAATATTTCTAGTATGCCTGCACAGGTATGCAATGTCATTATTAAATCTTTAAGTGTTTTAAATGCTAAGGGTATTGAATTCTTAACTTTAGAAAATGAATATCTGTATAATAGCTAAGTACCATCAAGAAATCATCTGAAAACCCGTGTCAAGTATCGACACCAAATAGGAATCATATCTGTCTCAATATCGGGCTCCGTCAGTCCGGATCGGCCCATATCATAAATCTCACGACAACGGTCGGTATCCTCCGGATATCCGCCGCGCCAGACATCACCGGTAGGTAGTCTTCCCCTGCCAGGCTCATCATCTACAACTCGATCTTCTTGCCCCGGGGTACCATACCGGGCCCACCATGTACCCGAGACGGTTCATCCACTCCTCGAATCGGGTCTCGAAATCCAACAGAAAACATGAAAACTCATGGTGGACGACACATACATCACGAGAAAACCGCAACTTTGTTTTAAAAATGATAAATACAAGCTTTTGTTAAATTCTTGCGGTTTTCCCCGAAAATCCAGAAATCATAGAAAAACTGAAATCCTCAAGAAAATCATAGTGTCCACAAGTTAAATATGATAAATGTCTATGATATCAATGTATATGATGTGAATTTTGGATAGAATCTATGTAACTATGATGATAATGCGAGGTATAAGAAAGCTATGCAATTTCATATATCATGCATGAATGCAAGTGGCGATACTAAGTTAAACAGGTTCTATAGTGCACGTGGCATGGCAATTACCAAAGGCGTGTGTGTCACATGAATAGTGTACGTGCAACAGATGCCAATGGTAATGGTGTTCATGTCCTACAAAGTGATATCGCATAAGTATAGATGAATGTCCATGCAATCAAATATACTGTTCGCTATAAGGGTATGCAGTGTACATGAATGGATAAGCGAGCTAACATTATGAATCTTGCACAAGTAGGGTAATCCTAACTAGGGGGGCGCATCGCGCCATCCAGACGATTCCCCCATAGATGAATACATCTACTCACCTGAAATCCCCGCTAATCCGATCCGGCCACCGCCTTGCCTTTTCGCGCCGTGTCCGATGTTTCCCCGACCGATCCTATATTTGCACAATACCAAGCATAAGAATACAAAACCTAAAACGATGCAAGTCACAATATACAAATATCGACGCTCTCGAATTAATCATAACACGCACTCGGTGCGCGGGAAAACGCACGAAAATCGCTAACCTTTAACTAGAATCGTCATTTCGGGAAAATCGACAAAACTACAACCCGACTAGACGAAAACCCGCGTTCACGCACTCTAATAGTCCTATACGAAGCTAATTATATCGCTAACATAACGCATTTTGATCGCATTCTAATTTTCGTAAAAATCTAGTAAGCAAATTCAATACCCATTCGATGCAAACATCGAAATTTAATCGATTTAGCGAGCATATCATTACACAATTAACCACTCCAATCAATTAGATAACAAAACCCTAACTTAATCCAACCACCATGTTACAAACCCTAATTTTAAAATCAAATCCTTCTCTTGATTTTCCTAAACAAACATTTACTACTAAACTAATGCTTCAAATTTCAATTCTAGCATATTTAAACTACAAGTTAACAAAAAGATTAGAATCTTCACCTCACAAGCTTGAATCCTAGCTTGATCAAGTCACCAAGAAGCCTCCTTTCATCAAGTTTTTGAACTAATTTGGGTTGAAGAGAGAGTGGATTAGGGTTTAGTGTTGAATGGAGATGGAAATTTGTGAATTTTGTATGAATTTTGACATGAAAAATGAAGCAAAATGAAGTGAGAAGAGAGGGGATTTTCTGCAGTGAGCTCGGCCAGCAGGTGAGGGAGGGAGTTGTGGAGAAATTTGGAGAAGTTTCTAGGTCAATAAACATCATATGTTATCATTTAATGCTTTCACATCAACAATTTACAAAAAATACCTCATTTTACATCATTTTTCCATTAAATTTCCAACCCTAAAACCAAAAGTTTGCAAGACATGATATAATTTTATTAACACCATATTTTAGCTTATAAAGACTCCTAATTATGAAATTTACCTAATTAAATTTGTATTTATCACTAATTTAATGTATTTAAAAAGGCTTAAAATAATAAAAAAATAATTAATTACGAAATTTTTTTTTTAACTACAAAATTATAAGTGACATTTTAGTGAAAAAATTATAGTAATATCTTATCTAAATTTTGTATAATTAGGTCTACAATGAAAAATATCAATTTTGACTTTTTACGGAAAAAGCCGAAAAATTAGCGGATTACCGAAAAACTGCCTAAACGATTTTCGAAGGGTTACAATCTTCCCCCCTTAAAGAAATTCGGTCCCCGAATTTAGAATTTAACTACGCGTACCTTCAAAAAGATGGGGATATCTCTTCCTCATCTCGACCTCGGTCTCCCAGGTGACCTCCTCGCTGTTCGGGCCACGCCAAAGGACCTTGACGGACGGTATAACCTTCGACCTCAATTTCTTCACCTGCCGATCCAAGATGACCACCGGCTGCTCGGTGAAAGAAAGATCACGCTCTAGCTGGATCGTCTGGTGCTGAATCGCATGGGAAGGATCATGAAGGTACTTGCAGAGCATCGAGACATGGAATACGGGGTGAACATCGGGGAAGCTGGGCGGAAGAGCTAACCGATAAGTGACTGGACCAACGCGCTCTAGGATCTCAAAAGGACCAACATATCTAGGACTCAGTATCCCTTTCCGCCCAAATCTCATCACACCTTTCATCGGAGAGACCTTCAGGAAAACATGATCGCCAACAGCGAACTCGAGTCGGCGACGACGCTTGTCAGCATATGATTTCTGCCTGCTCTGTGCCGCTCTCATCCTGTCCCGAATCAGCTGTATCTTCTCGGTCGTCTCCTGTACAATCTGCGGCCCCAAAATACTGCTCTCCCTGAGCTCTGTCCAACATATAGGCGATCGACATCTCCTCCCATTTAAAGCCTCAAAAGGTGCCATCTGAATCGTCTCCTGGAAGCTATTACTGTAGGAAAACTCGATCAAAGGCAAATGACGATCCCAGCTACCACCGAAATCTAAAACACAAGCTCTGAGCATGTCCTCAAGAGTCTGAATAGTACGCTCCGACTGACCGTCAGTCTGCGGATGAAAGGCTGTGCTAAAACTCAATCGGGTGCCTAAAGCTTCCTGGAGTTTCTGCCATAATCGGCTGGTAAACTGGGTGCCACGGTCGGACACGATGCAAGTCGGAACACCATGCAGTCGCACTATCTCATCAATATAAACCTGGGCGTACTGAGAAAATCCAAAAGTGGTCTTCACTGGCAGGAAGTGAGCCGCTTTCGTCAGTCGATCCACAATCACCCAAATAGAGTCGTACCCTCGACTGGTCCTGGGTAGACCCACAACGAAGTCCATGGAGACTTGCTCCCACTTCCACTCAGGGATGGGCAAAGGCTGTAACTCGCCGGCTGGCCACTGGTGCTCGGCCTTGACTTGCTGACAAGTCAGGCATCTCGACACAAAGTCTGTAATATCCTTCTTCATCCCGTCCCACCAGTAAACCTTTCTCAAATCACGGTACATCTTGGTGGAACCTGGATGCACACTGTATACTGATCTATGTGCCTCCTCGAGGATATCACGCCTCAGTCCCTCTGAATCTGGCACGCACAGTCGAGTCCCAAATCGAAGTATCCCCTGATCATCAATCACGAACTCAGAAACTCTGCCCTGCCGAATCTGCTCAATAATCTCTAATGTACGGGCATCGCCGGACTGTGCCTCGTGGATACGGTCAAGTAACTGTGGGCGTGCTCTGAAATGGGCCAGCTGTCCCCCTGTAGGAGTAAACTCGAACTGCACTCTGCTATCACATAACACCTGCCAATCCGCTGTCGACTGCATCTGTACTGCGCTCAAACAAGATAAGCTACCTCCGGGCCTTCTACTCAAAGCATCTGCCACCACATTCGCCTTGCCCGGATGGTATAAAATCTCGCAGTCATAATCCTTCACCAACTCCATCCAACGGCGCTGTCTCAGGTTCAGGTCTCGCTGCTGGAAGATATACTTCAAACTCTTGTGGTCAGTGAATATCCGGCACGACTCACCGTATAGGTAATGTCTCCAGATCTTAAGTGCAAATACCACTGCAGCCATCTCTAAATCATGTGTGGGGTAGTTCTGCTCGTGTTTCCTCAGCTGCCAAGAAGCATATGCAATAACTCTATCGTGCTGCTGTAAGTGCACGGCGGGGCCCCGGCCGTCAATCCGACGGCCAAATGTGGAAGCGGTGATAAACTTTAATTTTTCTTGAACTGGCAAACCGCCGCGCACTAATACCCGGATCGAACCATTAATTAGTCCTAGCTAACTACAAGATGGGGAAGAGAGATATACCGACTGATCCAAGTCCTCCGGTCTTCTCGTCGTCGTCCCGATCTCCTGCGGAATGTCCTGTCTCCTCCTCGTCGCCGGAAGTGCACCACATCGCCTACTTCTTTTACGGGCTCCCACCTCAATGCCGAGGCAACTCGGGCACGAAGCTGGCTAGTCGACGTGCCCAAGATTTGCTGTAGAATGTAGTGTACAAGTCTCATTTTGGGGTTCATGGAGATGCCTTTGTGGTGGAGGAAAAAGAACTTGGAGAGAGGTGGGGAAAAATGTAGCATGCAAAGAATGAGAATAACATTTTCCCCTCACCCAAAGAAAAAGACCCCCTCCTCACTAGTGGCCGGCCATGCAAGAAAATGGAGAGAGAGAATAAAGTCAAGGGGTGGGTGGATCCATCATCCAAGGGAGAGTGTGAAGTGATCATGAAAAGGAATGATCACAAAACAAATCTAACACTCCAAAACCTAATCAACTCTCATCATATCCCCACAAGTCAAACCATGATGGAAAAGAAAGAGTCAAAGGATGGGCTCCATCATGAAACCATCATGATACAAATAATGCAAAGACCCCCTCCACAAATGCTTATTTGCAACAATGCAAATAAGCCCTCCTCCACCAAATTTCGGCCAATGAACGATACAAAGGAAATTGGCCGAAACGGAAAGCAAACTGGCAACTCCAGAAAACTGGTCCCGTAATAAATTACAGGAAAACCCCGATACTGTGCATACACACCCGCATCTGTATTTTGACCGAAATACAAATGCAATGAGACAAAATCTACACTGTACTATACTAGGATCCGGCTTAAACCAAAGCCGGCCAGTAATATCCGTTCGATCCTGATCCGTGCAATACCGCACGTATCTGATCGAACCCTGCCATATAACCATACGGCCTATAGTACAAAATGTCCGATCCTGATCCGTGCAATACCGCACGTATCTGATTGGACCTTGCCATATCTCCATACGGCCTCTACAACCTTTCGCCCGAAAGCTGAGTAACTGAATGTGGGGGACTCTAAAGACTCATCAACACCTTGGTTGTGGATTTAACAACTAGCATGTTAGAGGTATAAGCCAATACATAACGGGCTACCAGGTATTGACCAAAAGGGACGTCTGTGAGCGAACTCAGCCTGACTCCCTACTGAGCCTGTCAGTGACAATATCCGTATAGTCCGGTCCGTTCGTCTATGAGCATCGCATGGCGGGCCTAGGGGGTTGGTAAAAGTCAGACCCCCAAAAGCGGTACAAGTCGTGTCGGAGTGTAGCCCAGAACACCCTGAGATACTACTGGAATACCTACCAGTAAATCTCCTTGCCTCGGCCGAGGGCTTCGTGTAATGGCTCTCCTAGACACAGCACGACCTCACCCCCAATACCGGGAGAGACGAACCCCTGAAGATACGCTCACTGCCTCCATGTGGCTCGGGACTGTACCCAACTAAAACCTGTTTGCACGACTCCTTTGAGCCGTGGTAGGGTAGTAATCAAAGTACAGTGGGAACTCACACGAGACAAATGACGATCCCCAGGTCGATGAACTAACCTGCACACATGTCACCAGGGAACTGCCATCTGACGTCTGGTATATGACCAACTAGCATGTTCCCGGCGAGTCCTGTCCGGTGTACTCATAACCCAATGAGCACCTGTATACATCTTAGGTGATCCAACTGACACCAGTGGCTTGTGAGACCGGCCACCGCCCCTCGTCGAGGTCTCGACTGTATACACTAGTCTACTCTGGAGTATCGATGCCCTGTCTCGAAACTCACACGACTAGGGACCATTTAAGGATATGCTTATAGACCCCAGCTCCCACTTATATGATCGCCCTCATACTGCTGGTGGTCAAGCAAGAATCCTAGGGGCTCTATCAACGTGTAATAGCGACTTGTCAGGTCACTTAAAGCAGTACACGATGATAAAGGTAAACCAGATAGCATACTATCATCTCGAGTAAGACTGTCCTACCGGGATAGGTCCTCCATTAATCATTGCAATCACGTACCTGTGACCTAATAATTGACTCTGAGGGCACTATCTCTAACAATCTCCCACTTGCACTCAAGGCTAATTATTGCGATGTCGCATACTCACAGCCCGTGTGATACCGAACACCCAACTCCTCTACTAGTCAGTCTCACAAAGCTCGTTTGCGAAACTATTGCGTTCGAGGAATAGCCTCAGTGAGTGGATCCGCCTGGATGTTTCTTTCTATTTCTCTCTATATCTCATGTTCGCGGAGAAAGCCATCTCCCGAAATGAGCAATACCTGTCTTAGAATGTGTCTGGATGTCTGATGGGACCTAGCTCATAAATGAACTCCAAATCCAAACTTCTTAGACTGTATCGACAACTGAACTTAATCAGTATCCTGCGCCATGCCACCCTCAGTATTGCCTTGGACAACCTGTCCAAAATACTGCCCCTCGTCAGAAGGAAAAACTATAACTCTGACAACCTCCTTGTTGTCCAGGTCACCTTGGAAGCCTGGAATGATAACTGTCTCCGGAATGAGGCTGTTGTTATCATATCCCTAGAACATCCACTTGTGTTCTAGAACTGCTTCCGACTGTTTCTCCAGGATTGGATTAATGTCAACTTATCGCATCTAGTGCAAGAACAACATCTGGTGTGGTACTTGACATCTCATGATTGACTCAATTACCTAAGCAAGTGATCTGTCAATCATGCACATCCCTCTCCCCTTTAGTCTATGAGACACCTTTAGAGAGGGTGACTCCATCTTCTGCAGGTACACTACCGTGCATGGAGTCGTCCTTTCTAAATACCCTTAGAATGCTGTCTAAGTACCCAGATTGGGAGACTACCCAAATCTAGATCTAAAGCCATAGATCTAGTAACCAGAATGTCTGATATAATGTCCAAGTCCCATGTGGAGAAACCACTGTGTGACGACCAAAGTATAACTAATTGTAGTATAGGAGTTTCTTTTCCTACTCTGTGTATGTGATCCAAATACCAGGATATCACACCCTACTACCTTCTCAACAGATCCATCCCCTATTCTGATGAAGTCAAACCTATGACTGTCACGTCAGAAATAGATGATCTATCTCCGCTACATCTGCTTTAGTCTATAAATAGACATAAGCTACCTGTCCACCAATGCTTCCGCTGCTCCCACTGACTACGACAACCCTCTGGCAGAGTCATATAGACGTACACTTCTAAAGCGAGTTCAGAACGACGCTATATTCATCCTCCCGCCGGGTCTCGCAGCCTGGAACAACAGCAATGGTAATTGTGGGTAAACAAGAACTTCCCTGTCACCGTCCTTGAGGCTACCGTAGTACCTCTCGGGTGCCTGAAGTTACCCACCTTATCTGCGGAGTGGCCAATGGAATGTCAAACCGGATTGAATCTTTAGGTTCCTTGTCAAATCTTCAGTAATCGTTCGTGGTTCTGGAATCACCTCCAGTTCTACCATACTCCCACTACTGTTTTCTGAAAAAATCCATTTTTAATAAAACTGTGGCGAGTCTAGAACAATATTGCTATTGTTCATCCAGATGGTAGAAAGTCAACTCTCGTCATAGCCTGGGTCAACCCACAAACAGCCATTACAGAAACGTGCCTTGAGTTGTCCAGTGTCTGGTTTTAATCATAAACCGGACAACTCCCCGTACCTTAACAACGTTAAGATATGAACTGTTCTATATCCAATATAGAAACAGAGGCACTGATTTAATTGAACCAGATTCAAATCATGCAGCTGTCTCCAGTGCATATCAACTTAATGGAAGGAGGCCGATCAGCGTTACTCAACTTAGGAATGCTTCCAATTATGAGTAACCTGAAAGAGAAGCAAGTTCTCTTAATCATTACCATCAACTGAATACCGTACACAAGTATCTACATCTTCGATCACTTTGAAGAATCCCGATACTTGCAATACCTGGTTCTCTACTTTATTCAAATACCTATAACTTCTCAAAATTCGGACCCTGTGTTTCCGTGAAACACCTGTCTAAAAACTAGAGAAGTCATAAGTAAACCGAATATAGTATGAGGATCATCCCCTCTGTCCTGATGGACCCTGGACAATATACAGTACTCTGTATAAGTCCCTTGAGTCTGAAAACTCATTCACTGTGTGTCGTAGGTTGAAAACTGTACTTATGGTTAAGAAGAATTACACCGCTGTTTAATGCTCCTTACCTAACCATCCACTGATATAGGTAAATGTCGTAGACATAATTTCATAAAGGTATATCTCACTCTATGAAAATAGACGTACAGATATATCAATTTGAAATTGGTGCATAACAGCGGATATTCAAAACAAAATATTTGCCGACCGGCAAACTACCCAGGTGACTTCCTCAAATATCACCGATTACAACGAATCCCGATATAATGAGGATGATCACCCAATTCCCAATAACTTACTCCCACTCATCATCTGTAAAACCATACAGATGTGAGAATCAAACCTGGTAAATACATACCCTGGAGTAAGTATTTAATCGGAAAATCTGTTTTCTTTTAACTTTACACAGTGAAACTGAAACATTGAAATGTTTCGATGGGGTATCCCGGTATTCGTCGTAATGCCTCTTCCATATTCACGACTGTAACCGTATAATTCTTTGCCACCTCCCCCAAATCCCTTTATATGTCTTTAGTCATTACCTTCTGCACACCCCTTAGGCCAAATGGTTTTCTTCCTTCCCTACTGTTCGGCACCAGCCTATGGTTTGGAAGAAGACTATCCAATAAGCATAAATGGTGTACTGTCCTTATCCAAGGAGCACTCGCAATGCGAGAGGAGGTGAGGATAAAAGACAACCGAATAAACCTTATTCCTATTTCTCCTGAACCAGAATCCATCCCCGAACTGGAACAAGTTCCTTTCGAGTTCGTATATAACCATACGATGGAATATCCAATAAACTGTGGATCTTCGTAGTGATACGGAGTGTCCTGGAGAAATACAAAGGTGATTTAGGACTGGCGAAAAAATACTTGGTTTGGTCGTGAATATCTGTTGCAATTTACTTTGCCCTCTTACTAATCCCTTGCTTTGTCTTAACTTAATACCTTCTGCACACCATCGTTATGCTAATTGGTTTTCTTCATTCCCTACCGTTCGGCACCTGCCTATGGTTTGGAAGAAGACTATCCAATTTGCGTAATAGGTGTACTATCTCCTAAACCAAGGAGTACTCGCAACCTGAGAGAAGGTAAAAGGAAAAGACAACTGAATAGTCCTATCCGTTTCCTCCAGAACCTGAAACCATCCTCGAATAAATTCCTTCGAGTTCGTATCTAACCATACGATGGTTTTGTCCAATGGAAGTGGACGTTCGTAGTAATACGGGGTGTCCTGGAGAAAAGGGTAAAAGTGGGAGTGGCAATGAGGTTTGCAACTCTGACAATCCAAAAGCCAGTGTTTAAGAAGGTTCGGTCAACTTGGTCACTGAGTCATAGTCTTAGGGTCGGGTCAATGGTCGCTGCCAAAGAGAGAGAGAAAAGAAACACTCAGCGTGCACTCTAACCTAGATCAGAATGGTTACCAATTTATCTAATCTGGAATCCTCCCACTGTACCTCAAATTCTCCTCCAAACCTGAAAGAAGAATTAGTCGGGGTTACCCGAGGAGTAAACTAACTCATCAGTGGGAATCGGGATCCAACTATCATCGCATGATAACGTGACGGAATCCGCTCACGTCATCACACTCCAGAAGGTATGCGCATATCTGGCAAGTTTCAGTTCTTTTGAAACTCCCGATGAGATTTCTGCCCCATGCTCTTATGACCTTGACTTTGGCCAACAAATCATAAGTCACATGTCAAGTTCTACCCGTCATTCTCCAGGTTGATTTGAATCCACCCGCACAAGCCCTTGACTTTGGCCAACAAGGCTATACGACTGTTCCAAACCAACGCATCTATCTATGCTGCATATGAATAACCAACAGCTACCAAACACTGTGCCTTGACTTTGGCCAACAAACACAGCTTGAATACTATTGACTACCCATATGAAACGACGGAGGGCTACGAATGGTTTCTGGCGAAAACCTTTAACGTAATGAACTTGATATCGTTGAAGGAACGGATAGCTTTTTGAAAATATAGTGACGAAAACCGTTGCTAAAGAGGTCACTCCCGGTGAAGGGATCTCGGCTCTTTCCCCGTAGAATGAGGTGCAGGATATTCCAACTGAATACCACGGTGCAAAGCAAAAGTAATCGGCTATAGTGAAGTTAATGCCCTGACGCAAACTTTTTGTCCAAGGGGTCACTCCCGGTGAAGGGATCTCGGCCCTTGCCTCGTCGACTGAGGAGCAGGATATTCTAACTGAATACCACGATGCAAAACAAAAGTGAACGTCCTTGCAATAACATCTTTTTGAAAAGTGCTCCAACAACATCAGATTAGGTTTGTTTTTAACTTGCATTGATCCGAATCAACGCAGTCCCATCAATTGATCACACCACAAAGAACGAAAATATACTGATGTACGTATATGCCATCCGCATTCGCCACTGGGTCCCGTCATTACCCGTTAGGTTAGCTAACTAACGACAGAGCGGGGACTGGACTAGCGCAGATGCAAAACATATACAACATCTACTAATATATATACCAATATATTATATTCGCTCAAGGCGTGATAAAATGCAACATCACAGAAAATGTACAGCATCACAGAAACAATACAGATATCTGGGATCCCCGGGTTTCACAGAGCCGCTGAAACCCGACGTTCCCCTGGTCGTGTGGATAGCCTGTGCAATGAAATCCTAGACCCCTACGGGCGCGGCAAGTCACCCGCCAAAACCTGAAGCGAGGCAGCCCCCTTCAGCGCCGTGAATGGACCACCCAGCACTTCACGGAATCCGGTAACTTGGGCACCCCTACTGGGTCAACCTGTACCCCCTACGAGTGCGGCGAATAGCCCGCCAATCCTAGAGTGAAGCCCCCTCCGTCCCAATGCCATGAGATGCGGGCTTGTTGCCCTCTAGAACCCGGCTATCCGTGCACCCCTCCGCGGGGCAATCCTAGTACAGAAAGTAAAATATACATACAACGGGTACATCGACCGCAACCTGGCCGTGCCCCAAAATAATAATACAATCAGGCAGTGACGGCAGTCCACATGTCGGACGCTCGCCCCGCAATATCAAATGTACATAATACAACCACAACTGTACTAGCATTGCATCCAGACTATCCCCACGACCGATCCGCAAGATCACAGCAAAAACAGAACATCAACGTGAAAGTCACGTTCGCAAATCCGTCTAACCGGGTTATAGCAGTTAGACCGGATTTACCGATCAAGTGACATTCACGGTCGCAGATATAATGTAAATACTGTGAAATAATGTGTTTAAAATATCCGATCAATCAAAATTATAATAAGTGGGCCCCAAGTACTACTGTAGCAGATCAGGAAATTCTGGGCCCAATATTAATATTCCAAAACCCCAATTTTAACCCCAGAAAGATACTGTAGAAATTTGGTGCAGGGAACCCAACAGTGTGCGGCGGAACCGCGGCCCAAAGGGGTGTTTGGCCACGGTTCCGCGCTCCTACTGTGGAGTTGTTGCATCGAATTTTTACAGAACTCTTATAATCTCCAGTACATCACTTTTCTGTAACCTGAAAAATTTTTCGACACCAAAAAATTTCAACAGAAAACTGATGTGAACAAAAATGTAGATTTTGGAATTTTGGTCGATCGGAAATGCAAAACACATTAAACCAAGCTAGACTAAGTTAATGGCGAGGCTTTGATACCACTGTAAGTGCACGGCGGCGCCCCGGCCGTCAATCCGACGGCCAAATGCGGAAGCGGTGATAAACTTTAATTTTTCTTGAACTGGCAAACCGCCGCGCACTAATACCCGGATCGAACCATTAATTAGTCCTAGCTAACTACAAGATGGGGAAGAGAGATATACCGACTGATCCAAGTCCTCCGGTCTTCTCGTCGTCGTCCCGATCTCCTGCGGAATGTCCTGTCTCCTCCTCGTCGCCGGAAGTGCACCACATCGCCTACTTCTTTTACGGGCTCCCACCTCAATGCCGAGGCAACTCGGGCACGAAGCTGGCTAGTCGACGTGCCCAAGATTTGCTGTAGAATGTAGTGTACAAGTCTCATTTTGGGGTTCATGGAGATGCCTTTGTGGTGGAGGAAAAAGAACTTGGAGAGAGGTGGGGAAAAATGTAGCATGCAAAGAATGAGAATAACATTTTCCCCTCACCCAAAGAAAAAGACCCCCTCCTCACTAGTGGCCGGCCATGCAAGAAAATGGAGAGAGAGAATAAAGTCAAGGGGTGGGTGGATCCATCATCCAAGGGAGAGTGTGAAGTGATCATGAAAAGGAATGATCACAAAACAAATCTAACACTCCAAAACCTAATCAACTCTCATCATATCCCTACAAGTCAAACCATGATGGAAAAGAAAGAGTCAAAGGATGGGCTCCATCATGAAACCATCATGATACAAATAATGCAAAGACCCCCTCCACAAATGCTTATTTGCAACAATGCAAATAAGCCCTCCTCCACCAAACTTCGGCCAATGAACGATACAAAGGAAATTGGCCGAAACGGAAAGCAAACTGGCAACTCCAGAAAACTGGTCCCGTAATAAATTACAGGAAAACCCAGATACTGTGCATACACACCAGCATCTGTATTTCGACCGAAATAAAAATGCAATGAGACAAAATCTACACTGTACTATACTAGGATCCGGCTTAAACCAAAGCCGGCCAGTAATTGTAAGTCCACGTTGCGACCCCCGGTTCTTACGGGGAGGCGGAAACGGTATAAAAATCAAATTTTTAGCGCAAGGGGCAACATGGACTAAGCAAAGTCGGGATCTTTAACTAAACTAAAACTAGCATACTTAGCTAAAGAGAGTTAGCTACTCGGATGAAGATGGTTATACCTAAACTTGAACTCCTTCTTCTTCAAAATTTGTAGAGGTTGATGGTTCTCTTTTTGTCGCCTTCTTCCGTCGAAGATGGATCCACCTCGAGAGTTCAACCTTTGGGCTCTTCCTCGTGCTTTGAGTGAACTAGGATTTCCGGCTTGCCAAACCTTGAACCTAAAATGAGTAGAGAGTGTCTAAGGGGTGCTTTTCTTTTTAAAGAGAAGGATTCTCAACACATGAGAAGGTTTCTCTTTAGCTAGAGGAAGAAGAAGATGAAGTGAAGAGAGAGAATGAATATGATAGAATGAGCTATCCTTTTTCTTTCTTGCAACCATAATGCAAAAGAAAAAGAATTATCAATAATAATAATAATGAAAATGAAAAGGTTGATGGAAAGTTTTAGAATGACCATTATCATTTCAAACATTAAATGAATTTGCTAGAATCAAAGAGCATCTTTCTTTTGTAATGATGATGGTCAAAACTTCAACCATGGTCAACAAGTCAACCACGGTCAACAAGTCAACAAAAACCAACCATGACACAATTTCATTTTATTATATATTATTAATTGATATAATACAATTCCATTAGGGTTTGGAAAAAGACGACTGTCAACTGTGCATACGCACCCGTTCCGAAACCCTAATGAAATACCTCATCCTCCGCCTCAAGCAACTGTGCATACACACCTGCATTCTCGTTCCGAGGAACAAGAATACCAAGAGATAAAAGCAACCCCAAAACATATACCAGTATCTGGCTCAAACCAGAGCCTGCCAGTATAATCCGTCCGGACTCCAAACGTGCACAAGTGCGCGGATGAGAACGAACCCTGTCGCAAAACCATGCGACCTCTACTCTGTTTTGCCCAGAGGCGAATACCCTCTGTGTGGGACTCTAAAGACTCGACACTACGCTGGCAGTGGGTTTAACCACAGACCGCAAGCGGCACTAGCTGTGCGTAACGGTCCCCAGGTAGATGCCGACAAGAAGGCTGACGAGGTGAAACCCCATCTGAACTCCTACTGAGTCTGAATGTGACATTCTCCGTACAGTCCGGTCTGTTCGTCTGATACATCGCATGTCGGGCCTAGGGGGCGGTAAAACGTCAGTCCCCCAATAGCGGTACAAGTCGTGTCGGAGTGAAGCCCAAAACACCCTGAGACAACACTGGAACCTACCAGTATATCTCGCTTGCCCTAGCCAGGGACTACTCGTGTAATGGCTCTCCTAGACACAGTGCGATGTCAACCCCCAATACCGGGAGAGACGAATCCTGTCTAACCGTCACTGCTTCCAAGTGCTTCGGGACTGCACCCAACCACCACCTGTTTGCACGACTCCTTTGAGCCGTGGTAGGGTAGTGATCAAAGTGCAGTGGGAACACACTCGAGGCGAAGTGCCAGTGTCAAGTCAGCGGACTAAGCTGTACTCATGTCACCTGGGAACTGATAACTGACGATAGGTATAATACCAACCTTTCAGTTCCCGACGAGTCCTGTCCAGTGTACTCGTAACCCAACGAGCACCCGTATACTATCTCCAGTACGACGTACTGATGGCTGTGGGACAGACCATCTCCCACACTGGGATGAGAAGCGCATACGCTAGTCTACTCCGGAGTATCGATGCCCTGTCTCGATAGTCCTACGACTAGGGACCTGTATAAGGATGTGCCTATAGATTACCCAGCCCCCACTAGTGTGACTGCCATCACAACGCTGGTAATCAAGCAAAGATCCTAAGGGCTCCACTAATGCGTATAAGTGATATACTGAAATAAACACAAGTACACATTGAAGTAGAAACAAACCAAGTAGCATACTACTATATTGAGCAAGATTGTTTATACAAGGTGAATATCCCAAGCTTCCATCAAGTAATATACAAACTAGTATGATACAGTAATGGCCTTTAGGGCATATACACTAACAATCTCCCACTTGCACTAAGGCCATGAACTGGCGTACCGAAGACCTATCATCTCGATCAGCCGCTCGAACTGAGTCTGGGGTAAGGCCTTGGTGAATGGATCTGCAGTGTTCTCCTCTGAAGCAACCCTCCGAACCTCGATCTCCTTGCGATCCACGATCTCCCTGATCAGGTGATACCGCCTCAAGATGTGCCTGGATCTCTGATGGGACCTGGGTTCCTTTGCTAAAGCTATAGCCCCGTTGATGTCGCAATACAGAGGTACTGGGTCAACAATGGACGGAACCACCTGAAGTTCTTTTAAGAACTTCCTTATCCAGACAGCTTCTTTTGCGGCATCAGATGCAGCGATGTATTCCGCTTCCATAGTCGAGTCTGCAACGGTTTCCTGTTTGGAACTCTTCCAACACACCGCCCCTCCATTGAGGGTAAAGACAAAACCCGACATGGACTTGGAATCATCCTTGTCACTCTGGAAGCTGGAGTCAGCAAAGGCTTCAATCTGGAGGTCTTTTCCGCCATACACCAAGAACATCTCCTTAGTCCTTCTCAGGTACTTGAGAATGTTCTTTACTGCTATCCAGTGTTTCTCCCCAGGGTTTGACTGATACCGGCTTACCACACTCAGTGCATAAGCTACATCCGGTCTGGTACACAACATCGCATACATTATAGAGCCTACCGCAGAAGCGTAGGGTATAATAGACATGCGATCCCTCTCCAAATCAGTCTTGGGAGACATCTCTTTAGAGAGGGTGATCCCGTGACAAGCCGGTAGGTTACCGCGCTTGGAATCTTCCATACTGAATCTTTTCAGTACGGTGTCGATGTACCTGGACTGTGAAAGTCCTAATATCCTTTTGGATCTATCACGATGGATCCGGATCCCCAGGATGTAAGAGGCATCACCCAGGTCTTTCATGGAGAACCTGTGTGACAAGAAACCCTTGACAGATTGTAGCATAGGAATGTCATTTCCTATTAAGAGAATGTCATCCACGTATAAAACAAGGAATACTACAGTTCTCGCTACAAATCTACTATAGATGCATGGTTCATCTGGATTTTTGATAAAGTCAAATTCCTTGACCGTCTCATCAAAACAGATGTTCCAACTCCGCGATGCCTGCTTTAGTCCATAGATGGACTTAAGCAACTTGCACACCTTTCCGCTGCTCCCACTCTGAATGAAACCCTCTGGCTGATCCATATAGACACACTCCTCTAAACTTCCATTTAGAAAAGCGGTTTTTACGTCCATCTGCCAAATCTCATAATCGTGGAAGGCAGCAATGGCAAGAAGGATCCGAATGGATTTCAGCATAGCCACTGGAGAAAAGGTTTCGTCATAGTCCAAGCCAGGTCTTTGACGGAAACCCTTTGCTACAAGTCTAGCTTTATAGGTCTCAACCTGTCCATCTACACCAATCTTCCTTTTGAAGATCCACTTGCATCCTACGGGTTTTACCTCGTCTGGAGCAATGTCCAACGTCCATACTTTGTTGGTGTACATGGACTCCATTTCGGTCCACATTGCATCCAGCCATTTTACCGAGTCAACGCTCTGAACGGCCTGCTGGAAGCTAGTAGGCTCATCATAGTCTATGATGCAATCCTCTCTATCCCCGTCTATGAGAAAACCGTAGTATCTCTCGGGCTGATGAGACTGCCTACTACTTCTGCGGAGCGGCGTAGGAATGTCCTGTTCATTTGAACCCTCTGGTTCCACTAAGCTTTCAGTAATAGTCTGTGGTTCTGGAATTTCTTCCAGTTCTACTGCGCTCCCACTTAATTCTTTTTCTAAGAACTGATGTTCTAGAAAGTGGGCATGACGAGAAACAAGAACTTTTTGTTCCTCTTCGTAGTAGAAGAGATATCCCTTGGAATTCTTTGGATATCCCACAAACTTACACAGTACTGAGCGCGCCTCGAGCTTGTCCGCATGCTGCTTTTTAACAAAAGCTGGACTTCCCCAAGTCTTAATGTGACTGAGATGGGGTCTCTTCCCACACCATATCTCATATGGTGTAGTAGGCACAGTCTTAGTAGGAACTCGGTTCAAAAGGTACGCAGCTGATTCTAGCGCATACCCCCAGAATGATCGCGGTAACTCAGTGTTACTCATCATGGACCGTACCATATCCAATAGGGTTCGGTTCCGTCTCTCCGATACACCTTTGTGTTGCGGAGTGTATGGAGGAGTAAGCTGAGAGAGAATCCCGTTCTCTTTTAAATAATTCAGGAACTCGGCACTTAAGTATTCTCCACCTCGATCCGATCTTAGAATCTTGATACTTTTGCCGGTTTGTTTTTCTACTTCATTCTTAAATTCCTGGAATTTTTCAAAAGCTTCGGACTTATGTTTCATTAAGAAGACATAACCGTATCTTGAAAAATCATCCGTAAAAGTAATGAAGTAAGAATAACCGCTTCGCGCATGTGTAGACATTGGACCGCACACGTCGCTGTGTACGAGTCCCAAGAGCTCGCTCGCTCTTACTCCGTGTCCAGTGAACGGAGTCTTTATCATCTTTCCTTTGAGACAGGATTGACAAGTGGCATATGATTGATATTCGAACGGATCCAAATATCCTTCTGTATGTAACTTAGTCAACCTTCTCTCATTGTTGTGACCCAGTCTACAATGCCATAAGAAAGTCTGATTGATATCTGGAGACTTTCTTTTGTGTGTATTCTGGATATTGAAAATCTGTGGTTGGTTTAATACGTATATACCATTGCTCAGTGTACCTGACCCAATCAGAACTTGATTAAGGTGAATGTTTACAACATTACTTACAAACGCAAATTCATAATCTTCTTTAGAAACCAAAGATACAGAAATGATATTACAAGTTGCGTTGGGTACAAAAAAGCAATTACGCAAAACCAAAACATGCCCATCTGACATTCCTAGGTGATAGTCCCCCACGGCTTTAGCATCCATGCTAGCTCCGTTCGCAACTCTGAGGGTCATGTCACCTTCCTTCAAAAACCTACGGTTTCTCAACGCCTGCAAAGAATTACAGATATGAGATCCTGATCCGGTATCCAATACCCAGGAAGTAGAGTTTATAGAAAGACAGTTTTCAATAACATACACACCTGAAGCTGAAGCCGCAACCTGCTTCAGTTCCTGTGTCCTGGCTTTCCAAGCCCTGCAATCTTTCTTCCAGTGTCCACTCTTATGACAATAGAAGCATTCTTCCTTTCCAACAAGCTTCCCCGCAATCTTTGTTGCCTTTTCCTTTCCCTTCATACCCACTTTACTAACACCGCCTCTTGGTTTGGCGGGGGCTTTCTTCCTCTTTCCCTTGGCTTTCGCCTTGGACCTAGAGGAAGAAGATCCTCCTACAAACAAAGCGGGTGTTTCCCTACCCTTTTGTAGGGTTCCCTCTGCGCTCCTCAGCAGGTTGAGGAGTTCTGAAAGTTCAACTTCCTTTTCTTGCAAGTTGAAATTCAGTATGAACTGGGCGTAAGTGGATGGAAGGGACTGGAGAATTAAATCTGTATAGAGTTCACTATCCAACGTGGTCCCAAGTTCTGCGAGCTCCTCAGTGTAGCCAATCATCTTAAGCACGTGGTCCGCTACCGATGATCCGACGGCCAACTTTGTCGAAAACAACTTCTTCGACACTTCGTATCTTGCGATACGAGACTGCTCTCCATACAGTTCTTTTGTATGGAGAAATATGGACTCGAGGTCCATATTCTCATGCCTCCTCTGATGTTCGTTGTCCATAGAGGCAAGCACGAGGCACCTGGCCTTCGCGCAATCAATCTCCCAAGTCTTACGGATTTCCTTATCCGCGACGCTGGAGGTGGGACCTGGGACGGGGGGAGCTTTGGTGGTAAGAAGATACCCCAGCTTGTTGTAAGCGATTGCCAATTTGACATTCCTGAGCCAATCTCTGTAGTTTGGCCCTGTCAGTATGTTTTTATCTAGAAGTAACTTAAGTCCAGTCATTTCGAATTTGGTCGCTGCAGGGGGGAGAGAAGAAACACTTTAGCACGATGCTCTTGCAAGTTTAGAATGGTTTTTAATTTGTCTAAACAGGATGGCTCCCACTGTCTCTCGAATCCCTCCTCAAACCACAAAGGAAGAATTAGCCGGGATCAATCCCACCGCACAATACTTGCTTAACCGTTCAGCCAGGCCAGTGTTGGTACTTCGAGGGAGGTTTTCCAACGCTTTCGCGAAGTTCCTTAATTTAAGAACCTCTTTTCCCTGGGGGCGTAGCCCCGCTAACACCTTTCTAGGCACCTACTAGGTTTATAGCATTGATCGTTTAGTGAGAAATTTCCCGAGGAGTAGCATATACTCACAGTAGGATCGGGATCCAAATATCATTGCGTGACGAAAAATGAAGGAATCCTACCATAATCATCACACTCCAAATGGTATGCAAATCTAGCAAGTTTCAGTACTTATGAAACTCCCGATGTGGATTTTTGCCCCATGCTCTTATGACCTTGACTTTGGCCAAAATATCATAAGTCACATGTCAAGTTCTACCCGTCACTTTCCAGGTTAATTTGGATCCATCCGTACATACCCTTGACTTTGGCCAAAATGGCAGCACGACTGTCCCAAACCAACGCATCTATCTATGCTACACATGAACACCCAATAGCTACCAATCACTGTGCCTTGACTTTGGCCAAAATACACAGCTTGAATACTATTGCCTATTCATGCGAAACGACGGAGGGCTACGAATGGTTTTGGTAAAACCGTGAACGTAGTGAACTTGATATAATCGATGGAACGAGATAGCTTTTAGAAGGAGTGGCTCAAGCTCCGCATTTAAAAGTTAGTTTTGAAAAGAACCGAGTGGTTTTTCGAAAGTGTTCCAACGATTTTAACTTGGTTTATTATCTTGCATTAGTTCTTTTAATGCGTGATATTCTTGCATTAGTTCTTTTAATGCGTCCCATCATTTAATCCTACCATTGCAGAAAACAACCAAAATATGACGTACGCTTATGCCATTCGCATTCGCCACGGGGTCCCGTCATCACTCGTTAGGTTACTTAACTAACGACAGAGCGGGGGCTGGGCTAGTGCGGCTGTAAAACATAAGCAACGCCTAAATAGAAAGCAATGATAGACATTACAGATCACAGATGAATACATTGGATATATTAGCAATCCGCAATCCTTTCGAGCCTGCAACGAAAAGCGGATTACACGGTCGCGGTGAATAGCCAAATACCCCACCCAAGACCCCTACGGGTGCGGCAAACTACCCGCCAAGTACCCGGTAGTTTGTGCACCCCTCCATGGGTCTATCCTAGGAGCAAAAACAGTAAAAAGAATTATACAATGACGGCTACAACCCCGACCCGGTTGTGCGGCCAAACAAATAATAATATTACATCAATTTACATTTACAATGAATGAAAGAAAAACAAAAGCTCATCTCACATCCACCCCGGCTATTCACCCGCGACAGTCCAACACATTCATATACACAATCCAATATCAAACACAGATCATGTATAACCCCGACTAATCGACCTATAGCGATTAGCCGACGTTCAATACAAGCAAACATCACAGATATAACCATCATAGTCAAAGTGCAGTGAAGTTCGGAAAAAAATACGGAATTATAGGACCCCAAAAGTGAATTTCAGTTCTGGAAAATCTGGGCACATATAATATATTTTAAAAATCCCAAAACCAACACAGACACACACTGCACGAAAAACGATGCACAGAAGACGACAAACCGCGGCGCTTCCGCGGTACATGCCTACCTCGTGCGGCGGAAGCGCGGCGGTTTGAACGAATCACTGCATCGTTTTTCTTGGGTGTTCACACAAAACCCTGAGCCGAATTTCCAAGTATAAAGTATTTCATTTAGAGCAGAAAACATTTCAACAGAAACTTAGGGTTTTGTTTTTCCGGTTTTGTGATTTTTTTTCGGTTCCGAACTTCGTTACACTTCACTACCAAGCTAGTTTAAGTTTAGTTAGGCTCTGATACCACTGTAAGTCCACGTTGCGACCCCCGGTTCTTACGGGGAGGCGGAAACGGTATAAAAATCAAATTTTTAGCGCAAGGGGCAACATGGACTAAGCAAAGTCGGGATCTTTAACTAAACTAAAACTAGCATACTTAGCTAAAGAGAGTTAGCTACTCGGATGAAGATGGTTATACCTAAACTTGAACTCCTTCTTCTTCAAACTTTGTAGAGGTTGATGGTTCTCTTTTTGTCGCCTTCTTCCGTCGAAGATGGATCCACCTCGAGAGTTCAACCTTTGGGCTCTTCCTCGTGCTTTGAGTGAACTAGGGTTTCCGGCTTGCCAAACCTTGAACCTAGAATGAGTAGAGAGTGTCTAAGGGGTGCTTTTCTTTTTAAAGAGAAGGATTCTCAACACATGAGAAGGTTTCTCTTTAGCTAGAGGAAGAAGAAGATGAAGTGAAGAGAGAGAATGAATATGATAGAATGAGCTATCCTTTTTCTTTCTTGCAACCATAATGCAAAAGAAAAAGAATTATCAATAATAATAATAATGAAAATGAAAAGGTTGATGGAAAGTTTTAGAATGACCATTATCATTTCAAACATTAAATGAATTTGCTAGAATCAAAGAGCATCTTTCTTTTGTAATGATGATGGCCAAAACTTCAACCATGGTCAACAAGTCAACCATGGTCAACAAGTCAACAAAAACCAACCATGACACAATTTCATTTTATTATATATTATTAATTGATATAATACAATTCCATTAGGGTTTGGAAAAAGACGACTGTCAACTGTGCATACGCACCCGTTCCGAAACCCTAATGAAATACCTCATTCTCCGCCTCAAGCAACTGTGCATACACACCTGCATTCTCGTTCCGAGGAACAAGAATACCAAGAGATAAAAGCAACCCCAAAACATATACCAGTATCTGGCTCAAACCAGAGCCTGCCAGTATAATCCGTCCGGACTCCAAACGTGCACAAGTGCGCGGATGAGAACGAACCCTGTCGCAAAACCATGCGACCTCTACTCTGTTTTGCCCAGAGGCGAATACCCTCTGTGTGGGACTCTAAAGACTCGACACTACGCTGGCAGTGGGTTTAACCACAGACCGCAAGCGGCACTAGCTGTGCGTAACGGTCCCCAGGTAGATGCCGACAAGAAGGCTGACGAGGTGAAACCCCATCTGAACTCCTACTGAGTCTGAATGTGACATTCTCCGTACAGTCCGGTCTGTTCGTCTGATACATCGCATGTCGGGCCTAGGGGGCGGTAAAACGTCAGTCCCCCAATAGCGGTACAAGTCGTGTCGGAGTGAAGCCCAAAACACCCTGAGACAACACTGGAACCTACCAGTATATCTCGCTTGCCCTGGCCAGGGACTACTCGTGTAATGGCTCTCCTAGACACAGCGCGATGTCAACCCCCAATACCGGGAGAGACGAATCCTGTCTAACCGTCACTGCCTCCAAGTGCTTCGGGACTGCACCCAACCACCACCTGTTTGCACGACTCCTTTGAGCCGTGGTAGGGTAGTGATCAAAGTGCAGTGGGAACACACTCGAGGCGAAGTGCCAGTGTCAAGTCAGCGGACTAAGCTGTACTCATGTCACCTGGGAACTGATAACTGACGATAGGTATAATACCAACCTTTCAGTTCCCGACGAGTCCTGTCCAGTGTACTCGTAACCCAACGAGCACCCGTATACTATCTCCAGTACGACGTACTGATGGCTGTGGGACAGACCATCTCCCACACTGGGATGAGAAGCGCATACGCTAGTCTACTCCGGAGTATCGATGCCCTGTCTCGATAGTCCTACGACTAGGGACCTGTATAAGGATGTGCCTATAGATTACCCAGCCCCCACTAGTGTGACTGCCATCACAACGCTGGTAATCAAGCAAAGATCCTAAGGGCTCCACTAATGCGTATAAGTGATATACTGAAATAAACACAAGTACACATTGAAGTAGAAACAAACCAAGTAGCATACTACTATATTGCGCAAGATTGTTTATACAAGGTGAATATCCCAAGCTTCCATCAAGTAATATACAAACTAGTATGATACAGTAATGGCCTCTAGGGCATATACACTAACAGTAATATCCATTCGATCCTGATCCGTGCAATACCGCACGTATCTGATCGAACCCTGCCATATAACCATACGGCCTGTAGTACAAACTGTCCGATCCTGATCCGTGCAATACCGCACGTATCTGATCGGACCTTGCCATATCTCCATACGGCCTCTACAACCTTTCGCCCGAAAGCTGAGTAACTGAATGTGGGGGACTCTAAAGACTCATCAACACCTTGGTTGTGGATTTAACCACTAGAATGTTAGAGGTATAAGCCAATACATAACGGGCTATCAGGTATTGACCAAAAGGGACGTCTGTGAGCGAACTCAGCCTGACTCCCTACTGAGCCTGTTAGTGACAATATCCGTACAGTCCGGTCCATTCGTCTATGAGCATCGCATGGCGGGCCTAGGGGGTTGGTAAAAGTCAGACCCCCAAAAGCGGTACAAGTCGTGTCGGAGTGTAGCCTAGAACACCCTGAGATACTACTGGAATACCTACCAGTAAATCTCCTTGCCTCGGCCGAGGGCTTCGTGTAATGGCTCTCCTAGACACAGCACGACCTCACCCCCAATACCGGGAGAGACGAACCCCTGAAGATACGCTCACTGCCTCCATGTGGCTCGGGACTGTACCCAACTAAAACCTGTTTGCACGACTCCTTTGAGCCGTGGTAGGGTAGTAATCAAAGTACAGTGGGAACTCACACGAGACAAATGACGATCCCCAGGTCGATGAACTAACCTGCACACATGTCACCAGGGAACTGCCATCTGACGTCTGGTATATGACCAACTAGCATGTTCCCGGCGAGTCCTGTCCGGTGTACTCATAACCCAATGAGCACCTGTATACATCTTAGGTGATCCAACTGACACCAGTGGCTTGTGAGACCGGCCACCGCCCCTCGTCGGGGTCTCGACTGTATACACTAGTCTACTCTGGAGTATCGATGCCCTGTCTCGAAACTCACACGACTAGGGACCATTTAAGGATATGCTTATAGACCCCAGCTCCCACTTATATGATCGCCCTCATACTGCTGGTGGTCAAGCAAGAATCCTAGGGGCTCTATCAACGTGTAATAGCGACTTGTCAGGTCACTTAAAGCAGTACACGATGATAAAGGTAAACCAGATAGCATACTATCATCTCGAGTAAGACTGTCCTACCGGGATAGGTCCTCCATCAATCATTGCAATCACGTACCTGTGACCTAATAATTGACTCTGAGGGCACTATCTCCAACAGCTGCATCAATACACATCCCAGCCCCACTCTAGAAGCATCACAATATACCACGAACCCGCCTGATCCTGAAGGCAATGCTAACACTGGTGCAGTAGTCAGACGAGTCTTCAACTGCTAGAAGCTGTCCTCACATGCCTGGGTCCAATCAAAAGGAACACCCTTCCGGGTCAACCCGGTCAACGGTGCAGCAATGCGGGAGAAATCCTGGACAAAACGTCGATAATAGCCGTCCAGACCTAGAAAACTGCAAACCTCTGTAACTGATACTGGTCTAGGCCAACGCTGAACTGCCTCGATCTTCTTCGGGTCCACATAAATACCGTCTCTCGTCACCACATGACCCAAGAAATCGACACTGTCTAACCAGAATGCGCACTTGGAAAATTTGGCGAACAGCTGATGCTCCCTCAAAGTCTGCAATGTGATACGTAAGTGCTGCTCATGCTCCTCCCGGCTCCGAGAATAAACCAAGATGTCGTCAATGAACACAATAATGAACTGATCGAGATACGGCCTGAATACACGGTTCATCAAATCCATAAATGCTGCCGGGGCATTGGTGAGCCCAAACGACATCACCAAGAACTCGTAATGACCATATCGAGTACGAAAAGCGGTCTTCGGAATATCCTCCTTCCGAACCCTCAACTGGTGATAACCTGATCGTAAATCAACCTTCGAGAAGAACCCTGCACCCTGGAGCTGATCGAATAAGTCATCAATGCGGGGTAGGGGATACCTGTTCCGCACAGTAACCCAGTTCAGCTGACGATAATCAATGCATAAACGCATACTTCCGTCCTTCTTCTTAACAAACAAGATGGGAGCACCCCAAGGTGACACACTCGGTCGGATAAGCCCTTTGTCCAGCAAGTCCTATAACTGTTCCTTTAGCTCTCTCAGCTCCGCCGGGGCCATCCGATAAGGCGGTATAGAGATAGACCCCGTGCCTGGGATCAAGTCAATACAGAACTCAATCTCACGCTCTGGTGGCAGACCAGGCAGCTCGTCAGGAAATACATCAGGGAACTCTCTCACAATAGGGACCTGGTCCAAAGGAACCTCTGTGGAGCTAGTATCACAAATATAGGCTAAGAATCCCTGACACCCTTTTCTCAAGAGCTGACCAGCGCGAAGAGAAGAAATCAAGCTGGGAAGGGTAGCGCTACGATCTCCCTGAATAACAAGAACCGGCTCACCAGGAAAACTGAATCTGACTGCTTTTTCACGGCAGTCCACGGATGCATAGTAGGTGGCTAGCCAGTCCATACCAAGAAGAACGTCAAAGTCAAGCATATCGAGGAGAATCAAATCAACTGAAGAATCTCTCTCCCCGATACGAACGGAACACGATCGGTGCACAAAACGGGCAACAAAAGACTCGCCTACCGGTGTAATAACGACAAGCGGCTGATCTAACGGAGAAGACTCTCGGCCCAACCTCGGTGCAAAATACGTGGATACATAGGAATGTGTCGAGCCTGGATCAAATAATACCCGTGCATCAAAAGAACATACTGGTAGAGTACCTGTCACGACGGCATTGGATGCCTGTGCATCCTGAGGAGTCAACGCGAACACTCGGGCCTGTCCACCACTAATACCTGGCTGTCCTCTGCCTCTACCTCGGCCTCTGCCTCTGCCTCTGTCGCCTCGTCCTCTCGGAACTGGACCGCCACGCCCACGGCCTCTAGAAGCATCTGACTGACGTGGAGCATCGTCAGGAGTAGGAAGTAAAGCTCTCTGAGAAGGTGGTGAGGGTGGTAAAGTCATATGCGGGACTGTCGCCGCGCCCTGGCATCCCATGGTACAGTCTCTGACACGGTGGTACTGACTCCCACACCGAAAACATCCTGGAGACGACTGCTGGGTCTGTGGATATGAACCAAATAACTGACCTCGTCTCAATCCTCTGCCTCCACCATCTCCCGGAAATAATCTATCGCGGTGTCTGCCCATCTGCCGCTGAGCTGGCGTATCAGTACGGATCCTCTTCGGCCCAGAAACGACCGGATTCTCAGAAATACGCTCCTCCAAAAGTAAGGCTGCATCCATCGCGGCAGCGTATGTATCAAAGTGCTGGGTGCCGATGGCAAGGAATACCTGTGTATCAAGCCCTCGTAAAACCTCTTTATTCTCTTCTCTTCTGTGTCGACTAGGTACGGAGCATATCGAGACAACTGGGTAAACTGTATATCATACTCCGACACTGTCATCCCAGGAGTCTTGCGCAAAGACTCAAAACTATGGGCTCGAGCATCTCGGACACTCTCCGAAAGAAAACGGGCAAGAAATGCAGCTGTAAACTCATCCCAGGTCATAGAAGGCAGACCTGCAGCTCGGCCTCTCTCTACTGAATCGTACCATGTCTGGGCAAGACCCTCCAGACGAAAACTCGCAAACTCCACCAATCTATCATCAGAACACCTCAACGAACGACAAATCCGAGCCATCTTATCAAGAAAAGCCTGTGGGTCCTCTGTCGAATCTGTACCGGTAAAAGCTGGAGGTCTCAATCTCATGAACTCCTGTAGTGAAACAGGGATAGTCTCCGTAGTAGCAGCAGGAGTGACTATCTGTGCAGCAGGTACGATCGTGATCTGTGCGGTGGAAGGAACGTCCTCGGATCTCTGTGCACGGCTGGACTCAACTAATGATCCCATCATCTACCGCAACTCTTGCATGCCGGCCTCTAATCTGGCAATACGGTCAGGATAAGGCGGATCGGTATGACCCTGAGGGGTAGGCGTATCCTCCCGCTCGATCCTCGCCTCAGACAGGCCCGCTCGAATCTCATCCCTAGCGGCAGCCCGCTGAGCTCTCGTAGTCTTTGGCAGCATCGAAGCTGGAATAAGAAACAGGACCGATAAGGACATTGCAATTGAATCAAGGAATGCAAGGAATCGAGAAAGGAAATACAAGCAATTATGTCCTAAGGTTACTTAGGCGGAGTACCGTATCGTAAGTATGCCGCGGATCATACCCACGCTACGCCACTCTGCTTAAGTCACCTACTCCATCTACCAAGGTCGTCCTACACTCAGGAAGGTAAAACCTACGCTCTGATACCAACTTTGTCACGACCCGAAAGTACGGAACGTGACTGGCACTTAGATTACGAGACGTCTAAAGGCGTACCGTAACCTAAGTCAGCCAAAGCCCAGAAAAATCTAAACCAAAATCAAAAGAGAGTGAAGGAAAACCTTTAATGAAAACGATTTTTCAAATCAATTAAGTTGCAAAGAATCCCTTTTTAAAAACATCATAAATTTCTGAAAATTTCGGCAGAGTCTCCCCTGTATTTTCTATCCCCCAAAATGGGTACAACAAGATAATAAACCTGTAATCATAAAATGCCATCCCCAAGCGGGAGCTAGCTCTTCGCCCAAGGCGGATCACAACCACATGCAATATAATAGTAATATCAAGAAAAGAGCATAAAAGAAACACAAAATATCAGAAAACACATCGCCGGCTCAAGTGAGCTCGACCCAAAAGAAACCACAAATATACAACCTCTCAGTCTCACCACTAGGTCACATATACAATATAAAGTGGTAGATGGAGAATACTAGATACAATGATAAAGCAAAAGAAATAAAGTGTGCTCGCAACCCACCTACGGGCGATGTCGCGAGTCTGAGCAAAAGGAACTGATGATAAGATAGCCCGCCGCTACAAGACTGACGGGTCCGACCTGCAAGACACTGTGGCACAACGGGGGTGAGTTTCCAGCTCGTGAGTAAATATAACATCTAATAAGGCAATCGTAAGAATGCACGCAATGCACCACAACGTGCATGTCCATATGTGATATAATATCTCTAGTATGCCTGCACAGGTATGCAATGTCATTATTAAATCTTTAAGTGTTTTAAATGCTAAGTGTATTGAATTCTTAACTTTAGAAAATGATTATCTGTATAATAGCTAAGTACCATCAAGAAATCATCTGAAAACCCGTATCAAGCATCGACACCAAATAGGAATCATATCTGTCTCAATATCGGGCTCCTTCAGTCCGGATCGGCCCATATCATAAATCTCACGACAACGGTCGGTATTCTCCGGATATCCGCCGCGCCAGACATCACCGGTAGGTAGTCTTCCCCTGCCAGGCTTATCGTCTACAACTCGATCTTCTTGCCCCGGGGTACCATACCAGGCCCACCATGTACCCGAGACGGTTCATCCACTCCTCGAATCGGGTCTCGAAATCCAACAGAAAACATGAAAACTCATGGTGGACGACACATACATCACGAGAAAACCGCAACTTTGTTTTAAAAATGATAAATACAAGCTTTTGTTAAATTCTTGCGGTTTTCCCCGAAAATCCAGAAATCACAGAAAAACTGAAATACTCAAGAAAATCATAGTGTCCATAAGTTAAATATGATAAATGTCTATGATATCAATGTATATGATGTGAATTTTGGATAGAATCTATGTAACTATGATGATAATGCGAGGTATAAGCAAGCTATGCAATTTCATATATCATGCATGAATGCAAGTGGCGATACTAAGTTAAACAGGTTCTATAGTGCACGTGGCATGGCAATTACCAAAGGCGTGTGTGTCACATGAATAGTGCGCGTGCAACAGATGCCAATGGTAATGGTGTTCGTGTCCTACAAAGTGATATCGCATAAGTATAGATGAATGTCCATGCAATCTAATATACTGTTCGCTATAAGGGTATGCAGTGTACATGAATGGATAAGCGAGCTAACATTATGAATCTTGCACAAGTAGGGTAATCCTAACTAGGGGGGCGCATCGCTCCATCCAGACGATTCCCCCATAGATGAATACATCTACTCACCTGAAATCCCCGCTAATCCGATCCGGCCACCGCCTTGCCTTTCCGCGCCGTGTCCGATGTTTCCCCGACCGATCCTATATTTGCACAATACCAAGCATAAGATTATAAAACCTAAAACGATGCAAGTCACAATATACAAATATCGACGCTCTCGAATTAATCAAAACACGAACTCGGTGCGCGGGAAAACGCACGAAAATCGCTAACCTTTAACTAGAATCGTCATTTCGGGAAAATCGACAAAACTACAACCCGACTAGATGAAACCCCGCGTTCGCGTACTCTAATAGTCCTATACGAAGCTAATTATATCGCTAACATAACGCATTTTGATCGCATTTAATTTTCGTAAAAATCTAGTAAGCAAATTCAATACCGATTCGATGCAAACATCGAAATTTAATCGATTTAGCGAGCATATCATTACACAATTAACCACTCCAATCAATTAGATAACAAAACCCTAACATAATCCAACCACCATGTTACAAACCCTAATTTTAAAATCAAATCCTTCTCTTGATTTTCCTAAACAAACATTACTACTAAACTAATGCTTCAAATTTCAATTCTAGCATATTTAAACTACAAGTTAACAAAAAGATTAGAATCTTCACCTCACAAGCTTGAATCCTAGCTTGATCAAGTCACCAAGAAGCCTCCTTTCATCAAGTTTTTGAACTAATTTGGGTTGAAGAGATAGTGGATTAGGGTTTAGTGTTGAATGGAGATGGAAATTTGTGAATTTTGTATGAATTTTGACATGAAAAATGAAGCAAAATGAAGTGAGAAGAGAGGGGATTTTCTGCAGTGAGCTCGGCCAGCAGGTGAGGGAGGGAGTTGTGGAGAAATTTGGAGAAGTTTCTAGGTCAATAAACATCATATGTTATCATTTAATGCTTTCACATCAACAATTTACAAAAAAAACCTCATTTTACATCATTTTTCCATTAAATTTCCAACCCTAAAACCAAAAGTTTGCAAGACATGATATAATTTTATTAACACCATATTTTAGCTTATAAAGACTCCTAATTATGAAATTTACCTAATTAAATTTGTATTTATCACTAATTTAATGTATTTAAAAAGGCTTAAAAGAATAAAAAAATAATTAATTACGAAATTTTTTTTTTAACTAGAAAATTATAAGTGACATTTTAGTGACAAAATTATAGTAATATCTTATCTAAATTTTGTATAATTAGGTCTACAATGAAAAATATCAATTTTGACTTTTTACGGAAAAAGCCGAAAAATTAGCCGATTACCGAAAAACTGCCTAAACGATTTTCGAAGGGTTACAGTCATCATCTCATGATGCAATCCTTGCTCCCACTGTCATCGAGAAACCGAAGTATCTCTCAAGCAGGTGAGGGACCCTGCTAGATCGGCGGAGAGACTGAGGTTCGTCGGAAACTATTGAATCCTTTGGTTCTGTCAAATCATTAGCAGTTTTGTACAGCTGGAACCTTTCCAGTTCTACAGAACTGATCTTGCCTCGATCTTGTCCGGATTTTGCTTTTGACATAGGCCGGACAATCCTAAATCTTAACTTACTTAAGAGATAGGCTCTTTCCATACCATATCTCATATGGAATGGTAGGCAGTGATCTGATTCGAACCTAATTCAATAGGTACGCAGCTTCTCAAGCGCATAACCCCAAAAGGAAATAGGTAACTCAATAATACTCATCATAGAGCACACCATATCTAATATTGAGCGATTGCTCCGCCCTGATACACCGTTGTGCTGTGGTGTATTCAGAGGAGTAACACTGAGAGAGAATCTCATTCTCCTTTAGAATAGTCCAGGAATGCCATGCACAAGTATTCTCCTTCCTGATCTTATCATAGGACATAATACTTATACCCTGTTATTGGTTCTCTACTTCTAACTTATATTCTGTGAATATCTCAAAAGGTTCGGACTTGTGTTTTAACAGGAACATATGTCAGAATCTTGAGAGATCATCAGAGAACGTAATGAAGTATAAAGAACCAGTCCTGGCATGTGTAGACAGGAGACATTACATACATCAACATGTATCATCCCAAGAGTTCACTAACTCTTTCTCCGTTTCCAACAAACAGAGCTATGGTCATTTTATCTTTGTGACATGACTGCCAAGTTTCATAAGATGTAAATTCAAACTGATTTAAATATGCATCTAAAATGTAACTTCAGCCAGTCGGGTCGCATTGATATGACCTAGTCTACAATGCTTCAAGAATGATTCGTTCATTTCTGAACTCTTCCTCTTGTGTGTGTTCTGAATACTAAGAACTGTAGTTTGATTTAGAACGTTAATTCTTTTAGATAACGCGCTTAAACCGATCAACTTTTGATATAGGAAATGTTCAAAACATTATCCAACAATACAAAATTTTATCATTTCTTTACTAATAAAGAGACTGATATGATTTTGTATATCAGGTTCGGTATCTAATAACATTCATTCAGAATCAATGTATTGATAATACAAGGTGACGGTGACCAACAGACTTGGCTGCAACACTTTCCCCGCTTTCTGTCTCATGAAACTTATCACCCTTTCTCAGTTTTTCTACCCTTTTGTAGCCCTATGTAACAGATTACATATCTGGGATCCTGATCCGGTATCGAATACCCAGGATGCAGCGGATACTGAGAAACAGTTCTTTATAATGAACACACCCGAAGGAGGTGCATCATATGCACTTTCTTCGTTTGGGCGGCATAGGAATTCTGGTATTCCCCTTATTTCCTGCTCTGTCTTATAACAATTATAAGTTGGAGCGGGACCAACGTTCCCCAGCTCAGTATAACAAGCGGGTTCGGTCAATACATCCTAATTATTATCTTGATTAAGGCGTGATATGGTCGCTACCAGGAGAGAGAGAGAAGAAAACACTCTGCGTGCGCTCTTGCAAGATTATATTGGTTATGTATTTTATCTAATCAGGATGGCTCCCACTGTTTTTATCAAATCTTCCTTCAAACCCTAAAAGGAAAGACTAGCCGGGATTAATTACACTCTACAAGTTTGCCAATCTTTCAGCCAGGCCAGTGTCGGTACTTTGAGGGAGGTTTCCCGTGCTTTCGCACGGACCTAATTACAGTAAACCTCGTTTTCCCAGAGGCGTAACCCCGTTGACACCTTTCTAGACACCTACTTGATCGGCTAATTGCAAAGTGCAAAACTCTCCCAGGAGTAACAATTACTCGCAGTGGGTATCGGGATCCAACTATCACATAGAAGGTATGCAATCTCATTGCAAATTTCAACACTTGAAACTCCCGATAAAGATTTTTACCCCTAGCACTTATGACCTTAACTATGGTCAACAAATCATAAGTACTAGTCAAGTTCTACCCGTCATTTCGTGAATAATTAGACCCACCCACATGACCCTTAACTAAGGTCAACAAAGTCACGCGACTGTCCTAACTAATCGCATCATATGCGGTGTAGGAAGACATCACTTAGCTACCGTACACTGTTCCTTGACTATGGTCAACAAACACAGCACGAATACTAAGTACTCTACTTCCTAAAATGACGGAGGGTTGCGAATGGTTTTTATGAAAACCTTTAACGCTTTGAACTTGATCTCGTTGCAGAATCAAACGGCTTCTCCTTGCTCTAAATGATAAGGTTCAGTGGACTTCTCGCGACGTCACGAGCGGCGAACCGCCCCCATCGCCGCGATCCGAACACTTCACCGTAACATTCAATCGGTAGGAGCGACGGGCGGTGTGTACAAAGGGCAGGGACGTAGTCAACGCGAGCTGATGACTCGCGCTTACTAGGAATTCCTCGTTGAAGACCAACAATTGCAAGATTCTATCCCCATCACGATGAAATTTTCAAAGATTACCCGGGCCTGTCGGCCAAGGCTATAGACTCGTTGAATACATCAGTGTAGCGCGCGAGCGACCCAGAACATCTAAGGGCATCACAGACCTATTATTGCCTCAAACTTCCGTGGCCTAAGCGGCCATATTCCCTCTAAGAAGCTGGCCGCGGAGGGATGCCTCTGCGTAGCTAGTTAGCAGGCTGAGGTCTCGTTCGTTAACGGAATTAACCAGACAAATCGCTCCAGCAACTAAGAACGGCCATGGACCACCACCCATAGAATCAAGAAAGAGCTCTCAGTCTGTCAATCCTTTCTATGTCTGGACCTGGTAAGTTTCCCCGTGTTGAGTCAAATTAAGCCGCAGGCTCCACTCCTGGTGGTGCCCTTCCGTCAATTCCTTTAAGTTTCAGCCTTGAGACCATACTCCCCCCGGAACCCAAAAACTTTGATTTCTCATAAGGTACCGGCGGAGTCCTAAAAGCAACATCCGCTGATCCCTGGTCGGCATCGTTTATGGTTGAGACTAGGACAGTATCTGATCGTCTTCGAGCCCCCAACTTTCATTCTTGATTAATGAAAACATCTTTGGCAAATGCTTTCACTGTTAGTGTATATGCCCTAGGGGCCATTATTGTATTATACTAGTTTGTATATTACTTAATGGAAGCTTGGGATATTCACATGTATATAACAGTCTTGCTAAACATGGTAGTATGCTACTTGGTTTTTTCTATCTTAATATGTGAGTATACGTATTGATAGAGCTCTTAGGATCTTGCTTGACTACCAGCGTTGTGATGGCAGTCACACTAGTGGGGGCTGGGTAGTCTACAAGCACATCCTTATTCAGGTCCCTAGTCGTAGGATTATCGAGAAAGGGCATCGATACTCCGGAGTAGACTAGTGTGTACGCTTCTCATCCCAGTTGGGGAGATGGTCTGTCCCACAGCGGTCAGTACGTCGTACTGGAGATAGTATGCAGGTGCTCGTTAGGTTACGGGTACACCGTACAGGACTCACGGGGAACTGTTAGTTGGTATTATACCCATCGCCAGTTAACAGTTCCCAGGTGACATGAGTACAGCATAGTCCGCACACTTGACATTGCTACTTCGCCTCGAGTGTGTCCCACTGTTCTTATATTGCTACCCTACCACGGCTCAAAGGAGTCGTGCAAACAGGTAGCAGTTGGGTGCAGTCCCGAGCACTTGGAGGCAGTGGCGGTTAGACAGGATTCGTCTCTCCCGGTATTGGGAGTTGATATCGCGCTATGTCAGAGAGCCAATACGCAAAGTCCCTAGGTAGGGCAAGCAAGATTTACTGGTAGGTTCCAGTTGTTTTCTCAGGGTGTAATGGGCTTCGCTCCGACACGACTTATACCGCTATTAGGGGACTGACGCTTGCCGCCCCCTTAGGCCCGATATGCGATAGTCTTAGACGAACAGACCGGACTGTACGGAGATTATCACATCAGACTCAGTAGGAGTTCGGATGGGTTTCCTCATCGGCCTTCTTATCAACATCTACCTGGGGACCGTTACGTACAGCTAGTGCCGCTTGCGGTCTGTGGTTAAACGCACTGCCAGCATAGTAGTCGAGTCTTTAGAGTCCTGTTAGTTATATGTATGCCCTAGAGGCCATTACTGTACATCGGATGTATATTGTAGTGGATGCTGGGACATATATAGGGAGGACTTTCTTGCTCGACATGATAGTATGCTATCTGGTTACACTTTACCTTAACGTGTACACTGACTGTCTCTCTGTTACATGTTGGTAAAGCCCTTAGGATGTGTACTTGACTACCGGGACTATGATGCAGATCATACTAGTGGGGACAGATAGTCTATAAGTACATCCTTCAAAGTCCCTAGTCGTGGGTGTATCGAGACGGGGCATCGATATACCAGAGTAGACTAGCGTATACCTTCTCGACCCATACTGATGGGCGATGGATGATCCCATATCCATTGGTGTTTGACATCAGAGATGATATACGGGTGCTCAGTAGAGACTGGGTACACTGGACGGACTCGCCGAGAACTCCCAGATGGTATTATACCTCACGTCAGATGGCAGTTCTCTGGTGACACTGGTACAGAGTAGTCTGTTGACCCGAGATCGTCATAGAGTCTTGTGTGGTTCCCACTGTGCTTTGATTTCCATCTTACCACGTCCAAGAGGGCGTGCAAAACGGTGGTTTTTGGGTACAGTCCCGAGTCACATGGAGGTAATGAGCGATAGGAGGGGATTCGTCTCTCCCGGTATAGGGAGTTGATGTTGCGCTGTGTTCGATTGGCTATAACAGGAAATCCCTGGCCAGGGTTGCTGAGATTTACTGGTAAGTGTTACCAGTAGTTTCTCGAACAGTTATAGACCTCATATCGACACGACTTATCGAGCTATTGGGGTCTGACGTTTACCACCCCTAGGCGAGATATGCGACAGATCAGACGATCAGACCGGACTGTACGGTAGTGTTACTGGTTGGATTCACTGGAGTGTGAGCGGGCTTACTCGTCGATCTTCAGATCGCTCAATACCCGAGTGGCCGTTACGTTTAGCAGACCGCTTGCGGCTTGTGGGTGTTTGATATGATCATCGCCTGCTGCCGGTGTATTGACGAGTCTTTAGAGTCCTACACAGAGGTTTCCTGGCTCAAGCGAAACGTAATAGGAGCGCATATGAGATATGTGCGGGACCGAGAATAATGCATGTATGTGATACCGTATTCCATTCTCGCGATGAATGTATCGATTAGGTTATATGCGATAAACCCTAGTTATCGAATCAAAGGTTGATTCGATAAGCCGATACATAGGATACTGGTCGGTTATATGCGATATGACCGGATCGTTAAATCAAGTGTTGATTTAATGATTTAATGTATAATTATATATTTGATATATTACTTTGCATTAACTAGTATTGGTTCACTTTAAATGGATTTTCTCACTCGGGTGTGCGCATTGCATATGCGATATGATTTTTGTGCACTTGATTGTATCATGTTTGATGATACATTTCTTTTTTGTTGAGTGTAATGAATTAAACCTAGGTTAAGTAAATGATTAGGGTTTTCTTTTATTCATTCATTTATCTTTTCATTTGCATTTAAAAGATAAATGAGAAAAGGAAAAGAAGTGAAAAATGGTGGCTAGTTTTGTTTTCAACATGAAGCTTCATGAAGCTTTCATTAAGTCACAATTTTTGTCTCATCTCCTTAACCCTAACCATTCTTTAACCTTGGTCAATTCTCTACACTTAACTTGGGTTATGTTATGATAAGAATGGATTATTCTTTTCTTTTTTTAATTAACTTATCATATCATTTCTTCTTCTTCTTCCTTGAACTCAAGAAGAAAAGCTTGAGGTCATCAATGGTGATTGATGATAAAGAGTGAGAAATCCAATTCTAAATTGAACCCACTTCCTATTTCTTCATCCTCTACCTCTTGCCAAGTAGTAGAGTGTGTTTTCTTCACAAGTTTCTTGACTTGGTGAAGTCGGAGCTTGATTTAGCGATGCCTCGACGTAGATCATCTTCGGCATGGACATCGATGACCTAGCCCGTTCATTCTCCGATGAAGCCGACGCTAGAGCCCGAGACTTGTTATGGACAGCGAGGAGACTTCATTGTGGAGCTATGGAGGTGGAGAACCGGATCTACAAAGGTTGTATTTCCGTATTCCCTTAGTTAAGTGTTAACTAGTTTACTTTTCGCTTAGATTTCTAGCAAACGATCTGTACACTAGGGTTTCTCGGCACCGTATTTTTTGAAATTGGCATGGTTGATGCCTTGTGAGACCTCATTAGGGTGCCTAGGAACCCTACAGTGGTATCAGAGCCTAGCTAGAGCCTTAGGGGAAATCTAGACGACGTTTGAATTCCGAACGAACCCGAAAACCCCAATACAAATTGCTCTCTGTACTTTTTCTGAAAACGTGGATTTTTCCAGATTAAAAATGCTTAAAAAATTCAGCAGGGAATTTTAAGAATTACGACGCAAAAATTTACTGATGAACAGTACAAACCGCGGCGGAACCGCGGCAGAAGCCTGCCTTCTGCGGCGGTTCCGCGGCGGAATGATGACGTCATCGTACACTGTTTGCACAGTAACTCCTATTATATTATGCTGGATTTTCTGGGTATTTTTAAAATTTATTCAAGAGTTGAATTTTCTGGAGTTGTTTTGGGGATTAGGTGTTTCGATCGGGGTATCAAATTTTGTCTATTTGGCTTTCCGGATAAATTTTAGAATATGTTAAAAAGTTCGACCGGATATAAATACCCAATTTTTCCCCTGTCGGGAAATTTCCAAGAGTTGGATTTTTCCGTAGTTTAACGACGTTCTAAGTAGTGCAAGTAACGCGATGGTCCCTCTAGAAGACAACAAATCTTAACTCGATTATGTGACCGTCTTGAACTGCCCTTTGAACCTTCGGGTTTGGGGCAGTACGGCGTGCCACATGTGAGGCGTTGGCTTGACCCTTCTACGGCTGGACCGTTTGTACTGAGGCACGAACTGAATGTTGTTAGACTTATTTCATGTGTTGACCTGTATCGGGAAAACTTGGGTGTTCGATTGTTCGATCGGAAAGTTTAACATTTTCTGTTTATCTGGAATGTGATACAATAATTGGAATTCACAAATTGTTATGAGATAACGGAATGAATATTATAAACGTAGCAGTTTAGTCTCACTTGATCGGTTGCCACGGAATTTTGATGTGATCAAAAGTCCATCGCAATCACGTAGCGTACGCGGATACTCGCCGGGTAAACTTAATAGACAGCCTCACTCCATAGCCCCGACCAAGTGACTGTAGGAGAACCCCGTCGCCGAAAGCATCCGTTCGGGTGCTCACGGTAGCGGTGTTCCGCCTTGGTGCACTTCGTCGACGGTATCGGGGGGTGCAGCCGCCTACTGAAGTTTGCGACGAGCATTCGATCCGGATGACGGGAATCTTGTTGAATTGCCCGACTTGATATTGAAAAGTGTTTTCGATAATGAGACTAAAATGCGGGGTTTATAATTGTTAGGCATGCGATGTCTAAGTAATTCATTTGGTCAGGCATGCGATGTCTGAGGTGGTTGCGGATTCCAACTGTTGTAGTTTTACACTTTCTTTTCTGTGACCGTAAGTGTAATATATGATGTCGCCGGTTTCGTTGCTATATGTCAACGACAATTGGGATGCGCATATTTACTTAAGTTGATGACATGTGATGTTATGTGTTGCTGGATATGTTATATTGGATCGTCGTGTTTGAATAGCCGGGGGTTTTTATGTGAGATGAGTGTTTTTCATTTTCATTCATGTAAAAACTTGTATGCAATATTCTTTTATTGGGGCACTTCCAGGTTGCGGAAGTTGTCACCCTTGTATATTATTTACTTTTCCGCACTAGGATAGACCCAAGGAGGAGGGCACAAGTAACCGGGTTCTGGAGTCTAGTGGGAGACCAACTCGAGGAGTCGAGTCCGGGTCTCCTAACTCTAGAATTGGTAGGGTTGCTTGCCGCTCTCGTAGGGGTCTAGGGGTGTGGGTTTGGCTATTCATCGTGACCGCGGAATCCGTGTTTTATACTGGCTCGTATTGAAAACACGGACGTCCTAGTATATCCAATATTTCATATGATTCTTCTGCTGCGATATCTGTGATGTGATCATGAGATGTTCTGTGATAGATACAGTATATAGTATATATGATATATTATATAGACTTACTTATGTTTTACACCCGTGCTAGCCCTGCCCCGCTCTGCCGTTAGTTACCTAACCTAACGGTGCACGAGGGGACATCGAGGCGAATGCGGATGGCATAAGTGTACGTCGTATTTATCTGTGATGTTTAGGTACTTAAATGATGGGACTTCATTAATGTGATTAATGAAATAAAAGAAACCTAAGATGTTGTAGAATCGAATTTCAAAATAAAACAGGTAGCTACAGTTCTTGCTTTGCACAGAGGTATATATGATATATCTTGCACCTTATTCGATAAGGAAAGGACCGAGATCCCTTCACCGGGAGTGACTCCTTTAGCAATAACTGACAGATGCTACACACTCGGTTTGTCTTTTGATTGCTTTTAAGAGTTTTTGCTTTGCATAGTGATATATATGATATATCCCGCACCTCATTCGACGAGGAAAGGACCGACGATCCCTTCACCGGGAGTGACTCCTTTAGCAAAACTAGAAAAGCCTCAAAAGCACTCCATTTCAAAATCATTTGATTCTACAACGATATCAAGTTCATTACGCAATAGGTTTTCAGAAAAACCTGTCGTAGCCCTCCGTCATTTCAGATAAGTACTAGTTAGTATTCGTGCTGCGGTTGTTTGGCATGCGTCAAGGCGTAGTGTACGGTAGCTAACTAGTGCTTATCTGCTAGCATACGATGCGATTGGATTAGGGTATTCGTACGGCGTTGTTTGGCATGCGTCAAGGGTCGTGCGGGTGGGTTTAATTCAATCAAGAAATGTACGGGTTGAACTTGACTAGCAGACTATGGGTTGTTTGGCATGCGTCAAGGTCATAGCGAGCTAGGGGCAAAATATTATCGGGAATTTCAAGTGTTGAAATTTGCAATGAGATTGCATACCTTCTATGAGATAGTTGGATCCCGATACCCGCTGCGAGTAAGAGTTACTCCTGGGAGAGTTTTATACATTACAATTAGCCGATCAAGTAGGTGTCTAGAAAGGTGTCAACGGGGTTACGCCTCTGGGAAAACGAGGTTTACAGTAATTAGGTTCGTGCGAAAGCACGGGGGACCTCCCTCAAAGTACCGACACTGGCCTGGCTGAAAGATTGGCGAACTTGCAGTGTGTAATTAATCCCGGCTAGTCTTTCCTTTTAGGGTTTGAAGGAAGATTTGATAAAAAGCAGTGGGAGCCATCCTGATTAGATAAAATAATAACCAATCTATTCTTGCAAGAGCGCACGCTGAGTGTTTTCTTCTCTCTCTCTCCAGGTAGCGACCATATCACGCCTTAATCAAGATAATAATACGGATAATTGACCGAACCCGCTTGTTATACTGAGCTGGGGAACATTGGTCCCGCTCCAACTTATAATTGTTATAAGACAGAGCAGGAAATTGGGGAATACCAGATTTCCCGTGCCGCCCAAACGAAGAGAGTGCATGCTGATGCATCATCTTCGGGTGTGTTCATTATACAGAACTGTTTCTCAGTATCCTTTACGTCCTGGGTATGTGATACCAGATCAGGATCCCAGATATGTAATATGTTACATAGGGCTACAGAAAGGTAGAAGAACTGAGAACGGGTGATAAGTTTCATGAGGCAGAAAACGGGGCAAGTGTTGCAGCCAAGTCTGTTGGTCACTGTCACCCTGTATTACCAATACATTGATTCTGAACGAATGTTATTAGATACCGAACCTGATATACAAAATCGTATCTATCTCTTTATTAATAAAGAAATGATAAAATTTTGTATTGTTGGATAATGTTTTGAACATTTCCTATATCAAAAGTTGATCGGTTCAGGCACGTTATCTAAAAGCATTAATGTTCTAAATCAAACTACAGTTCTTAGTATATGGAACACACACAAGTGGAAGAGTTCAGAAATGAACGAATCCTTCTTAAGGTATTGTAGACTAGGTCAGATCAATGTGACCCGACTAGCTGAAGTTACATGAAGATGCATATTTAAATCAGTTTGAATCTACATCTTGTGAAACTTGCCAGTCATGTCACAAAGATAAAATGACACCAGCTCTGTTTATTTGAAACAGAGAAAGAGTTAGTAACTCTTGGGATGATACATGTTGATGTATGTAGGTCCCCTGTCTACATATGCCAGGACTGGTTCTTTGTACTTCATTATATTCTCTGATAATCTCTCAAGATTCAGACATATGTTCCTGTTGAAACACAAGTCCGAACCTTTTGAGATATTCACAGAATATAAGTTAGAAGTAGAGAACCAATACGGGTATAAGTATTATGTCCTTTGATGTGATCAAGGAGGAGAATACTTGAGCACGGAAATCCTGGACTATTCTAAAAGAGAATGAGATTCTCTCTCAGAATTACTCCTCCGAATACACCATAGCACGATGGTATATCGGGGTGGAGCAATCACACCCTATATGATATGGTGTGCTCTATGATGAGTATTACTGAGTTACCTATTTCCTTTTAGGGGTTATGCACTTGAGAAGCTGCATACCAATTGAATTGGGTTCCAATCAAATCTATTGCCTACCGCTTCATATGTGATATGGAAAGGGAAGAGCCCATATCTTAAGTTGGTTAAGATTTGGGGTTGTCCGGCCTATGTCTGAAAGCAAACTCCGGACAAGCTCGAGGCAAGGTCTGTAATATAGAACTGGAAAGGTTCCAGCTATACAAACTGCAGCTGATGATTTGAAAGAACCAAAGGATTCGATAGTTACCAACGAACCTCAGCCTCTCCGCCGATCTAGTAGGGTTCCTCACCCACCTGAGAGATACTTCGGTTTCTCTATGACAGTGGGAGCGAGGATTGCATCATGAGATGATGACCCAACTAGTTTCGAGCTGGCCATCAAGAGTGAGACTCTGTAAGAATGGCTGGATGTTTATCGATCTGAGATGGAATCCTTATACACCAACAAAGTATGGACTTTGGTTGCTATATCTGAAGGGTTAAATCCCCATCAGGAGCAGGTATATCTTGAGAAGATTACTTGGTGTACATGGAAAAGTTGAGACTTTCAAAGCTAGACTTGTTAAAAGTTTGCATCATTGACCAGGTGTGGATAATGAGGAAACCTTTTCAAGTAGCTATGCTTAAGTCCATCCAGATCCTACTTGTCACGGCTACATACCATGACTGCGATATCTGGTGGTTGGGTGTCATGACTACTTTTCTAAATGATGTTTTAGAAGAGTGCGTCTATAAGTACACAGCCAGAGGGCTTCGTAGACAGTGGGAGCAGCGGAAACGTGTGCAAGATGCTTTATAGGATTAAACCAGGCATCGCGGAGTTGGAACATCTGTTTTGATGGAGTAGTCAAAGAAGTTGACATCATCAAAATGGTAGATGAACCTTGTATAAACAAAAAGGTAGTAGGGAGTATGGTGACGATCCTCGTAGAGTACGTGGATGACATACTCTTGATAGGGAAGGAGTTTCCTATGCTACGCTCGGTCGATCTCCGCTTATCACAAGGATTCTCCAATAGGATCAAGATGATACCTACTAAATCCTGGGTTTTGGATCTATGAGATAGATCTAAATGGATGTTAGAATTCTCACTAGATGTAGTGAGATGGTATCAATCGATCCTGGGGAGAATCACTGGAAGGGTTCCAGGGTGATAAAGACGACTGAAAGTCAGTCACAGGCATTGTCTTTACCCTCAGTGAAGGGGCGGTATGTTGGAAGAGTTCCAAGCTAGATACCGTGGCATACTAGAAGATAAAGGCTGGATACATCGCTACTTAAGATGCTACCAAAGAGGCTGTTTGGGTGTATATTGGTTCATGAGATGAACTATGTTCCTCCCATTGTGTGACAATGGAGTTGTGGCTTATGCCAAGGAACGCCGGTCCCATCAGTGATCCAGACATATTCTAAGGTAGTATCACTTGATCATGGAGATGGATGATCTCTAAGGGATCGAGATTAGGAGAGTAGACTCAGAGGACAACACAGCGGATCCACTCACAAAGGCCTGTTCCCAGAGAGAGAGTTTTATGGGATGGTTGAGTATGAGATACTACAACCACTGCTACAGATGGCCCTAGTGCAAGTGGGAGATTGTTAGTTATATGTATGCCCTAGAGGCCATTACTGTACATCGGATGTATATTGTAGTTGATGCTGGGACATATATAGGGAGGACTTTCTTGCTCGACTTGATAGTATGCTATCTGGTTACACTTTACCTTAACGTGTACACTGACTGTCTCTCTGTCACATGTTGGTAAAGCCCTTAGGATGTGTACTTGACTACCGGGACTATGATGCAGATCATACTAATGGGGACAGATAGTCTATAAGTACATCCTTCAAAGTCCCTAGTCATGGGTGTATCGAGACGGGGCATCGATATACCAGAGTAGACTAGCGTATACCTTCTCGACCCATACAGATGGGCGATGGATGATCCCATATCCATTGGTTTTTGACATCAGAGATGATATACGGGTGCTCAGTAGAGACTGGGTACACTGGACGGACTCGCCGAGAACTCCCAGATGGTATTATACCTCACGTCAGATGGCAGTTCTCTGGCGACACTGGTACAGAGTAGTCTGTTGACCCGAGATCATCATAGAGTCTTGTGTGGTTCCCACTGTGCTTTGAATTCCATCTTACCACGTCCAAGAGGGCGTGCAAAACGGTGGTTTTTGGGTACAGTCCCGAGTCACATGGAGGCAATGAGCGATAGGAGGGGATTCGTCTCTCCCGGTATAGGGAGTTGATGTTGCGCTGTGTTCGATTGGCTATAACAGGAAATCCCTGGCCAGGGTTGCTGAGATTTACTGGTAAGTGTTACCAGTAGTTTCTCGAACAGTTATAGACCTCATATCGACACGACTTATCGAGCTATTGGGGTCTGACGTTTACCACCCCTAGGCGAGATATGCGACAGATCAGACGATCAGACCGGACTGTACGGTAGTGTTACTGGTTGGATTCACTGGAGTGTGAGCGGGCTTGCTCGTCGATCTTCAGATCGCACAATACCCGGGTGGCCGTTACATTTAGCAGACCGCTTGCGGCTTGTGGGTGTTTGATATGATCATCGCCTGCTGCCGGCGTATTGACGAGTCTTTAGAGTCCTACACAGAGGTTTCCTGGCTCAAGCGAAACGAAATAGGAGCGCATATGAGATATGTGCGGGACTGAGAATAATGCGTGTATGTGATACCGTATTCCATTCTCGCGATGAATGTATCGATTAGGTTATATGCGATATACCCTAGTTATCGAATCAAAGGTTGATTCGATAAGCCGATACATAGGATACTGGTCGGTTATATGCGATATGACCGGATCGTTAAATCAAGTGTTGATTTAATGATTTAATGTATAATTATATATTTGATATATTACTTTGCATTAACTAGTATTGGTTCACTTTAAATGGATTTTCTCACTCGGGTGTGCGCATTGCATATGCGATATGATTTTTGTGCACTTGATTGTATCATGTTTGATGATACATTTCTTTTTTGTTGAGTGTAATGAATTAAACCTAGGTTAAGTAAATGATTAGGGTTTTCTTTTATTCATTCATTTATCTTTTCATTTGCATTTAAAAGATAAATGAGAAAAGGAAAAGAAGTGAAAAATGGTGGCTAGTTTTGTTTTCAACATGAAGCTTCATGAAGCTTTCATTAAGTCACCATTTTTGTCTCATCTCCTTAACCCTAACAATTCTTTAACCTTGGTCAATTCTCTACACTTAACTTGGGTTATGTTATGATAAGAATGGATTATTCTTTTCTTTTTTTAATTAACTTATCATATCATTTCTTCTTCTTCTTCCTTGAACTCAAGAAGAAAAGCTTGAGGTCATCAATGGTGATTGATGATAAAGAGTGAGAAATCCAATTCTAAATTGAACCCACTTCCTATTTCTTCATCCTCTACCTCTTGCCAAGTAGTAGAGTGTGTTTTCTTCACAAGTTTCTTGACTTGGTGAAGTCGGAGCTTGATTTAGCGATGCCTCGACGTAGATCATCTTCGGCATGGACATCGATGACCTAGCCCGTCCATTCTCCGATGAAGCCGACGCTAGAGCCCGGGACTTGTTATGGACAGCGAGGAGACTTCATTGCGGAGCTATGGAGGTGGAGAACCGGATCTACAACGGTTGTATTTCCGTATTCCCTTAGTTAAGTGTTAACTAGTTTACTTTTCGCCTAGATTTCTAGTAAACGATCCGTACACTAGGGTTTCTCGGCACCGTATTTTTTGAAATTGGCATGGTTGATGCCTTGTGAGACCTCATTAGGGTGCCTAGGAACCCTACAAGTCCCACACAGAGAGTTTCCCTACTCCAGGCGAAACGATATAGAGGTCGTATGGTTTTACGACAAGGGTTCGGACGCATACGTGTGTTTACGCACGTACGACATCCGGACAGTTTTTACTAGCCGGTTTTGGTTTAAGCCAGTTTCTAGTATCCGGTTATTGGATTTATACAGTCTAAAGTTTTTTCGTGTTTTCACGGATAGGAGGGGCGTTCTCGTAATTATGCGAGAAGCTTCTAGAAGGTTGGTGACTTGGGGGTTAAGGTGGCATAAGCATTAAATGAGATTAGTGACTCATTTGTGTGATTCATCCTTGTCATTAATGCATGATAAATGCTTAATGACTCATGTAGATGAATCACTCAATTATATTTATGAAGCATGATTGTTAATTCCTTTATATTATTTATTTTGATAAATATAATACTTCATATATATTATGAGAGATCATTATCTCATTACATTCTCTTGCTCACTTTCTCTCTCCTCAAGCTCTCTCTCTCTTCAAACCCTAATCCTCCCCTCTCATGTGTCGAGACCAAGGATTAGATTAGACTACTTAATCTATAACCCTTCTCTATATCACCTAGGTTACTTAGATTAGCACTTTAAGAAACCTAGTTACCTCAAGTTAGAGGTGAAGCTTGAAGTAAAGCTCTCGGGTGGATCATCTACATAATAGAGAAGGCCGGAGAGGACGTGGAGAACGAAAAGACGAAGGACACGGTTCATCAGGTATAATCACTTTTCATTGTAGTTGTTAACTTCTATGATTCTTGTCAGTTATAGTTTAGCAAAGATTCTCGGTTAGTCGATGTTTATGCATAGAACAAGATCGTTTTTCAATTTTCCGCCTCCCCGCAAGTCGTGAGGTGTTGTACATCGACTTATAGTGGTATCAGAGTCTCGCTAAACAATAATTAACTCATTAGCACAGTCGCATGAATTTCGAACGCAAAACGAACCGAAAAAGACATCGATATCACCATGTTTCTGTCAATTTTAAAACAGGCTCTAAAATTTTTTCAGGGAGCTGCAGAATAACAAGCAGAGATATATAAGATCACTGGAGAAAAATGGGTTCCTGAATCGGCCATACAGCCGCGGAACCGCGGCCGATCCCACCGATCCGCCGCGGATCCGCGGCCGAGTTGGGGCCGATTCAACCCGGTTTGCTCCAGTAACTCTTCTGTGATATTTTTGTATTTTCTGGGATGTTTATTTTTCTGCTCAAGTCTCAGGTGCACAGAGAAGTTTTAGAGTAGAATCTAAAGTGTTTGCACGATCGAAATCTTGTGATGTTTGCTAATTTGATTATATCTGTGATTGTATAATGTGTTCGTAAACCTCCCCTAACGGCTAGTATGTCGGTTGGCAGGGGGTTGCATATTTCTGTAATGGTTTTTACTGTTTGTGGTTGTGAACTGTATTGGACTGTTGTGATGATTAGCCGGGGTTTGAGATGGGTTGTTATATTCATTCATTCAATGTAATTGTAATATGTGAAAGGTTCCTAGGCACCCTAGTGAGGTCTCACAAGGCATCGAACATGCCAATTTAAAAAAAATTGTGCCGAGAAACCCTAGACTACGGATCTTAGACTAGATGTTTAGGCGAAACGGAAAACTAGTTAACTATTTAACTATTGGTTAGATGCTACAACCTTTGTAGATCCGGATTTCCACCTCCTTAGCTCCACGTTATCATGCCCTCGCTGTCCATCATGAATCCTCGACTCGTTCGTCGGCTTCATCGGAAAACGGGCGAGCAAGGTCGTCGGCTTCGTGTCAAAGAAGATCTACGTCGAGGTTGCACTAGTTCAAGCTCCGACTTCACCAAGAAGTGAAACTTGTGAAGAAAACACCCAAAACCACTTGGCAAGAGGTAGAGGATGAAGAAATAGGAGGTGGGTTCACTTTAGATTTGGATTTCTCTCACTAAAACTCAAGTTGCCATTGATGTAGCAAGCTTGAAGAAGAAGAAGAAGATGAAGAAGATGATGATAATGTTATGATAAGTAATTGAAATAAAAAGGAAAATCAATCCTTATCATAAAGTAAACCATGGTTATGTGTAGAGAATTGACCAAGGTTAGATTAGTGGTTAGGGTTAAGGATGAAGACAAAAGGGATGACTTTGGTCAAAGTTTCATGAAGCTTCAATAAGCTTCATGAAGAAAAGAAACCCTTTTTGTTTTCTTTCACCTAATTAAATGAATAAATAATGGACAAAAAATTAAGTGAATAATCAAAAACCCTAACCCTTATCATAACCATGGTTCAATTCTTCACACAAAGCCAAGTTATTATGCATCATCAATCATGATACAAACAAGTGTACACAAAACATATCACATATACAATGTGCACACCAAGTGAGAAAAATCCGTTTAAAGTGAACCAATACTAGTTAATGCAAAGTAATATATCAAATATATAATTGTACATTAAATCATTAAATCAACATTTGATTCAATGATCCGGTCATGTCGCACGTAACCGACTAGTATTCAATGTATCGATTTATCGAATCAATGATTCGATAACTAGGTCATATCGAATATAACTAACCGAAACATATATAGCGAGAATGAAATGCGGTATCACATACACGCATTATTCTCGGTCCTGCACACATCTCATATGCGCTCCTATTTCGTTTCGCTTGAACCAGGAAACCTCTGTGTAGGACTCTAAAGACTCGTCAATACGCCGGTAGCAGATGATGATCATATCAAGCACCCACAAGCCGCAAGCGGTCTGCTAAACGTAACGGCCACCCGGGTATTGAGCGATCAGAAGATCGACGAGCTAGCCCGCTCACACTCCTGCGAATCCGACCAGTAACACTTACCATACAGTCCGGTCTCTCCGTCTGATATGTCGCATATCAAGTCTAGGGGTGGTAAACGTCAGACCCCAATAACCGATAAGTCGTGCCGATGTGAGGCTCATAACGTGTCGAGAAACTACTGGTAACACTTACCAGCAAATCTCTGATCAGCCCTGGCCAGGGACTTCCCTGTTACGGCCAATCGAGCACAGCGCAACATCAACCCCCAATACCGAGAGAGACGAAACCCCTCCTATCGCTCATTGCCTCCATGTGACTCGGGACTGTGCCTAAAGACCACCGTTTTGCACGCCCTCATGGACGTGGTAAGGTGGAGATCAAAGCACAGTGGGAATCACACAAGACTCTATGACGATCTCGGGTCTACAGACTAACCTGTACAAGTGTCACCTGAGAACTGCCATCTGACGTGAGGTATAATACCATCTAGGAGTTCTCGGCGAGTCCGTCCAGTGTACCCAGTCTCCACTGAGCACCCGTATACCATCTCTGATGTCAAACACCAATGGATATGGGATCATCCATCGCCCATTACATGGGTCGAGAAGCGTAAACGCTAGTCTACACTGGTATATCGATGCCCCGTCTCGATACACCCACGACTAGGGACCTTGAAGGATGTACTTATGGACTACCATGTCCCCACTAGTATGATCTGCATCATAGTCCAGGTAGTCAAGTACACATCCTAAGGGCTTTACCAACATGTAACCATAAGACAGTATAAAGAGACAAGTGTACATGTTAAGATAAAGAGCAACCAGATAGCATACTATCATGTCGAGCAAGAAAGTCATCTCTATATATGTCCAAGCATCCAATATAATATACATAATCTGTACAATACTGGCCTCTAGGGCATACATACAACTAACAATATGTTGTAATATTATTTTGCGGGGCACATCCAGGTTGTGGTTGTAGCCACCGTTGTATTATTTCGTTTTACTATTTTTGCTCCTAGGATAGACCCAAGATGGGGTGCACAAACTGCCGGGTACTTTGAAGTATTTAGTGGCCTACTGACTTTGTTGAGGGAGACCGCTTCACTTCGGGTATTTGGTGGGTAGTTTGCCGTACCCGTAGGGGTCTAGGGTGGGGTAATGGCTATTCATCACAACTGTTTAATCCGTATTTTGTTGCAGGCTCTAAACAAACGCGGATTGCTTGCAAATCCAATAAAGTTCATTTAAGATCTGGAATGCCTATTATTGCGTCTAACGAATGTACAATATCTATATATGATAGCTATTTAGACGTCACTTATGTTTTACACCCGCGCTAGCCCAGCCCCCGCTCTGCCGTTAGTTAAGTAACCTAACGGGTGATGACGGGACCCAGTGGCGAATGCGGATGGCATAAGAGGACGTTGTATTTTCGTTTTTTCTGCAATGATAGGTTAATGATGGGACGCATTATTTATAATGCAAAGAAAATAAACCAAAAGTTCAATCGTTGGAACAATTTAAAAGAAACCACTCGGTTATTTTAAAACAGATGATATTTTTAAATTGCGGAGCTTTAACCACTCCTTTTAAAAAAAAAGCTATCAGGTTCCTTCGGTCATATCAAGTTGTAACGTTTCAAAATAATAAAATATGATTTTTGGGAATTTTTATAATTTAATATTATTTTAATGAATATTTTAATATTCGGGTATAATTAAATACAAATAAATGGGGAAAAATTATGGAAAATTCTAAAATAGGGTATTTTATGGAATTATGCCATTCTTAACTTTTTATGATTAGTTATATGCTAATATTGTGCTAATCGCGATTAAAAATCGCTAATCGGATTTTTGGCATTTTTGTGTAAAAATGTGCACATATCATTTTCCACACTTGTTACACTTGTGTTACATTTCTATTGCCATGGTTGTTCTTTTTGGTTCACTATTGGAGTGAGAAGAAAAGGGAAAAGAAAAGAAAGAAAAAGTAAGTATGATGATGAGAGAGAGAGAGTAGTTGCTTTTGACTTTTGACCCTTTCCTCCATCATTTCCATTTCACTTTCTCTCCCCTCTTCAACAAGAGCTGCTGCTACTCTTGCTCCTGCTCCCTCATCTCCCTCCCCTTCACTTCATAGATCCCTCTCATTTCCCTCACCAAGACCCCATTCCCACTTCACAAAACTTGCTCCCAAGCTCACTAGCTACACATTGAACCTAGCAAGATTGGATTTGGAGGACTTTGAGCAACTCAAGAAAATTCTTGAGTTGCCAAAGGAGGTAATTTCTGCACCCTCAAGTAGTATTTCAATTTCTTTGTGCATCAATTCTAGTTTCATATCGATATTGTGTCGTTTTGTGGACCTTGGAGAATTCAAGTTAGGGTTTAGGGTTAGACCTGAAATCAAAGTGAAATTGAGGCTTGTTGTGACCTTAGAACCCCTTATGTGATGCTAATTTGGACCCAAACCTAAACATGGAACCAGAATACGGATTTACGGAATCGATATCGGGGAAAACTGTGAATCTGTGATCGTATTTAAGAATCTGCTATCACCCCGAGACCCCAAAAATAAAACTGAGTTGACAGTGAGATGTGCAAGCACCATGAAACTACCACACCAAGCCTTAGCGCCTAATTCTTTGTTTGGGCCGCAGATTTAATCCCTCTGGCCGCAAATTGCGACCAGAGCAGGTTGGAACCCTATCGTTTTTGTTCTGTAGCCTTTTGCCCTATAAACTTGACCCTGGGTATGTCTAGTTTTGACTGATTCCTGTTAGGGTAATATCTGGGTTGATTTGCTTGAGTTGGCGTATGATTTACGACTTGTTTTAGCATGAAATTTGGTATTTGGTGATTCGTTTCTGTCGGGTGGCGTTTGGACGTCAATGACAAGTGGATATTGAACGTGTTTACATGCGAGACGATAGGTTTTTACCTATGCGAGTAGCGTGTGCTATTTTGGTTCCCGATATGATTTTCATGTGCTTTAGCGTTGTGATATACTTGTGAGTACCCTACGTGATGTTGAGGCAAAGAAGATGAAGATGGCGACATCGGCATCGACACATGAGAAGCAAGGTGAGTAGATCTATATCTACGGGGAGAAGTCGGGTGGATGGCGTATAGCACCCCCGCATCCGTAGTGATGTATACGAATACGTATACACACATCTATTTATTATGTGTTGTTTAGGATTATTGATGGTAATAATGGTATTATTGATGATAAGGATGTATTGGTTTAGTATAGTGCGGAACCCTAAAGTAGTGGTTGCACCCACACATACACGTACACATATACTTGCATACATTCTTTCATTTATCTGTGCGCATATAGAGGTGTGTATATCAACACATGGGTATGGGACTATGTATTCATATACGGGATTGAGGATGATACCTGGGATTGCGATGAGTCGATGAGGTTTGATTGAGGCCGTGAGATTCGGCGATATGACAGAGTTCGTATTTGAGATGTGATATGATGGTAGTGATACCTGATATGTGATGAGTGAATGTGATATTGACCCGTACCCAGCTATTGGGATGCCGTACGACGATTTACTGTACGAGCTTTACATTGATGTTAGATCCGCACTCATGACTCGAGGATGTTATATGATATACTGTATCGTACGTGATACTATTGAGGTGAGATCACCGACTTTATATATATATGTATATTGACTCAGATTTAGGTGGTTTTCATACCCCTCCCGATTGACTGATTACTGGTGTTAGTTATATGTATGCCCTAGAGGCCATTACTATACATAGGATGTATATTGTAGTGGATGCTGGGACATATATAGTGAGGACTTTCTTGCTCGACATGATAGTATGCTATCTGGTTGATCTTTACCTTAACGTGTATACTGATTGTCTCTCTGTTATATGTTGGTAAAGCCCTTAGGATCTGTACTTGACTACCTGGACTATGATGCGGATCATACTAGTGGGGACATGGTAGTCCATAAGTACATCCTTCAAAGTCCCTAGTCAAGGGTGTATCGAGACGGGGCATCGATATACCAGAGTAGACTAGCGTATACCTTCTCGACCCATACAGATGGGCGATGGATGATCCCATATCCATCTGTGTTTGACATCAGAGATGATATACGGGTGCTCAGTGGAGACTGGGTACACTGGACGGACTCGCCGAGAACTCCCAGATGGTATTATACCTCACGTCAGATGGCAGTTCTCTGGTGACACTGGTACAGAGTAGTCTGTTGACCCGAGATCGTCATAGAGTCTTGTGTGGTTCCCACTGTGCTTTGATTTCCATCTTACCACGTCCAAGAGGGCGTGCAAAACGGTGGTTTTTGGGTACAGTCCCGAGTCACATGGAGGCAATGAGCGATAGGAGGGGATTCGTCTCTCCCGGTATAGGGGGTTGATGTTGCGCTGTGTTCGATTGGCTATAACAGGAAATCCCTGGCCAGGGTTGCTGAGATTTACTGGTAAGTGTTACCAGTAGTTTCTCGAACAGTTATAGACCTCATATCGACACGACTTATCAAGATATTGGGGTCTGACGTTTACCACCCCTAGGCGAGATATGCGACATATCAGACGATCAGACCGGACTGTACGGTAGTGTTACTGGTCGGATTCACTAGAGTGTGAGCGGGCTTGCTCGTCGATCTTCAGATCGCTCAATACCCGGGTGGCCGTTACGTTTGGCAGACCGCTTGCGGCTTGTGGGTGCTTGATATGATCATCACCTGCTGCCGGCGTATTGACGAGTCTTTAGAGTCCTACACAGAGGTTTCCTGGCTCAAGCGAAACGAAATAGGAGCGCATAAGAGATATGTGCGGGACCGAGAATAATGCGTGTATGTGATACCGTATTCCATTCTCGCGATGAATGTATCGAAAGGTTGTATGCGATATAACCTAGTTATCGAATCAAGGGTTGGTTCGATAAGCCGATACATAGAATACTAGTCGGTTATATGCGATATGACCGGATCGTTAAATCAAGTGTTGATTTAATGATTTAATGCATAATTACATATTTGATATATTACTTTGCATTAACTAGTATTTGTTCACTTTAAATGGATTTTCTCACTCGGATTGTACACATTGTATATGTGATATACTTTTGTGCACTTGATTGTATCATGTTTGATGATACATGTTTAACTATAGTTAAGTGTAATGGATTAAGCCATGGTTAAACTAATGATTAGGGTTTTCTATTCTTACTTATTTATTTATTTATTTATTTTGAATAGATAAGAAAAGAATGGTTGCTAATTTTGGAGTTTAGTTGAAGCTTCATGAAGCTTTGACTTTGTAACCATTCTTGTCTTCATCTTTAACCCTAACCATTAATCTAACCTTAGTTAATTCTCTACACTTGACCATGGTTCTAATATGATAAGTATTCATTTTCTTTTCCAATTATAATAATCTTATCATATCATTTTCTTCTTCTTCTTCCTTCAACTCAAGAAGAAAACCTAAGGTCCATCAATGGTGATTGATGATTAAGAGTGAGAAATCCAATTTTAAAGTCTACCCACTTCCTATTTCTTCATCCTCTACCTCTTGCCAAGTAGTAGAGTGTGTTTTCTTCACAAGTTTCTTGACTTGGTGAAGTCGGAGCTTGATTTAGCAATGCCTCGACGTAGATCATCTTCGGCATGGACATCGACGACCTAGCTCGCTTTTTCTCCGACGAAGCCGACTCTAGAGCCCGGATTCCTTTTGGACAGCGGAGACGACTTCGTTGCGGAGCTATGGAGGTGGAGCACCGGATCTACAAAGGTTGTATTTCCGTTTTCCCATTAGTTAATTGTTAACTAGTTATCTTTTCGCCTAGAAATCTAGCCAACGATCCGTAGTCGGGTCTCTCGGCACCTAGAATTTTTGAAATTGGCATGGTTGATGCCTTGTGAGACCTCACTAGAGTGCCTAGGAACCCTACAGTAGTATCAGAGCCTAGTTAGAGCCTTAGACGAAGTCTAGACGGATTTCGAACTCCGAACGAACCCGAAATCCTAACACACCCATGCCTTCTGTCCAATTTTCAAAAACAGGGATTTTTCAGTATTAAAAATATGCAGAGAAATGTGCAGGAAATTCTAAGGCAAACTGGAGAAAACGACAACCTGATTCAACAGTACGGCCGCGGAACCGCGGCGTTGACCCCCCTTTTGCGGCGGTTCCGCGGCCGTCTGTGATGATTAGCTTGTGTGTTTTCTTCAGTTGTTTGTGTTGGTGTTTCTTGTGTGTTCTGGATATTTTTAATATTTATTCAAGAGTTGAATTTTCTGGAGTTGATTTGGGGATTCGGTGTTTCGATCAGAGTATCAGATTTTGTCTATGTGGCTTTCCGGATAAATTTTAGAATATGTTAAAAAGTTCGACCGGATATAAATACCCAATTTTTCCCCTGTCGGGAAATTTCCAAGTGTTGGATTTTTCCGTAGTTTAACGACGTTCTAAGTAGTGCAAGTAACGCGATGGTCCCTCTAGAAGACAACAAACCTTAACTCGATTATGTGACCGTCTTGAACTGCCCTTTGAACCTTCGGGTTTGGGGTAGTACGGCGTGCCACATGTGAGGCGTTGGCTTGACCCTTTTACGGCTGGACCGTTGGTACTGAGGCACGAACTGAATGTTGTTAGACTTATTTCATGTGTTGATCTGTATTGGGAAAACTTGGGTGTTCGATTGTTCGATCGGAAAGTTTAACATTTTCTATTTATCTTGAATGGGATACAATAATTGGAATTCACAAATTGTTATAAGATAACGGAATGAATATTATAAACGTAGCAGTTTAGTCTCACTTGATCGGTTGCCACGGAATTTTGATGTGATCAAAAGTCCGTCGCAATCACGTAGCGTACGCGGATACTCGCCGGGTAAACTTAATAGACAGCTTCACTCCATAGCCCTGACCAAGTGACTGTAGGAGAACCCCGTCGCCGAAAGCATCCGTTCGGGTGCTCGCGGTAGCGGTGTTCCGCCTTGGTGCACTTCGTCGACGGTATCGGGGGTGCGTCCGTCTACTGAAGTTTGCGACGAGCATTCGATCAGGATGTCGGGAATCCTGTTGAATTGCCCGACTTAATATTGAAAAGTGTTTTCGATTATGAGACTAAAATGCGGGGTTTATAATTGTTAGGCATGCGATGTCTAAGTAATTCATTTGGTCAGGCATGCGATGTCTGAGATGGTTGCGGATTCCAACTATTGTAGTTTTACACTTTCTTTTCTGTGACCGTAAGTGTAATATGTGATATCGCCGGTTTCGTTGCTATATGTCAACGACAATTGGGATGGACATATTTACTTACGTTGATGACATGTGATGTTATGTGTTGCTGGATATGTTATATTGGATCGTCGTGTTTGAATAGCCGGGGGTTTTTATGTGAGATGAGTGTTTTTCATTTTCATTCATGTAAAAACTTGTATGTAATATTCTTTTATTTGGGGCGCTTCCAGGTTGCGGAAGTTGTCACCTCTTGTATATTATTTACTTTTCCGCACTAGGATAGACCCAAGGAGGGGAGCACAAGTAACCGGGTTCTGGAGTCCAGTGGGAGACCAACTCGAGGAGTCGAGGCCGGGTCTCCAAACTCTAGAATTGGTAGGGTTGCTTGCCGCTCTCGTAGGGGTCTAGGGATGTGGGTTTGGCTATTCATCACGACCGTGGAATCCGTGTTTTATACTGGCTCGTATTGAAAACACCGACGTCCTAGTATATCCAATATTTCATATGTTTTTTCTGCTGCGATATCTGTGATGTGATCATGTGATGTTCTGTGATAGATACAGTATATAGTATATATGATATATTATATAGACGTTACTTATGTTTTACACCCGCGCTAGCCCTGCCCCGCTCTGCCGTTAGTTACCTAACCTAACGGTGCACGAGGGGACATCGAGGCGAATGCGGATGGCATAAGTGTACGTCGTATTTATCTGTGATGTTTATGTACTTAAATGATGGGACTTCATTAATGTGATTAATGAAATAAAAGAAACCTAAGATGTTGTAGAATCGAATTTCAAAATAAAACAGGTAGCTACAGTTCTTGCTTTGCACAGCGGTATATATGATATATCCTGCACCTTATTCGATAGGGAAAGGACCGAGATCCCTTCACCGGGAGTGACTCCTTTAGCAATAACTGGCAAATGCTACACACTCGGTTTGTTTTTTGATTGCATTTAAGAGTTTTTGCTTTGCACAGTGATATATGTGATATATCCCGCACCTCATTCGACGAGGAAAGGACCGACGATCCCTTCACCGGGAGTGACTCCTTTAGCAAAACTGGAAAAGCCTCAAAAACACTCCATTTTAAAATCATTCGATCCTACAACGATATCAAGTTCATTACGCAATAGCTTTTCTGAAAAACCTGTCGTAGCCCTCCGTCATTTCAGATAAATCCTGTTTAGTATTCGTGCTGCGTTTGTTGACCTTGTCAAGGCGCAGTGTGCGGTAGCTAACCAGTATTTATCTGCTTATGCATATGATGCAGATTGGGTTAGGGTAGTCGTGCGGCCTTGTTGACCTTGTCAAGGGTCGTGCGGGTGGGTTTGATTCAATCAAGAAATGACGGGTTGAACTTGACTTGCGGTCTATGGTTTGTTGACCTTGTCAAGGTCATAGATCGTTCGGGGCAAAATATTATCGGGAATTTCAAGTGTTGAGATTTGCAATGAGATTGCATACCTTCTATGAGATAGTTGGATCCCGATACCCGCTGCGAGTAAGAGTTACTCCTGGGAGAGTTTTATACATTACAATTAGCCGATCAAGTAGGTGTCTAGAAAGGTGTCAACGGGGTTACGCCTCTGGGAAAACGAGGTTTACAGTAATTAGGTTCGTACGAAAGCACGGGGGACCTCCCTCAAAGTACCGACACTGGCCTGGCTGAAAGATTGGCGAACTTGTAGTGTGTAATTAATCCCGGCTAGTCTTTCCTTTTAGGGTTTGAAGGAAGATTTGATAAAAAGCAGTGGGAGCCATCCTGATTAGATAAAATAATAACCAATCTATTCTTGACAGAGCGCACGCTGAGTGTTTTCTTCTCTCTCTCTCCAGGTAGCGACCATATCACGCCTTAATCAAGATAATAAAACGGATTATTGACCGAACTCGCTTGTTATACTGAGCTGGGGAACGTTGGTCCCGCTCCAACTTATAATTGTTATAAGACAGAGCAGGAAATTGGGGTTTACCAGAATTCCCGTGCCGCCCAAACGAAGAGAGTGCATGATGATGCATCATCTTCGGGTGTGTTCATTACAAAGAACTGTTTCTCAGTATCCTCTACGTCCTGGGCATGTGATACCAGATCAGGATCCCAGATATGTAATCTGTTACATAGGGCTGCAGAAAGGTAGAGAACTGAGAACGGGTGATAAGTTTCATGAGGCAGAAAACGGGGCAAATGTTGCAGCCAAGTCTGTTGGTCACTGTCACCCTGTATTACAATACATTGATTCTGAACGAATGTTATTAGATACCGAACCTGTTATGCAAAATCATATCTGTCTCTTTATTAGTAAAGAAACGATAAAATTTTGTATTGTTGGACAATGTTTTGAACATTTCCTATATCAAAAGTTGATCGGTTCAGGCACGTTATCTAAAAGCATTAATGTTCTAAATCAAACTACAGTTCTTAGTATACAGAACACACAGAAGAAGAAAAGTTCAGAAATGAACGAATTCTTCTTGAGGTATTGTAGACTAGGTCAGATCAATGTGACCCGACTAGCTAGAGTTACATATAGATGCATATTTAAATCAGTTTGAATTTACATCTTGTGAAACTCGCCAGTCATGTCACAAAGATAAGATGACCATAGCTCCGTTTACTGGAAACAGAGAAAGAGTTAGTAAACTCTTGGGATGATACATGTTGATGTATGTAGGTCCCCAGTCTACACATGCCAAGACCGGTTCTTTGTACTTCATTACATTCTCTGATAAATCTCTCAAGATTCAGACATATGTTCCTGTTGAAACACAAGTCCGAACCTTTTGAGATATTCACAGAATATAAGTTAGAAGTAGAGAACCAAAACACGGGAATAAGTATTATGTCCTTTGATGAGATCAAGGAGGAGAATACTTGGGCACGAAATTCTTGGACTATTCTAAAGGAGAATGAGATTCTCTCTCAGCATTACTTCTCCGTATACACCATAGCACGATGGTATATCGGGGCGGAGCAGATACACCCTATTTGATATGGTGTGCTCTATGATGAGTAATACTGAGTTACCTTTTTCCTTTTGGGAGTTATGCACTTACGAAGTTGCATACCTATTGAATAAGGTTTGAATCAAATCAGTTGCCTACCACTTCATATTTGATATGATAAGGGAAGAGCCCATCTCTCAAGTTAGTTGAGATTTGGGGTTGTCCAGCCTATGTCTGAAAAACAAAATCCGGACAAGCTTGAGGCAAGATATGTTATGTACAACTGGAAATGTTCCAGCTATACAAACTACAGCAGATGATTTGATAAAACCAAATGATTCAATAGTTACCAACGAACCTCAGCCTCTCCGCCGATCTAGTAGGGTTCCTCACCCACCTGAGAGATACTTCGGTTCCTCTATGACAGTGGGAGCGAGGAATACATCATGAGATGATGACCCAACTAGTTTCGACCTGGCCATCAGGAGTAGGACTCTATAAGAATGGCTGGATGCTTAGTGATCTGAGATGGAATCCATATACACCAACAAAGTATGGACTTTGGTTGCTATATCTGAAGGGTTAAATTCCCATCAGGAGCAAGTATATCTTGAGAAGATTACTTGGTGTAGATGGAAAAGTTGAGACTTTCAAAGCTAGACTTGTTAAAGGTTTGCATCATTGACCAGGTGTGGATTATGTTGAAACCTTTTCTAAGGAGCTATGCTTAAGTCCATCCAGATCCTACTTGCCACGGCTACATACCATGACTACGATATCTGGTGGTTGGGTGTCATGACAGCTTTTCTAAATGATGTTTTAGAAGAGGGAGTCTATAAGTACACAGCCAGAGGGCCTCGTAGACAGTGGGAGCAGCGGAAACGTGTGCAAGATGCTTTATAGGATAAAGCAGGCATCGCGGAGTTGGAACATCTGTTTTGATGTGTTAGTCAAAGAGTTTGACATCATCAAAATGGTAGATGAACCTTGTATAAACAAAAAGGTAGTAGGGAGTATGGTGACGATCCTCGTAGAGTACGTGGATGACATACTCCTGATAGGGAAAGAGTTTCCTATGCTACGCTCGATCAATCTCCGCTTATCACAATGATTCTCCATATAGGATCAAAATGATACCTCCTAAATCCTGGGTTTTTGGATCTATGAGATGGATCTAAATGGATGTTAGGTTACTCACTAGATGTAGTGAGATGGTGTCAATCGATCCTGAGGAGAATCACTGGAAGGGTTCCAGGGTGATAAAGATGACTGAATGTCAGTCACAGGCATTGTCTTTACCCTCAGTAAAGGGACGGTATGTTGGAACAGTTCCAAGCTGGATACCGTGACATACTAGACGATAAAGGCAGGATACATCGCTACTTAAGATGCTACCAAAGAGGCTGTTTGGGTGTATATAGGTTCATGAGATGAACTATGTTCCTCCCTGTAAGTCCATATTGCGACCCCCGGTGCTTACGGGGAGGCGGAAACGGTATAAAAAACGAATTTTTATCGCAAGAGGCAACATGGACTAAACTTGGTCGGGATCGTTGTCTAAACTAAAACTAGTGTTCTTGCTAAAGAGAGTTAGCTACTATGGAAGATGGTTATACCTAAACTTGAACTCCTTCTTCTTCAAACCTTGTAGAGGTTGATGGTTCTCTTTTCGTCGCCTTCTCCCGTCGAAGATGGATCCACCTCGAAGGTTCGACTTTGGGCTCTTCCTCGATCTTTGAGTGAACTAGGGTTTCCGGCTTGCTAAACCTTCATCCTAGAATGAGTAGAGAGTGATTAGGGTTTGCTTTTGTTTCTAAAGAGAATGAATCTCAACACATGAGAAGGTTTCTCTTTTCAAGAGGAAGAAGAAGAGGAAATGAGGAGAGAGAGAGGTTATGATAGAATGAGCTCAATAATTTCTTTCTAGCAACCATATTGCAAAAGAAATGAATTATCTAAATGATAATAATGGAAATAAGAATAGTTGATGGTAAATATGGAATGACCACTATCATACCTCTTTTAATGAAGTGTAAGCATGAATCAAGGAAGACTTTCAAGGCATGAAAGTGGTCAATGGTCAACAAGTCAACCAAGGTCAACAAGTCAACAAAAAAACAACCATAACATAATTCTTATTTAATTACTATTATTAATAGATAATATACAAATCCATTAGGGTTTGGAAAATGATAACTGTCAACTGTGCATACGCACCCGATCCGAAACCCTAATGAAAAACCTCATTCTCCGCCTCAAGCAACTGTGCATACACACCTGCATTCTCGTTCCGAGGAACAAGAATACCAAGATATAAAAGCAACCCCCAAAACATATACCAGTATCTGGCTCAAACCAGAGCCTGCCAGTATAATCCGTCCGGACTCCAAACGTGCACAAGTGCGCGGATGAGAACGAACCCTGTCGCAAAACCATGCGACCTCTACTCTGTTTTGCCCAGAGGCGAATACCCTCTGTGTGGGACTCTAAAGACTCGACACTACGCTGGCAGTGGGTTTAACCACAGACCGCAAGCGGCACTAGCTGTGCATAACGGTCCCCAGGTAGATGCCGACAAGAAGGCTGACGAGGTGAAACCCCATCTGAACTCCTACTGAGTCTGAATGTGACATTCTCCGTACAGTCCGGTCTGTTCGTCTGATACATCGCATGGCGGGCCTAGGGGGCGGTAAAACGTCAGTCCCCCAATAGCGGTACAAGTCGTGTCGGAGTGAAGCCCAAAACACCCTGAGATAACACTGGAAACCTACCAGTATATCTCGCTTGCCCTGGCCAGGGACTACTCGTGTAATGGCTCTCCTAGATACAGCGCGATGTCAACCCCCAATACCGGGAGAGACGAATCCTGTCTAACCGTCACTGCCTCCAAGTGCTTCGGGACTGCACCCAACCACCACCTGTTTGCACGACTCCTTTGAGCCGTGGTAGGGTAGTGATCAAAGTGCAGTGGGAACACACTCGAGGCGAAGTGTCAGTGTCAAGTCAGCGGACTAAGCTGTACTCATGTCACCTGGGAACTGATAACTGACGATAGGTATAATACCAACCTGTCAGTTCCCGACGAGTCCTGTCCAGTGTACTCGTAACCCAACGAGCACCCGTATACTATCTCCAGTACGACGTACTGATGGCTGTGGGACAGACCATCTCCCACACTGGGATGAGAAGCGCATACGCTAGTCTACTCCGGAGTATCGATGCCCTGTCTCGATAGTCCTACGACTAGGGACCTGTATAAGGATGTGCCTATAGATTACCCAGCCCCCACTAGTGTGACTGCCATCACAACGCTGGTAATCAAGCAAAGATCCTAAGGGCTCCACTAATGCGTATAAGTGATATACTGAAATAAACACAAGTACACATTGAAGTAGAAACAAACCAAGTAGCATACTACTATATTGAGCAAGATTGTTTATACAAGGTGAATATCCCAAGCTTCCATCAAGTAATATACAAACTAGTATGATACAGTAATGGCCTCTAGGGCATATACACTAACAATCTCCCACTTGCACTAAGGCCATGTACTGGCGTATCGAAGACCTATCATCTCGATCAGCCGCTCGAACTGAGTCTGGGGTAGGGCCTTGGTGAATGGATCTGCAGTGTTCTCTTCTGAAGCAACCCTCCGAACCTCGATCTCCTTGCGATCCACGATCTCCCTGATCAGGTGATACCGCCTCAAGATGTGCCTGGATCTCTGATGGGACCTGGGTTCCTTTGCTAAAGCTATAGCCCCGTTGTTGTCGCAATACAGAGGTACTGGGTCAACAATGGACGGAACCACCTGAAGTTCTTTTAAGAACTTCCTTATCCAGACAGCTTCTTTTGCGGCATCAGATGCAGCGATGTATTCCGCTTCCATAGTCGAGTCTGCAACGGTTTCCTGTTTGGAACTCTTCCAACACACCGCCCCTCCATTGAGGGTAAAGACAAAACCCGACATGGACTTGGAATCATCCTTGTCACTCTGGAAGCTGGAGTCAGCAAAGGCCTCAATCTGTAGGTCTTTTCCGCCATACACCAAGAACATCTCCTTAGTCCTCCTCAGGTACTTGAGAATGTTTTTTACCGCTATCCAATGTTTCTCCCCAGGGTTTGACTGATACCGGCTTACTACACTCAGTGCATAAGCTACATCCGGTCTGGTACACAACATCGCATACATTATAGAGCCTACCGCAGAAGCGTAGGGTATAATAGACATGCGATCCCTTTCCAAATCAGTCTTGGGAGACATCTCTTTAGAGAGGGTGATCCCGTGACAAGCCGGTAAGTTACCGCGCTTGGAATCTTCCATACTGAATCTTTTCAGTACGGTGTCGATGTACCTGGACTGTGAAAGTCCTAATATCCTCTTGGATCTATCACGAAGGATCCGGATCCCCAGGATGTAAGAGGCATCACCCAGGTCTTTCATGGAGAACCTGTGTGACAAGAAACCCTTGACAGATTGTAGCATAGGAATGTCATTTCCTATTAAGAGAATGTCATCCACGTATAAAACAAGGAATACTACAGTTCTCGCTACAAATCTACTATAGATGCATGGTTCATCTGGATTTTTGATAAAGTCAAATTCCTTGACCGTCTCATCAAAACAGATGTTCCAACTCCGCGATGCCTGCTTTAGTCCATAGATGGACTTAAGCAACTTGCACACCTTTCCGCTGCTCCCACTCTGAATGAAACCCTCTGGCTGATCCATATAGACACACTCCTCTAAATTTCCATTTAGAAAAGCGGTTTTTACGTCCATCTGCCAAATCTCATAATCGTGGAAGGCAGCAATGGCAAGAAGGATCCGAATGGATTTCAGCATAGCCACTGGAGAAAAGGTTTCGTCGTAGTCCAAGCCAGGTCTTTGACGGAAACCCTTTGCTACAAGTCTAGCTTTATAGGTCTCAACCTGTCCATCTACACCAATCTTCCTTTTGAAGATCCACTTGCATCCTACGGGTTTTACCCCGTCTGGAGCAATGTCCAACGTCCATACTTTGTTGGTGTACATGGACTCCATTTCGGTCCGCATTGCATCCAGCCATTTTACCGAGTCAATGCTCTGAACGGCCTGCTGGAAGCTAGTAGGCTCATCATAGTCTATGATGCAATCCTCTCTATCCCCGTCTATGAGAAAACCGTAGTATCTCTCGGGCGGATGAGACTGCCTACTACTTCTACGGAGCGGCATAGGAATGTCCTGTTCTTTTGAACCCTCTGGTTCCACTAAGCTTTCAGTAATAGTCTGAGGTTCTGGAATTTCATCCAGTTCTACTGTGCTCCCACTTATCTGATTTTCCAAAAACTCAGTTTCCAAGAAGTGGGCATGACGAGAAACAAGGACTTTTTGCTCCTCTGCGTAATAGAATAGATACCCCTTGGAGTTCTTTGGGTATCCCACAAACTTGCACTGTACTGAGCGTGCCTCGAGCTTGTCCGCATGCTGCTTTTTTACAAAAGCCGGACATCCCCATGTCTTAAAGGCTTTAAGACAGGGTTTCTTCCCACTCCACATCTGATATGGTGTGGTAGGCACAGTCTTAGTAGGAACTTGGTTCAAGAGATGTGCAGCTGTTTCTAGTGCATATCCCCAGAAAGATCGCGGTAATTCAGCCTTACTCATCATGGAACGAACCATATCCAATAGGGTTCGATTCCTCCTTTCTGATACACCGTTATGTTGTGGAGTGTATGGAGGAGTACGCTGAGAGAGAATACCATTCTCTTTTAAATAGTCCAGGAACTCGGCACTCAAGTATTCACCACCTCGATCCGATTTTAGGATCTTGATACTTTTGCCTGTTTGTTTTTCAACTTCATTCTTGTAATCCCGAAATTTCTCAAAGGCCTCGGATTTGTGCTTCATTAAGAAGACATGTCCATACCTAGAGAAATCGTCTGTGAAAGTAATGAAGTATGAATAACCGCTTCGGGCATGTGTAGACATTGGACCACACACGTCACTGTGTATGAGTCCCAAGAGCTCGCTCGCTCTTTCTCCGTGTCCAGTGAACGGAGTCTTTGTCATCTTTCCCATAAGACAAGATTCACAAGTGGCATAAGACTGATACTCGAACGGATCCAAGTATCCTTCTTTATGTAACTTAGTCAACCGTGTCTCATTGATGTGACCCAGTCTACAATGCCATAAGAAAGCCTGATTGATATCTGGAGACTTTCTTTTGTGTGTATTCTGGACATTGAAAATCTGTGGTTGGTTTAATACGTATATACCATTGCTCAGTGTACCTGACCCAATCAGAACTTGATTAAGGTGAATGTTTACAACATTACTTACAAACGCAAATTCATAACCTTCTTTAGAAACCAAAGATACAGAAATGATATTACAAGTTGCGTTGGGTACAAAAAAGCAATTACGCAAAACCAAAACATGCCCATCTGTCATTCCCAGGTGATAGTCCCCCACGGCTTTAGCATCCATGCTAGCTCCGTTCGCAACTCTGAGGGTCATGTCACCTGCCTTCAAAAACCTACGGTTTCTCAACGCCTGCAAAGAATTACAGATATGAGATCCTGATCCGGTATCCAATACCCAGGAAGTAGAGTTTATAGAAAGACAGTTTTCAATAACATACACACCTGAAGCTGAAGCCGCAACCTGCTTCAGTTTCTGTGTCCTGGCTTTCCAAGCCCTGCAATCTTTCTTCCAGTGTCCACTCTTGTGACAATAGAAGCATTCCTCTTTACCAACAAGCTTCCCCGCTATCTTTGTTGCCTTTTCCTTTCCCTTCGCACCCACTTTACTAACACCGCCCCTTGGTTTGGCGGGGGCTTTCCTCTTCTTTCCCTTGGCTTTCGCCTTGGACCTAGAAGAAGAAGATCCTCCTACAAACAAAGTGGATGTATCCCTACCCTTCTGTAGGGTGCCCTCTGCGCTCCTCAGCAGGTTGAGGAGTTCTGAAAGTTCAACTTCCTTTTCTTGCAAGTTGAAATTCAGTATGAACTGGGCGTAAGTGGATGGAAGGGACTGGAGAATTATATCTGTATAAAGTTCACTGTCCAACGTGGTCCCAAGTTCCGCGAGCTCCTCAGTGTAGCCAATCATCTTAAGCACGTGGTCCGCTACCGATGATCCGACGGCCAACTTAGTCGAAAATAACTTCTTCGACACTTCGTATCTTGCGATACGAGACTGCTCTCCATACAGTTCTTTTGTATGAAGAAATATGGATTCCAAATCCATATTCTCGTGCCTCCTCTGATGGTCATTGTCCATCGAGGCAAGTACGAGGCATCTGGCCTTCGCGCTGTCAATCTCCCAAGTCTTACGGATTTCCTTATCCGCGACGCTGGAGGTGGGACCTGGGACGGGGGGAGCTTTGGTGGTAAGAAGATACCCCAGCTTGTCGTAAGAGATTGCCAATTTGACATTCCTGAGCCAATCTTTGTAGTTTGGCCCTGTCAATATGTTTTTATCTAGAAGTAACTTAAGTCCAGTCATTTCGATTTGGTCGCTGCAGGGGGAGAGAAGAAACACTTAGCACGATGCTCTTGCAAGTTTAGAATGGTTTTTAATTTGTCTAAACAGGATGGCTCCCACTGTCTCTCGAATCCCTCCTCAAACCACAAAGGAAGAATTAGCCGGGATCAATCCCACCGTACAATACTTGCTTAACCGTTCAGCCAGGCCAGTGTCGGTACTTCGAGGGAGGTTTTCCAACGCTTTCGCGAAGTTCCTTAATTTAAGAACCTCTTTTCCCTGGGGGCGTAGCCCCGCTAACACCTTTCTAGGCACCTACTAGGTTTATAGCATTGATCGTTTAGTGAGAAATTTCCCGAGGAGTAGCATATACTCACAGTAGGATCGGGATCCAAATATCATCGCGTGACGAAAAATGAAGGAATCCTACCATAATCATCACACTCCAAATGGTATGCAAATCTAGCAAGTTTCAGTACTTATGAAACTCCCGATGTGGATTTTTGCCCCATGCTCTTATGACCTTGACTAAGGCCAACAAATCATAAGTCACATGTCAAGTTCTTCCCGTCGTTATCCAGGTTAATTTGAACCCACCCGTATATACCCTTGACTATGGCCAACAAGGCAATACGACTGTCCCAAACCAACGCATTCTATCTATGCAACATATGAATACCCACCAGCTACCAAACACTGTGCCTTGACTAAGGCCAACAAACACAGCTTGAATACTGTTGAATATTCATATGAAACGACGGAGGGCTACGGATGGTTTTGGCGAAACCGTGAACGTAGTGAACTTGATATAATCGATGGAACGAGATAGCTTTTAGAAGGAGTGGCTCAAGCTCCGCATTTAAAAGTTAGTTTTGAAAAGAACCGAGTGGTTTTTCGAAAGTGTTCCATCGACTTAAACTTGGTTTATTATCTTGCATTAGTTCTTTTAATGCGTGATATTCTTGCATTAGTTCTTTTAATGCGTCCCATCATTTAATTCCTACTATTGTAGAAAACAACCAAAATATGACGTACGCTTATGCCATTCGCATTCGCCACGGGGTCCCGTCATCACTCGTTAGGTTACTTAACTAACGACAGAGCGGGGGCTGGGCTAGCGCGGCTGTAAAACATAAGCAACGCCTAAATAGAAAGCAATGATAGACATTACAGATCACAGATGAATACATTGGATATACTAGCAATCCGCATTTCTTTCGAGCCTGAAACGAAAAGCGGATAACACGGTCGCGGTGAATAGCAAATACCCCACCCAAGACCCCTACGGGTGCGGCAAACTACCCGCCAAGTTCCCGGTAGTTTGTGCACCCCACCATGGGTCTATCCTAGGAGCAAAAACAGTAAAAAGAATTATACAATGACGGCTACAACCCCGACCCGGTTGTGCGGCCAAACAAATAATATAATTACATCAATTTACATTTACAAATGAATGAAAGAAAAACAAAAGCTCATCTCACATCCACCCCGGCTATTCACCCGCGACAGTCCAACACATTCATATACACATTCCAGCACATTACAGATCATGTATAACCCCGACTAATCGACTTATAGCGATTAGCCGACGTTCAATACATGCAAACATCACAGATATAACCAACATAGCCAAAGTGCAGTGAAGTTCGGAAAAAAAATACGGAATTATAGGACCCCAAAAGTGAATTTCAGTTCTGGAAAATCTGGGTACATATAATATATCTTAAAAATCCCAAAACCAACACAGAAGAACACTGCACGAAAAACGATGCAAAGATGACACCAACTTGCGGCGGTTCCGCGGCCAGATGAGTAGGTGAGGCCGCGGAAGAGCGGCGGTTTGGAGGAAACATGATATCGTTTTTCTTGTGTGTTCTTAGAAAACCCTGAGACGATTTTACAAGTATAAAGTTTTTCATTTTGAGCCAAAAAAAAATCAACAGAAACTCAGGTTTTTAGTTTTCCGGTTTTGCGATTTTTCGGTTCCGAACTTCGTTACACTTCACTACCAAGCTAGTTTAAGTTTAGTTAGGCTCTGATACCACTGTAAGTCCATATTGCGACCCCCGGTGCTTACGGGGAGGCGGAAACGGTATAAAAAACGAATTTTTATCGCAAGAGGCAACATGGACTAAACTTGGTCGGGATCGTTGTCTAAACTAAAACTAGTGTTCTTGCTAAAGAGAGTTAGCTACTATGGAAGATGGTTATACCTAAACTTGAACTCCTTCTTCTTCAAACCTTGTAGAGGTTGATGGTTCTCTTTTCGTCGCCTTCTCCCGTCGAAGATGGATCCACCTCGAAGGTTCGACTTTGGGCTCTTCCTCGATCTTTGAGTGAACTAGGGTTTCCGGCTTGCTAAACCTTCATCCTAGAATGAGTAGAGAGTGATTAGGGTTTGCTTTTGTTTCTAAAGAGAATGAATCTCAACACATGAGAAGGTTTCTCTTTTCAAGAGGAAGAAGAAGAGGAAATGAGGAGAGAGAGAGGTTATGATAGAATGTGCTCAATAATTTCTTTCTTGCAACCATATTGCAAAAGAAATGAATTATCTAAATGATAATAATGGAAATAAGAATAGTTGATGGTAAATATGGAATGACCACTATCATACCTCTTTTAATGAAGTGTAAGCATGAATCAAGGAAGACTTTCAAGGCATGAAAGTGGTCAATGGTCAACAAGTCAACCAAGGTCAACAAGTCAACAAAAAAACAACCATAACATAATTCTTATTTAATTACTATTATTAATAGATAATATACAAATCCATTAGGGTTTGGAAAATGATAACTGTCAACTGTGCATACGCACCCGATCCGAAACCCTAATGAAAAACCTCATTCTCCGCCTCAAGCAACTGTGCATACACACCTGCATTCTCGTTCCGAGGAACAAGAATACCAAGATATAAAAGCAACCCCCAAAACATATACCAGTATCTGGCTCAAACCAGAGCCTGCCAGTATAATCCGTCCGGACTCCAAACGTGCACAAGTGCGCGGATGAGAACGAACCCTGTCGCAAAACCATGCGACCTCTACTCTGTTTTGCCCAGAGGCGAATACCCTCTGTGTGGGACTCTAAAGACTCGACACTACGCTGGCAGTGGGTTTAACCACAGACCGCAAGCGGCACTAGCTGTGCATAACGGTCCCCAGGTAGATGCCAACAAGAAGGCTGACGAGGTGAAACCCCATCTGAACTCCTACTGAGTCTGAATGTGACATTCTCCGTACAGTCCGGTCTGTTCGTCTGATACATCGCATGGCGGGCCTAGGGGGCGGTAAAACGTCAGTCCCCCAATAGCGGTACAAGTCGTGTCGGAGTGAAGCCCAAAACACCCTGAGATAACACTGGAAACCTACCAGTATATCTCGCTTGCCCTGGCCAGGGACTACTCGTGTAATGGCTCTCCTAGACACAGCGCGATGTCAACCCCCAATACCGGGAGAGACGAATCCTGTCTAACCGTCACTGCCTCCAAGTGCTTCGGGACTGCACCCAACCACCACCTGTTTGCACGACTCCTTTGAGCCGTGGTAGGGTAGTGATCAAAGTGCAGTGGGAACACACTCGAGGCGAAGTGTCAGTGTCAAGTCAGCGGACTAAGCTGTACTCATGTCACCTGGGAACTGATAACTGACGATAGGTATAATACCAACCTGTCAGTTCCCGACGAGTCCTGTCCAGTGTACTCGTAACCCAACGAGCACCCGTATACTATCTCCAGTACGACGTACTGATGGCTGTGGGACAGACCATCTCCCACACTGGGATGAGAAGCGCATACGCTAGTCTACTCCGGAGTATCGATGCCCTGTCTCGATAGTCCTACGACTAGGGACCTGTATAAGGATGTGCCTATAGATTACCCAGCCCCCACTAGTGTGACTGCCATCACAACGCTGGTAATCAAGCAAAGATCCTAAGGGCTCCACTAATGCGTATAAGTGATATACTGAAATAAACACAAGTACACATTGAAGTAGAAACAAACCAAGTAGCATACTACTATATTGAGCAAGATTGTTTATACAAGGTGAATATCCCAAGCTTCCATCAAGTAATATACAAACTAGTATGATACAGTAATGGCCTCTAGGGCATATACACTAACACTCCCATTGTGTGACAATGGAGTTGTGGCTTATGCCAAGGAACGCCGGTCCCATCAGTGATCCAGACATATTCTAAGGCAGTATCACTTGATCATGGAGATGGTTGATCTCCAGAGTGATCGAGGTTTGAAGAGTAGACTCAGAGGACAACACAGCGGATCCACTCACAAAGGCCTGTTCCCAGAGAGAGACTTTTATGGGATGGTTGAGTATGAGATACTGCAACCACTGCTACAGATGGCCCTAGTGCAAGTGGGAGATTGTTAGTTATATGTATGCCCTAGAGGCCATTACTATACATAGGATGTATATTGTAGTGGATGCTGGGACATATATAGTGAGGACTTTCTTGCTCGACATGATAGTATGCTATCTGGTTGATCTTTACCTTAACGTGTATACTGATTGTCTCTCTGTTACATGTTGGTAAAGCCCTTAGGATCTGTACTTGACTACCTGGACTATGATGCGGATCATACTAGTGGGGACATGGTAGTCCATAAGTACATCCTTCAAAGTCCCTAGTCAAGGGTGTATCGAGACGGGGCATCGATATACCAGAGTAGACTAGCGTATACCTTCTCGACCCATACAGATGGGCGATGGATGATCCCATATCCATCGGTGTTTGACATCAGAGATGATATACGGGTGCTCAGTGGAGACTGGGTACACTGGACGGACTCGCCGAGAACTCCCAGATGGTATTATACCTCACGTCAGATGGCAGTTCTCTGGTGACACTGGTACAGAGTAGTCTGTTGACCCGAGATCGTCATAGAGACTTGTGTGGTTCCCACTGTGCTTTGATTTCCATCTTACCACGTCCAGTAGGGCGTGCAAAACGGTGGTTTTTGGGTACAGTCCCGAGTCACATGGAGGCAATGAGCGATAGGAGGGGATTCGTCTCTCCCGGTATAGGGGGTTGATGTTGCGCTGTGTTCGATTGGCTATAACAGGAAATCCCTGGCCAGGGTTGCTGAGATTTACTGGTAAGTATTACCAGTAGTTTCTCGAACAGTTATAGACCTCATATCGACACGACTTATCAAGCTATTGGGGTCTGACGTTTACCATCCCTAGGCGAGATATGCGACATATCAGACGATCAGACCGGACTGTACGGTAGTGTTACTGGTCGGATTCACTGGAGTGTGAGCGGGCTTGCTCGTCGATCTTCAGATCGCTCAATACCCGGGTGGCCGTTACGTTTGGCAGACCGCTTGCGGCTTGTGGGTGCTTGATATGATCATCACCTGCTGCCGGCGTATTGACGAGTCTTTAGAGTCCTACACAGAGGTTTCCTGGCTCAAACGAAACGAAATAGGAGCGCATATGAGATATGTGCGGGACCGAGAATAATGCGTGTATGTGATACCGTATTCCATTCTCGCGATGAATATATCGAAAGGTTGTATGCGATATAACCTAGTTATCGAATCAAGGGTTGGTTCGATAAGCCGATACATAGAATACTAGTCGGTTATATGCGATATGACCGGATCGTTAAATCAAGTGTTGATTTAATGATTTAATGCATAATTATATATTTGATATATTACTTTGCATTAACTAGTATTGTTTCACTTTAAATGGATTTTCTCACTCGGATTGTACACATTGTATATGTGATATACTTTTGTGCACTTGATTGTATCATGTTTGATGATACATGTTTAACTATAGTTAAGTGTAATGGATTAAGCCATAGTTAAACTAATGATTAGGGTTTTCTATTCTTACTTATTTATTTATTTATTTATTTTGAATAGATAAGAAAAGAATGGTTGCTAATTTTGGAGTTTAGTTGAAGCTTCATGAAGCTTTGACTTTGTAACCATTCTTGTCTTCATCTTTAACCCTAACCATTAATCTAACCTTAGTTAATTCTCTACACTTGACCATGGTTCTAATATGATAAGTATTCATTTTCTTTTCCAATTATAATAATCTTATCATATCATTTTCTTCTTCTTCTTCCTTCAACTCAAGAAGAAAACCTAAGGTCCATCAATGGTGATTGATGATTAAGAGTGAGAAATCCAATTCTAAAGTCTACCCACTTCCTATTTCTTCATCATCTACCTCTTGCCAAGTAGTAGAGTGTGTTTTCTTCACAAGTTTCTTGACTTGGTGAAGTCGGAGCTTGATTTAGCGATGCCTCGACGTAGATCATCTTCGGCATGGACATCGACGACCTAGCTCGCTTTTTCTCCGACGAAGCCGACTCTAGAGCCCGGATTCCTTTTGGACAGCGGAGACGACTTCGTTGCGGAGCTATGGAGGTGGAGCACCGGATCTATAAAGGTTGTATTTCCGTTTTCCCATTAGTTAATTGTTAACTAGTTATCTTTTCGCCTAGAAATCTAGCCAACGATCCGTAGTCGGGTCTCTCGGCACATAGAATTTTTGAAATTGGCATGGTTGATGCCTTGTGAGACCTCACTAGAGTGCCTAGGAACCCTACAACTGGGTCCGTAGTTCGCATAGTAGGCGTTAGACTAGACCCGAGTCATACCTATTTCAAAACTAACGAATCGGGGATATTTTAAAGATAGGCAAAAAGGATTCTACGGATATTTTCAAACGACACATCTTTTCTTAAAAACACCGTAGCCCTTATTTTACCAAAAACCCTGATTTGTCTTATTTCAAAAGGCAAGGCTGCATTGATATATTTATTGAGGCAGGTTCTTTACTGTTGCATTGATTATTCGATTCTGCATACTCATGCTATTTGCATTGCATTGCTTGTGTTTATTGATATATTACAGTCATGCTGTTAGGACACCAGCACCATTATCGATGATGCGTATGTTCCACGTACACTTGTTTGCCGGCTCACACACTTCATCATCGATAATTGCCATGTCACTGCACTGTAGTACTGTTGCATTCAGGATATGATTCTTGCATGACAGACTGATATGCTTACCTTTCTTTTACATGTCGCATACATGATGATTCTGATTATACGCATTGAAATATGTTGTTTCCATGATATTTCTGGTTTTGGTAACCTTGGGTGTTTCAAAGAGAATATGGAATTGTTTTTAAAAACCCGGTTACCCGTGATATGATATTTCAGTGTGTCCACCATGTGTTTTCTCGGTGCTGAGAGCGACATGTGAAACCCGATTCGAGGAGGCGGATGACGCCGATTGCGGGTACATGGTAGACCCGGTATGGTTCCCCGGGGCAAGAAATGTTTTTCGTTGAGTAGACGATGAGCCTGGCAGGGTGGCGAGTACCTACCGGTGATTGTTTGGACCTGGCGGTTATCCGGAGGATACTGACCAGAGTCGATAGATGGATATGGGCGTACTGCCGGGGCCGAGGGCCGATATCGCAGACAGAGCCCGTGGGCCGATCCGGACTGACGGAGCCCGATATATGAGGATTTACATGCTGATGCTGGGCACAGTTTTCATGATGTTTTCGATTGTCGATGCTGGGCACTCCGGTTCCATGATTTTGACGTGTCGCGAGGGACACAGATGGTTTATATCTTCATATTATTCCCATGCACATGCTTTATGATATTTACATGCATGATGGTTATTGTCATTGGGTGACGAGTGGACGGGATCCACGTACATGCAGATTTGATTACATTGATCATACCTCACATTTATGATATGTTATTACCTGAGGCACTTGGCACTACACTCATGTATATAGATTACATTGCCGGTTTAGCATGCTGCAGAATTGTTCATATTGAGGTTTATTTATATCTGATCGTATTGACCTAGGATGGGTCATACATTCGATCTCTGCTTGTAGATATTTTCTATTCACGAGTTGGCAACTCACACCCATTGTGCCACAGTCCTTGCAGGTTTTTGCCATACAGATTCCATAGCGGCATTTCTGGCACACTGCTTCCATATGGGTGACTTGCGTTGGTAGGTGGGTTCTTTTGTATCAGAACCGCCATCGCTCCTGTAATATTCATTGTATCTAGTCATTCCATCAACCAAAACTTGTATATTGTTTCAGACTTAGAAAACAGTGTTGTATTATTTCGACCTTAGAGTCACGCTTGTAGTATTACGGTTTTCTGGCTGTTTGAGTTTCGTTTTGGGTTTTGATCCCCGCCCTTTGGCGTTGTATATTATTATTGCTTGCGTGGTTGTGACCGTCGTTTGACGAAGAGCTAGCTCTCGCTTGGGGATGCCTTTTATCATTTCATATATATTATTCTTGTTGTAACCCGTTCGTGGCCAGTTTTTACAAAGGAAACTCTGCCGAAATTTTCAGGAAAAGTAATACATTTTAAAAATGCATATTCGGCTTAGTTATTTAAAAACTTTGATTTTCGAAACATGATTTCTTTACTTCTTTAAACCAGTTTTCCTTATTTACTCCTTAAAATGGTTTTAGATTTCTGGGCTTTTGGCTTACTTGGATCTGATGGGGTCTTATAGACTTCATATGGTTCAAGGGCCAGTCACGTGCTCTTTCGGGTCATGACAAAGTTGGTATCAAAGCGCTAGGTTGACCTTGGTTCGAGTCTATGTTTGACTATGTGGAGCCTAGGGCGTTATATATATATACAGAACTTTTGACTATGTGGAGCCTAGGGCGTTATATATATATACGGAACTTAGGCTTGACCTTACGGAACTTAGACTTAGTCGAGGGGGTATTATACCCGAACTTTCGTCGCATAGAATGACCCTTGGTTGATGGAGTAGGCAGCTTGAGTAGAGGGACGTACCGTACGTATGTTCCGCGGCATACTTACGACATGCCACTCCGGTTAAGAAACCTTAGGATGTACATTTCCTTGCACCGTATTATATTCCTTCCTATGATCTATCCTTATCGATACTGGTTATGGTTTTGCTGCCACGATTGCGTGCGCAGAGTGAGCTATGGCTCGAGTTGCGTCAGCATGAGCTCGTCGTGGACGAGGACTGACCAGGGCGTGATTCCAGAAACATACGATTGCAAATTGAGGAGTCGTCTTATTGTGTTTTCGCGCCATGAGCGTTGGATTGATCGCTTTTACGATATTTCCGGATGTGCTGATCGGCACCAGAGGATTGAGCCACTGATAGAGGCCAGCCAGGATGTGATGACCGTTGATATTATCGCTTATCCAGGACGATTGAGGCGCTGTTTAGCGTATAAAAGAATGAGCCAGTTGCTGCTGCGAATGATGAGATATCGCCCAGATGATTGGAGCTACTGCAGCATGAGCATATTCTTAGAGATATGATAGTGATGTTAGTTGTATGTATGCCCTAGAGGCCAGTATTGTACAGATGATGTATATTATATTGGATGCTTGGATATATATAGAGATGACTTTCTTGCTCGATATGATAGTATGCTATCTGGTTACTCTTTATCTTAACATGTACACTTGTCTCTTTAAACTGTCTTATAGTTACATGTTGGTAAAGCCTTTAGGATGTGTACTTGACTACCTGGACTATGATGCAGATCATACTAGTGGGGACATGGTAGTCTATAAGTACATCCTTCAAGGTCCCTAGTCGTGGGTGTATCGAGACAGGGCATCGATATACCAGAGTAGACTAGCGTATACGCTTCTCGACCCATGAGATGGGCGGTGGATGATCCCATATCCATTGGTGTTTAACATCAGAGATGGTATACGGGTGCTCAGTAGAGACTGGGTACACTGGACGGACTCGCCGATGTAGGGTTTCCAGGCACTCATATGGAGTCTCACAAGTGATCAAACATGCAAATTTCTAAAAATTACGGTGCCGAGAAAACTTAGAACGGATCGTTAACTAGATAAATAGGCGAAGTAAGCAAGTAATCGAATTAAATGCTAAGGGAAAGTGGCTACAACCTTTGTAGATCCGGTCCACCACCTCCTAGGCTCCGTGATGAAGTCCCTCCGCTGTCCAAAACGAACCCATGACTCTAGCATCGGTATCATCGAAGAATGGGCGGGCTTGATCGTCGGTTCGATGCCGAAGATGATCTACGTCGAGGTATCACAAGAACAAGCTCCACCTTCACCAAGCCATGAAAACTTGTGAAGGAAACACCCTATACTACTTGGCAAGAGGTAGAGGATGAAGAAATAGGAAGTGGGTAGACTTTAGTTTTGGATTTCTCACTAGTTTTCATCACTTGCCATTGGAGTAGCAAGCTTTTCTTCATGTTGAAGAAGATGAAGAAGAAGAAGAAGATATGATAAATGTTGAATAATTAGATAAATAATTCAATACTTATCATACTTTCAACTATAGTTAAGTGTAGAGAATTAACATGGGTTAGTTAAATGGTTAGGGTTAAGCAAAACAACAAAAGAGTGACTTAGTCAAAGTTTCAAGAAACTTCAACTAAAAACAAAACATACTACCATTCATTTATCTTTTCCTTTTTCCAAAATGAATAAATAAGAAAAAGATAAATGAATAAATAATCAAAACCCTAATCATTAACTTAAACCATGGTTTGATTCTTTACACTTAACCAAGTAAGCATGTATCATCAAACATGATACAAACATGTGCACAAAACTATATCGCATATACAATGTGTACAATTCAAGTGAGAAAATCCTTTTAAAGTGAACCAATACTAGTTAACGCAAAGTAATATATCAAATATATAAATATGCACTAAATCATTAAATCAAGACTTGATTTAACGATCCGGTCATATCGGATATAACCGACTAGTATCATATGTATCGGCTTATCGAATCAATCCTTGATTCGATAACTAGGTTATATCGCATACAACCATTCGACACACATTCATGGCGAGAATGAAATACGGTATCACATACACGCATTATTCTCGGTCCCGCACATATCTCATATACGCTCCTATTTCGTTTCGCTTGAGCCAGGAAACCTCTGTGTAGGACTCTAAAGACTCGTCAATACGCCGGCAGCGAATGATGATCATATCAAACACCCACAAGCCGCAAGCGGTCTGCTAAACGTAACGGCCACCCGGGTATTGAGCGATCAGAAGATCGACGAGCAAGCCCGCTCACACTCCTGCGAATCCAACCAGTAACACTTACCGTATAGTCCGGTCTGTTCGTCTGATATGTCGCATATCTCGCCTAGGGGTGGTAAACGTCAGACCCCAATAGCTCGATAAGTCATGCCGACTTGAGGTCCATAACATTCGTGAAACTACTGATAACTCTTACCAGTATATCACTGCAACCCTGGCCAGGGATTTCCTGTTATGGCCAGTCGAGCATAGCACAACATCAACCCCCAATACCGGGAGAGACGAATCCCCTCCTATCGCTTATTGCCTCCATGTGAATCGGGACTGTACCCAAAAACCACCTTTTTGCACGACTCAGTAGAGCCGTGGTAGGGTGGAAATCAAAGCACAGTGGGAGACACACAAGACTCTATGACGATCTCGGGTCAACAGACTAAGCTGTACCAGTGTCACCAGAGAACTGCCATCTGACGTGAGGTATAATACCATCTGGGAGTTCTCGGCGAGTCCGTTCAGTGTACCCAGTCTCCACTGAGCACCCGCATACCATCTCCGATGTCAAACACCAATGGATATGGGATCATCCATCGCCCATCGCATGGGTCGAGAAGATATACGCTAGTCTACTCTGGAATATCGATGCCCCGTCTCGATATCCCTCGACTAGGAACATTTCAAGGATGTACTCATGGACTATCCAGGCCCCACTAGTATGATCTGCATCACAGTCCTGGAAGTCGAGTACACATCCTAAGGGCTTTATCAACATGTAATCAGAGAGACAGAAAGTATACATGTTAAGATAAAGAGCAACCAGATAGCGTACTATCATGTCGAGCAAGAAAGTCCTACCTATATATGTCCCAGCATCCACTACAATATACATCCAATGTACAGTAATGGCCTCTAGGGCATACATATAACTAACAATCTCCCACTTGCACTAGGGCCATCTGTAGTAGTGGTTGCAGTATCACATACTCAACCATCCCCTAAAAGTCTCTCTTTGGGAAAAGGGCCTTCGTGAGTGGATCCGCCGTGTTGTCCTCTGAGTCTACTCTCCTAACCTCGATCACCCTGGAGATCAACTATCTCCATGATCAGGTGATGCTGCCTTAGATTATGTCTGGGTCACTGATGGGACCAGGGTTCCAGGGCCAAAGCCACAGTTCCATTGTCACACAATGGTAGGAACCTAGTTCATCTTATGAACCAATATACACCCAAACTTCCTCTTTGGTAGTATCTTCAATAGCGATGTTACCAGCCTTTATCGTCTAGTTTGCCACGGTATCTAGCTTGGAACTCTTCCAACATACCGTCCCTCTACTGAGGGTAAAGACAATGCCCGTGACTGACATTCAGTCGTCTTTATCACCCTGGAACTCTTCCAGTGATTCTCCCCAGGATCGATTGATACCATCTCACTACATCTAGTGAGAATCCTAGCATCCAATTACATCTATCTCATAGATGAAAACTCAGGATTTAGGAGGTATCACTTTGATCCTGTTTGGGGAATCCTAGTGATAATAGGAGATTGATCGATCGTAGTATAGGAAACTCTTTTCCTATCAAGAGTATGTTGTCTACGTACAATACGAAGATGACCACCATACTCCATACTACCCTTTTGTATATACAAGGTTCGTCTACCATTTTGATGAAGTCAAACACTTTGACTATCACATCAAAACAGACGTTCCAACTCCGCGATGCCTGCTTCATTATGTAAAGCAACTTGCACACGTTTCCGCTGCTCCCACTGTTTACGAAGACCTCTGGCTGTGTTCTTATAGACGTTCTCTTCTAAATCAGTATTTAGAAAAGCAGTTATGGCACACAACCGCCAGATATCGTAGTCATGGTATGTAGTTGTGGTAAGTAGGATCTAGATGGACTTAAGCATAGTCCCTGGAAAAGGTTTCATCATTATCCGTGCCTGGTTGATGACGAAAACCTTTAACAAGTCTAGCTTTGAAAGTCTCAACTTGTCCATCTACACCAAGTAATCTTCTCAAGATATACTTGTTCCTGATGGGGATTTAACCCTTCAGATATTGCAACCAAAGTCCATACATTGTTGGTGTATATGGATTCCATCTCGGATCACTAAGCATCCAGCCATTCTTACAGAGTCCCTACTCTCGATGGCCTGCTCGAAACTGGTTGGGTCATCATCTCATGATGCAATCCTCGCTCCCACTGTCATCGAGAAACCGAGGTATCTCTCAGGCGGATGAGGAACCCTACTAGATCGGCGGAGAGCTGAGGTTCGTCGGGAATTATAGAATCTTATGGTTCTGTCAAATCATCAACTGCAGTTTTGTATAGCTGGAACCTTTCCAGTTCTACAGAACTGATCCTGCCTCGATCTTGTCCGGATTTTGCTTTAAACATAGGCCGGACAACCCCAAATCTTAACTCGTTTAAGAGATGGGTTCTTCCCATACCATATCTTATATGGAGTGGTAGGCAGTGATTTGATTCAAACCTAATTCAATAGGTATGCAGCTTCTCAAGTGCATAACCCCAAAAGGAAATAGGTAACTCAGTAATACTCATCATAGAGCACACCATATCTAATATTGTGCAATTGCTCCGCCCTTATACACCGTTGTGCTGTGGTGTATTCAGATGAGTAACACTGAGAGAAAATCTCATTCTCCTTTAGAATAGTCCAGGAATTCTATGCACAAGTATTCTCCTCCCTGATCTTATCATAGGACATAATACTTATACCCGTATTTTGGTTCTCTACTTCTAACTTATATTCTGTGAATACCTCAAAAGGTTCGGACTTATGTTTCAACAGGAACATATGACTGAATCTTGAGAGATTATCAGAGAATATAATGAAGTATAAAGAACCAGTCCTGGCATGTGTAGACAGGAGACCTTACATACATCATTATGTATCAGTCCCAAGAGTTTACTAACTCTTTCTCTGTTTCTAATAAACAGAGCTATGGTCATCTAATCTTTGTGACATGACTGGCAAGTTTCACAAGATGTAAATTCAAACTGATTTAAATATGCATCTAAAATGTAACTTCAGCCAGTCGGGTCGCATTGATCTGACCTAGTCTACAATGCCCCAAGAAGGATTTGTTCATTTCTGAACTCTTCTTCTTGTGTGTGTTCAGTATACTAGGAACTGTAGTTTGATTTAGAACGTTAATGCTTTTAGATAGCGTGCCAGAACCGATCAACTTTTGATATAGGAAGTGTTCAAAACATTATCCATCAACACAAAATTATATCCTTTCTTTACTAATAAAGAGACTGATATGAATTTGTATATCAGGTTCGGTATCTTATAGCATTTGTTCAGAATCAATGTATTCGTAATACCGGGTGACAGTGACCAACAGACTTGGCTGCAACACTTGCCCCGTTTTCTGTCTCATGAAACTTATCACCCGTTCTCAGTTTTTCTACCCTTTTGTAGCCCTATGTAACAGATTACATATCTGGGATCCTGATCCGGTATCATATACCTAGGATGCAGAGGATACTGAGAAACAGTTCTTTGTAATGAACACACCCGAAGAAGATGCATCATATGCACTTTCTTCGTTTGGGCGTCATAGGAAATCTGGTATTCCCCTATTTCCTGCTCTTTCTTATAACAATTATAAGTTGGAGCGGGACCAACGTTCCCCAGCTCAGTATAACAAGCGGGTTCGGTCAAAATTCCGTATTATTATCTTGATTAAGGCGTGATATAGTCGCTACCTGGAGAGAGAGAGAAGAAAACACTCAGCGTGCACTCTTGCAAGATCAGATTGGTTATATATTTTATCTAATCAGGATGGCTCCCACAGTTTTTATCAAATCTTCCTTCAAACCCTAAAAGGAAAGACTAGACGGGATTAATTACACTCTACAAGTTCGCCAATCTTTCAGCCAGGCCAGTGTCGGTACTTTGAGGGAGGTTCCCCGTGCTTTCGCACGGACCTAATTACAGTAAACCTCGGTTTCCCAGAGGCGTAACCCCGTTGACACCTTTCTAGACACCTACTTGATCGGCTAATTGCAAAGTGCAAAACTCTCCCAGGAGTAACAATTACTCGCAGTGGTTATCGGGATCCAACTATCACATAGAAGGTATGCAATCTCATTGCAAGTTTCAACACTTGAAACTCCCGATAAAGGTTTTTACCCCTAGCACCTATGACCTTAACTATGGTCAACAAATCACAAGTACTAGTCAAGTTCTACCCGTCATTTCGTGATTAATTAGACCCACCCACATGACCCTTAACTAAGGTCAACAAAGTCACGCGACTGTCCTAACTAATCGCATCATATGCGGTGTAGGAAGACATCACTTAGCTACCGTACACTGTGCCTTGACTATGGTCAACAAACACAGCACGAATACTAAGTACTCTACTTCCTAAAATGACGGAGGGTTGCAGCTGGTTTTTGTGAAAACCTTTAACGCTTTGAACTTGATCTCGTTGCGGAATCAAATGGTTTTTAAATGGAATGTTTTTGAGGCTTTTCTAGTTTTGCTAAAGGGGTCACTCCCGATGAAGGGATCGTCGGCCCTTTCCTCGTCGAATGAGGTGCGGGATATATCATATATATCACTGTGCAAAGCAGAAACTATAGAAGCGATCAAAAGACAAACCGAGGGTTGTAGCATTTTCCAGTTATTGCTAAAGGAGTCACTCCCGGTGAAGGGATCTCGGTCCTTTCCTCATCGAATAAGGTGCAGGATGTTCTATAATGAACACCGCGATGCAAAGCAAGAACTGTAGCTACCTGTTTTTATTTTGAAATTCGATTCCACAACATCAATTAGGTTTATTTTCTTTCATTAATCTCATTAATGAATATCCCATCAATTAAGTCCACCTAAACATCACAGATAAATATAACGTACGCTTATGCCATCCGCATTCGCCTCGATGTCCCGTCTGCACCGTTAGGTTAGGTAACTAACGGCAGAGCGAGGCAGGGCTAGCGCGGGTGTAAAACATAAGCAACGTCTATATAATATATCATATATACTATATACTACATCTATCTGAACAGAGCACAGAACATCGCATGATCACATCACAGATAACGCAGCAGAAGAAACATATGAAATATTGGATATACTAGGACGTCCGTGTTTTCAATACGAGCCAGTATAAAACACGGATTCCACGGTCGTGATGAATAGCCAATCCCACACCCCAAGACCCCTACGAGAGCGGCAAGCAACCCTACCAATTCTAGGGTTAGGAGACCCGGACTTGACTCCTCGAGTTGGTCTCCCACTGGACCCCAGAACCCGGTTACTTGTGCTCCCCTCCTTGGGTCTATCCTAGTGCAGAAAAGTAAATAATATACAAACGGTGACAACATCCGCAACCTGGAAGTGCCCCAATAAAAGAATATTACATACAAGTTTTTACATGAATGAAAATGAAAAACACTCATCTCACATAAAAAAACCCCGGCTATTCAAACACGACGATCCAATATAACATATCCAGCAACACATAACATCACATGTCATCAACGTAAGTAAATATGCGCATCCCAATTGTCGTTGACATATAGCAACGAAACCGGCGATATCACATATTACACTTACGGTCACAGAAAAGAAAATGTAAAACTACAACAGTTGGAATCCGCAACCTCCTCAGACATCGCATGCCTGACCAAATGAATTACTTAGACATCGCATGCCTAACAATTATAAACCCCGCATTTTAGTCTCATTATCGAAAACTCTTTTCAATATCAAGTCGGGCAATTCAACAGGATTCCCGACATTCTGATCGAATGCTCGTCGCAAACTTTAGTAGGCGGCCGCACCCCCGACGTCGTCGACGAAGTGCACCAAGGCGGAACACCGCTACCGGGAGCACCTGAACGGATGCTTTCGGTGACGGGGTTCTCCTACAGTCACTTGGTCGGGGCTATGGAGTGAGGCTGTCTATCAAGTTTACCCTGCGAGTATCCGCGTACACTACGTGATTGCGACGGACTTTTGATCACATCAAAATTCCGTGGCAACCGATCAAGTGAGACTAAACTTCTATGTTTATAATATTCATTCCGTTATCTCATAACTATTTGTGAATTCCAATTATTGTATCAAATTCCGGATAAATAGAAAATGCTAAACTTTTTGATCGAACAATCGAACACCCAAGTTTTCCCGATACAGCTCAACACATGAAATAAGTCTAACAACATTCAGTTCGTGCCTCAGTACCAACGGTCCAGCCGTAGAAGGGTCAAGCCAACGCCTCACATGTGGCACGCCGTACTGCCCCAAACCCGAAGGTTCAAAGGGCAGTTCAAGACGGTCACATAATCGAGTTAAGGTTTGTTGTCTTCTAGAGGGTCCATCGCGTTACTTGCACTACTTAGAACGTCGTTAAACTACGGAAAAATCCAACAATTGGAAATTTCCCGGCAGGGGAAAAAGTGGGTATTTATATCCGGTCGAACTTTTTAACATATTCTAAAATTACCCGGAAAGCCACATCGACAAAATTAGACAGTCCTATCGAATATACAGAGTTCCCAATACAAGCCAGAAAATAAAACTCTGGAATAAATATTAAAATATTCCCAGGAAAACCAACACCAGAAACTAGGAGTTACTGTGCAAACAGTATTGGGCATCGTGACTGTGCTGCCGCGGAACCGCCGCAGAAGCCATGCTTCTGCCGCGGTTCCGCCGCACTATTGTCGAATCATGGACACGTGTTGCACAGTAATTCTTAGGATTCTCTGCTGATTTTTCTGGATATTTTTAATTTCGAAAAATCCACATTTTACAGAAAAGTCCAGAGAGCAATTTTCAAGTCGGGTTTTGGGTCGATCGGACTTCTGATTCCGTCGGGACTTCGCCTAAGGCTCTAGCTAGGCTCTGATACCACTGTAGGGTTCCTAGGCACTCATATGGAGTCTCACAAGTGATCAAACATGCAAATTTCTAAAAATTACGGTGCCGAGAAAACCTAGAACGGATCGTTAACTAGATAAATAGGCGAAGTAAGCAAGTAATCGAATTAAATGCTAAGGGAAAGTGACTACAACCTTTGTAGATCCGGTCCACCACCTCCTAGGCTCCGTGATGAAGTCCCTCCGCTGTCCAAAATGAACCCATGACTCTAGCATCGGTATCATCGAAGAATGGGCGGGCTTGATCGTCGGTTCGATGCCGAAGATGATCTACGTCGAGGTATCACAAGAACAAGCTCCACCTTCACCAAGCCATGAAAACTTGTGAAGGAAACACCCTATACTACTTGGCAAGAGGTAGAGGATGAAGAAATAGGAAGTGGGTAGACTTTAGTTTTGGATTTCTCACTAGTTTTCATTACTTGCCATTGGAGTAGCAAGCTTTTCTTCATGTTGAAGAAGATGAAGAAGAAGAAGAAGATATGATAAGTGTTGAATAATTAGATAAATAATTCAATACTTATCATACTTTCAACTATAGTTAAGTGTAGAGAATTAACATGGGTTAGTTAAATGGTTAGGGTTAAGCAAAACAACAAAAGAGTGACTTAGTCAAAGTTTCAAGAAACTTCAACTAAAAACAAAACATACAACCATTCATTTATCTTTTCCTTTTTCCAAAATGAATAAATAAGAAAAAGATAAATGAATAAATAATCAAAACCCTAATCATTAACTTAAACCATGGTTTGATTCTTTACACTTAACCAAGTAAGCATGTATCATCAAACATGATACAAACATGTGCACAAAACTATATCGCATATACAATGTGTACAATTCAAGTGAGAAAATCCTTTTAAAGTGAACCAATACTAGTTAACGCAAAGTAAAATATATCAAATATATAAATATGCACTAAATCATTAAATCAACACTTGATTTAACGATCCGGTCATATCGGATATAACCGACTAGTATCATATGTATCGGCTTATCGAATCAATCCTTGATTCGATAACTAGGTTATATCGCATACAACCATTCGACACACATTCATCGCGAGAATGAAATACGGTATCACATACACGCATTATTCTCTGTCCCGCACATATCTCATATGCGCTCCTATTTCGTTTCGCTTGAGCCAGGAAACCTCTGTGTAGGACTCTAAAGACTCGTCAATACGCCGGCAGCGGATGATGATCATATCAAACACCCACAAGCCGCAAGCGGTCTGCTAAACGTAACGGCCACCCTGGTATTGAGCGATCAGAAGATCGACGAGCAAGCCCGCTCACACTCCTGCGAATCCAACCAGTAACACTTACCGTATAGTCCGGTCTGTTCGTCTGATATGTCGCATATCTCGCCTAGGGGTGGTAAACGTCAGACCCCAATAGCTCGATAAGTCATGCCGACTTGAGGTCCATAACATTCGTGAAACTACTGATAACTCTTACCAGTATATTACTGCAACCCTGGCCAGGGATTTCCTGTTATGGCCAGTCGAGCATAGCACAACATCAACCCCCAATACCGGGAGAGACGAATCCCCTCCTATCGCTCATTGCCTCCATGTGAATCGGGACTGTACCCAAAAACCACCTGTTTGCACGACTCAGTAGAGCCGTGGTAGGGTGGAAATCAAAGCACAGTGGGAGACACACAAGACTCTATGACGATCTCGGGTCAACAGACTAAGCTGTACCAGTGTCACCAGAGAACTGCCATCTGACGTGAGGTATAAAACCATCTGGGAGTTCTCGGCGAGTCCGTTCAGTGTACCCAGTGTCCACTGAGCACCCGCATACCATCTCCGATGTCAAACACCAATGGATATGGGATCATCCATCGCCCATCGCATGGGTCGAGAAGATATACGCTAGTCTACTCTGGAATATCGATGCCCCGTCTCGATATTCCCTCGACTAGGAACATTTCAAGGATGTACTCATGGACTATCCAGGCCCCACTAATATGATCTGCATCACAGTCCTGGATGTCGAGTACACATCCTAAGGGCTTTATCAACATGTAATCAGAGAGACAGAAAGTATACATGTTAAGATAAAGAGCAACCAGATAGCGTACTATCATGTCGAGCAAGAAAGTCCTACCTATATATGTCCCAGCATCCACTACAATATACATCCAATGTACAGTAATGGCCTCTAGGGCATACATATAACTAACAGCCGAGAACTCCCTGATGGTATTATACCTCACGTCAGATGGCAGTTCTCAGGTGACACTTGTGCAGGTTAGTCTGTAGACCCGAGATCGTCATAGAGTCTTGTGTGATTCCCACTGTGCTTTGATCTCCACCTTACCACGTCCATGAGGGCATGCAAAACGGTGGTCTTTGGGCACAGTCCCGAGTCACATGGAGGCAATGAGCGATAGGAGGGGTTTCGTCTCTCCCGATATTGGGGGTTGATGTTGCGCTGTGCTTGATTGGCCGTAACAGGGAAGTCCCTGGCCAGGGCTGATCAGAGATTTGCTGGTAAGTGTTACCAGTAGTTTCTCGACCCGTTATGAGCCTCACATCGGCACGACTTATCGGTTATTGGGGTCTGACGTTTACCACCCCTAGACTTGATATGCGACATATCAGACGAACAGACCGGACTGTACGGTAAGTGTTATTGGTTGGATTCACAGGAGTGTGAGCGGGCTAGCTCGTCGATCTTCTGATCGCTCAATACCCGGATGGCCGTTACGTTTACCAGACCGCTTGCGGCTTTTGGGTGCTTGATATGATCATCTTCTGCTACCGGCGTATTGACGAGTCTTTAGAGTCCTACACAGAGGTTTCCTGGCTCAAGCGAAACGAAATAGGAGCGCATATGAGATATGTGCGGGACCGAGAATAATGCGTGTATGTGATACCGCATTTCATTCTCGTGATGAATGTTTCGATTGGTTATATGCGCTATAACCTAGTTATCGAATCGTAGATTGATTCGATAAGTCGATACATTGGATACTAGTCGGTTATGTGCGACATGACCGGATCATTGAATCAAGTGTTGATTTAATGATTTAATGTATAATTATATATTTGATATATTACTTTGCATTAACTAGTATTGGTTCACTTTAAATGGATTTTCTCACTTGATGTGCAAGAAGTATATGTGATATACTTTTGTGCACATATTTGTATCATGTTTGATGATACTTGATAATGTGGTTAAGAGTAAAGGATTAAACCATGGTTAAGAGATGATTAGGGTTTTTGCTTTTTCATTTATTTATTTGTTTATTTATTTGGAAAAGATTTAGATAAGAATGGTGGCTATGTTTGTTTCTAGTTGAAGCTTCATGAAGCTTTGACTTCTTAACCATTCTTGTCTTCATGCTTAACCCTAACCCATCCAAGTAACCATGGTCTATTCTCTACACTCTACCCTAGTTAGTTTATGATAAGTATTCATTTTATTATTCATTTTAAGAACACTTATCACAATTCTAGCTTCATCTTCTTCTTCATCTTCAAGAGAGAAAGCTTGATGCCATCAATGGCAACTTGAGCTCTAAAGTGAGAAATCCAATTCTAAAGTGAACCCACCTCCTATTTCTTCACCCTCTACCTCTTTCCAAGTTGTTTTGGGTGTTTTCTTCACAAGTTTCACAACTTTGTGAAGTCGGAGCTTGAACTTGTGATGCCTCGACGTAAATCATCTTCGGCACGAAGCCGACGACCTAGTCCGCCCATTTCTCCGATCAAGCCGACCATTGAGTCCAAGATTCGAGACGGACAGCGAGAGGACGTCTACGTGGAGCTAAGGAACTGGATATCCGGATCTACAAAGGTTGTAGCTTCTTATCTTTAGTTAAGTTGTTAACTAGATTCATCTTTCGCCTAAACTTCTAGTCAACGATCCGTATTTGGGCTTCTCAGCACCCATAAAATTTGAAATTGGCATGGTTGATGCCTTGTGAGACCTCTATAGTGTGCCTAGGAACCCTACAGTGGTATCAGAGCCTAGCTAGAGCCTTAGGCGAAGTCTAGACGACGTTTGAAGTCCGATCGAACCAAAACCCTAACCCGAAGACGGCTCTCTATACATTTTTTAAAAAATGGGTTTTTTCCAAATAAAAAATATGCAGAAAACTCAGCAGGGAATTCTAAGAATTACGGCGCAAAATTTATTTCATGATCCCTCACATGCACGGCGGAATCGCGGCATAAGCCTAGCTTATGCGGCGGTTCCGCGGCTAAAGTATGACGTCAGCCCTACCAATTTGCACAGTAATTCCTATTTAACAGTGCTGAGTTCTCTGGGTATTTTTAAATTTTATTCAAGAGTAGAATTTTCTGGAGTTGTTTTGGGGATTCGGTGTTTCGATCGGAGTATCAGATTTTGTCTATGTGGCTTTCCGGATAATTTTTAGAATATGTTAAAAAGTTCCACCGGATAAAAATACCCAATTTTTCCCCTGTCGGGAAATTTCAAAGAGTTGGATTTTTCCATGGTTTAACGACGTTCTAAGTAGTGCAAGTAGCGCAATGGACCCTCTAGAAGACAACAAACCTTAACTCGATTATGTGACCGTCTTGAACTGCCCTTTGAAGCTTCGGGTTTGGGGCAGTACGGCGTGCCACATGTGAGGCGTTGGCTTGACCCTTCTACGGCTGGACCGTTGGTACTGAGGCACGAACTGAATGTTGTTAGACTTATTTCATGTGTTGAGCTGTATCGGGAAAACTTGGGTGTTCGACTGTTCGATCGGAAAGTTTAACATTTTCAGTTTATCTGGAATGCGATACAATAATTGGAATTCACAAACAGTTATGAGATAACTGAATGAATGTTATAAATCTAGCGGTTTAGTTTCACTTGATATTGAAAAGAGTTTTCGATAATGAGACTAAAATGCGGGGTTTATAACTGTTAGGCATGTGATGTCCAAGTATTTCATTTGATTAGGCATGCGATGTCTAAAGAGGTTGCGGATTCCAACTGTTGTAGTTTTACACTTTCTTTTCTGTGACCGTAAGTGTAATATGTGATAACGCCGGTTTCGTTGCTATATGTCAACGACAATCGGGATACGCATATTTACTTACGTTGATGACATGTGATGTTATGTGTTGCTGGATATGTTATATTGGATTGTCGTGTTTGAATAGCCGGGGGTTTTTATGTGAGATGAGTGTTTTTCATTTTCATTCATGTAAAAACTTGTATGTAATATTCTTTTATTTGGGGCACTTCCAGGTTGCGGAAGTTGTCACCTTTTGTATATTATTTACTTTTCCGCATTAGGATAGACCCAAGGAGGGGAGCACAAGTAACCGGGTTCTGGGGTCCAGTGGGAGACCAACTCGAGGAGTCGAGTCCGGGTCTCCTAACCCTAGAATTGGCAAGGTTGCTTGCCGCTCTCGTAGGGGTCTAAGGGGTGTGGGATTGGCTATTCATCACGACCGTGGAATCCGTGTTTTATACTGGCTCGTATTGAAAACACGGACGTCCTAGTATATCCAATGTTTCATATGTTTCTTCTGCTGTGATATCTGTGATGTGATCATGTGATATGTTCTGTGATAGATACAGTATATAGTATATATGATATATTATATAGACGTTACTTATGTTTTGCACCCGCACTAGCCCTGCCCTGCTCTGTCGTTAGTTACCTAACCTAACGGTGCACGAGGGGACATCGAGGCGAATGCGGGTGGCATAAGTGTACGTCGTATTTATCTGTGATGTTTAGGTATTTAAATGATGGGACTTCATTAATGTGATTAATGAATGAAAAGAAACCTAAGATGTTGTAGAATCAAATTTCAAATAAAACAGGTAGCTACAGTTCTTGATTTGCATAGCGGTATATATGATATACCCTGCACCTTATTCGATGAGGAAAGGACCGAGATCCCTTCACCGGGAGTGACTCCTTTAGCAATAACTGGCAGATGCTACACACACAGTTTGACTTTTGATAGCTTCTATAGTTTCTGCTTTGCACAGTGATATATATATGATATATCCCGCACCTCATTCGACGAGGAAAGGGCCGACGATCCCTTCACCGGGAGTGACCCCTTTAGCAAAACTAGAAAAGCCTCAAAAATCATTCCATTTCAAAACTTCATTTGATTCTACAACGATATCAAGTTCATTATGCAATAGGTTTTCAGAAAAACCTGTCGTAGCCCTCCGTCATTTCAGATAAGTACTAGTTAGTATTCGTGCTACGTTTGTTGACTATGTTAAGGCGTAGTGTGTGGTAGCTGACCTGTATTTATCTGCTTATGCATATGATGCAGATTGGATTAGGGTAGTCGTGCGACTTTGTTGACTATGTTAAGGGTCGTGCGGGTGGGTTTAATTCAATCAGGAAATGACGGGTTGAACTTGACTAGCACTTATGATTTGTTGACTATGTTAAGGTCATATAGCTGCTAGGGGCAAAATATTATCGGGAATTTCAAGTGTTGAAATTTGCAATGAGATTGCATACCTTCTATGAGATAGTTGGATCCCGATACCCACTGCGAGTAAGAGTTACTCCTGGGAGAGTTTTACACATTACAATTAGCCGATCAAGTAGGTGTCTAAAAAGGTGTCAACGGGGTTACGCCTCTGGGAAAATGAGGTTTACATTAATTAGGTTCGTGCGAAAGCACGGGGGACCTCCCTCAAAGTACCGACACTGGCCTGGCTGAAAGATTGGCGAACTTGTAGTGTGTAATTAATCCCAGCTAGTCTTTCCTTTTAGGGTTTGAAGGAAGATTTGATAAAAAGCAGTGGGAGCCATCCTGATTAGATAAGATAATAACCAATCTGATCTTGCACGAGCATACGCTAAAGTGTTTTCTTCTCTCTCTCTCCAGGTAGCGACCATTTCATGCCCTAATGAAGATAATAATATGGATGTATTGACCGAACCCGCATGTTATACTACGCTGGGGAACGTTGGTTCCGTTCTTTCTTATAAGAGTTATAGGAATGAACAGGATATAGGGGAATACCAGGATTCCCATGCCACCCGAATGAAGAAAGTACATGTTGATGCATTTTCTTCGGGTGTGTTCGTTACAGAGAACTGTTTCTCCATTTGCTCTACGTCCTTGGTATTAGATACCGGGTCAGGATCCCATATATGTAATCAGTTACATGGGCTAAAGAAAGGTAAAGAACTTGGAGAAGGTGATAAAGACATTAGAGTTGGAAATGGTGCAATTGTTGCAGCTAAGACTGTCGGGGAATATCACCTTGTATTACCTACTGGTAATACATTGGTTCTGAACGAATGCTATTACATGCCGAACCTGATATGCAACATTATATCGGTTTCTTTATTAAGTAAATAGGGATATAATTTTGTATTACAGGACAATGTTATGAACATTTTCCGTAACCAAAAGTTGGTTGGATCAGGCACGTTGTGCAATGGCATTTATGTTCTAAATCAATCAACAGTTCTGAACATAACAAACACACACAAGAGGAAGAGTTCTGAACTAAACGAATCCTTCTTGTGGCATTGTAGACTGGGTCACATCAATGCGACACGACTGGCTAAGTTGCATAAGGATGGATATTTGAAACCATTCGAATTTTCATCTTATGACACTTGCCAGTCATGTCTCAAAAGCAAGATGACCAAAACTCCGTTTACGGGACACGGAGAAAGAGTTACCGAACTCTTGGGACTGATACATAGTGATGTATGCGGTCCTATATCTACACATGCCAGGGATGGTTCTTCGTACTTCATTACATTCACTGACGATCTCTCTAGATTCGGATATGTGTTCCTGATGAAACACAAATCAGAAGCTTTTGAGAAATTTAGAGAATATAAACAAGAAGTCGAAAACCAAACCGGAAAAAGTATTAAAATCCTTCGATCTGATCGAGGAGGTGAATACTTGAGCAATGAATTCCTGGACTTCCTAAAAGAGAATGGGATTCTCTCTCAGCTGACTCCTCCATATACACCACAGCACAACGGTGTAACAGAACGGAGAAACCGCACCCTATTAGATATGGTGTGCTCTATGATGAGCACAGCTGAGTTACCTATTTCCTTTTGGGGATATGCGCTGGAAACAGCAACATACCTATTGAATCAAGTTCCATCTAAATCTGTACCTACCACACCATATGAGATATGGAGTGGGAAGAGACCATATTTTAAACGAGTTAAGATATGGGGTTGTCCGGCCTATGTCAAAATGCAAAATCCAGACAAACTGGAGGCACGGTCAGTTCTTTGCAAGTTTGTGGGATATCCTAAGAATTCACAAGGGTATCTTTTCTACCATGCTGAAGAACAAAAGGTGTTTGTTTCTCAATATGCCACCTTTTTAGAAAAGGAATTCCTTGAAAAAGAAATTAGTGGCAAAGTGGTAGAGCTGGAAGAAGTTCCAGATACACAAACCGTAACTGAAGATTTAGTGGAACCAGAGGATTCAGTAGCTCCCAAAGAACCTCAGCCTCTCCGCCGATCTAGTAGGGTTCCTCGCCAACTTGAGAGATACTACGGTTTTCTCATGGACGGTGGGAGCGAGGATTGCATCATGGAGGAGGATGACCCAACTAGCTTCGAGCAGGCCATCACGAGTAGGGACTCAGTGAAATGGCTGGATGCTATGCGGTCCGAGATGGAATCCATGTACACCAACAAAGTATGGACTTTGGATGTTGCTCCTGAAGGGGTAAAACCCATCGGGAGCAAGTGGATCTTTAAGAAGAAACTTGGTGTAGATGGGAAAGTGGAGACTTTCAAAGCTAGACTTGTTGCAAAAGGTTTTCGTCAAAGACCAGGTGTGGACTATGACGAAACCTTTTCTCCAGTGGCTATGCTTAAATCCATCCGAATCATGCTTGCCATCGCTGCATATCATGACTACGAAATCTGGCAAATGGATGTTAAGACCGCCTTTCTAAATGGTGATTTAGAAGAGTGCGTGTACATGACTCAGCCAGAGGGCTTCATAGACAGTGGGAGCAGCGGGAAGGTGTGCAAGCTACTTAAATCCATTTATGGATTAAAGCAAGCATCGCAGAGTTGGAACATCTGCTTTGATGTCGTTATCAAAGAGTTTGATTTCGTCAAAAACCCAGATGAACCTTGTATTTACAAGAAGGTGGCAGAGAGTATGGTTGCCTTCCTCGTATTGTACGTGGACGACATACTCTTGATAGGAAATGATATTCCTATGCTGCAATAGGTTAAGCTCTTCTTATCACAAAGATTCTCAATGAAAGATCTTGGTGATGCCTCCTGCATATTGGGGATCAGGATCTATAGAGATAGATCCAAACGGATACTGGGATTGTCCCAATCCAGGTACATTGACACCATACTAAAGAGGTTTAGTATGGAAGAATCCAAGCATGGGAACTTACCCACGATCTCTGGAGTCACTCTCTCCAAAGAGATGTCTCCCAAGACTGATTTGGAGAGACCTCGCATGTAAGGGATACCCTATGCTTCGGCTGTAGGCTCTATCATGTACGCGATGCTATGTACCAGACCCGATGTTGCATACTCACTAAGTGTAGTGAGCAGGTATCAAGCTGATCCTGGAGAGAGTCACTGGGCAGCTGTGAAGAGCATTCTCAAGTACTTACGAAGGACTAAAGAGATGCTCTTGGTGTATGGTAACGGAGAACTCCAAGTGGAGTCCTTTACCGATTCGAGCTTCCAGAATGATAAGGACGACTCTAAGTCGCAGTCGGGATTTGTCTTTACCCTTTACGGAGGGGCGGTTAGCTGGAAGAGTTCCAAGCAGGAAACCGTGGCAGACTCGACGATGGAGGCTGAATACATCGCTGCCAACGATGCTGCCAAAGAGGCTGTTTGGATCAAGAAGTTCATTAATGAACTTGGAGTGGTTCCATCCATTGAGCATCCAATACCTTTGTATTGCGATAACAATGGAGCGGTGGCTTTGGCCAAGGAACCCAGGTCCCATCAGCGATCCAGGCATATTCTGAGGCGGTATCACCTGATCCGGGAGATAGTTGATCGTCGGGAGATCGAGGTCAGGAGAGTTGACACGAAGAACAACACGGCGGATCCACTCACGAAGGCCATTCCCCAGATACAGTTTGAGAGACTCTTCGGGATGCTTGGTATGCGATACTACAGCAGCTGGCCCTAGTGCAAGTGGGAGATTGTTAGTTGTATGTATGCCCTAGAGGCCAGTATTGTACAGATGATGTATATTATATTGGATGCTTGGACATATATAGAGATGACTTTCTTGCTCGATATGATAGTATGCTATCTGGTTACTCTTTATCTTAACATGTACATTTGTCTCTTTAAACTGTCTTATAGTTACATGTTGGTAAAGCCCTTATGATGTGTACTTGACTACCTGGACTATGATGCAGATCATACTAGTGGGGACATGGTAGTCTATAAGTACATCCTTCAAGGTCCCTAGTCGTGGGTGTATCGAGATAGGGCATCGATATACCAGAGTAGACTAGCGTATACGCTTCTCGACCCATGAGATGGGCGGTGGATGATCCCATATCCATTGGTGTTTGACATCAGAGATGGTATACGGGTGCTCAGTAGAGACTGGGTACACTGGACGGACTCGCCGAGAACTCCTAGATGGTATTATACCTCACGTCAAATGGCAGTTCTCAGGTGACACTTGTGCAGGTTAGTCTGTAGACCCGAGATCGTCATAGAGTCTTGTGTGATTCCCACTGTGCTTTGATCTCCACCTTACCACGTCCATGAGGGCGTGCAAAACGGTGGTCTTTGGGCACAGTCCCGAGTCATATGGAGGCAATGAGCGATAGGAGGGGATTCATCTCTCCTGGTATTGGGGGTTGATGTTGCGCTGTGCTTGATTGGCCGTAACAGGGAAGTCCCTGGCCAGGGCTGATCAAAGATTTGCTGTTAAGTGTTACCAGTAGTTTCTCGACACGTTATGAGCCTCACATCGGCATGACTTATCGGTTATTGAGGTCTGACGTTTACCACCCCTAGACTTGATATGCGATATATCAGACGAATAGACCGGACTGTACGGTAAGTGTTACTGGTTGGATTCACAGGAGTGTGAGCGGGCTAGCTCGTCGATCTTCTGATCGCTCAATACCCGGATGGCCGTTACGTTTAGCAGACCGCTTGCGGCTTGTGGGTGCTTGATATGATCATCATCTGCTACCGGCGTATTGACGAGTCTTTAGAGTCCTACACAGAGGTTTCCTGGCTCAAGCGAAACGAAATAGGAGCGCATATGAGATATGTGCGGGACCGAGAATAATGCGTGTATGTGATACCGCATTTCATTCTCGCGATGAATGTTTCGATTGGTTATATGCGATATAACCTAGTTATCGAATCGTAGATTGATTCGATAAGTCGATACATTGGATACTAGTCGGTTATGTGCGACATGACCGGATCATTGAATCAAGTGTTGATTTAATGATTTAATGTATAATTATATATTTGATATATTACTTTGCATTAACTAGTATTGGTTCACTTTAAATGGATTTTCTCACTTGATGTGCAAGAAGTATATGTGATATACTTTTGTGCACATATTTGTATCATGTTTGATGATACTTGATAATGTGGTTAAGAGTAAAGGATTAAACCATGGTTAAGAGATGATTAGGGTTTTTGCTTTTTCATTTATTTATTTTTTTATTTATTTGGAAAAGATTTAGATAAGAATGGTGGCTATGTTTGTTTCTAGTTGAAGCTTCATGAAGCTTTGACTTCTTAACCATTCTTGTCTTCATGCTTAACCCTAACCCATCCAAGTAACCATGGTCTATTCTCTACACTCTACCCTAGTTAGTTTATGATAAGTATTCATTTTATTATTCATTTTAAGAACACTTATCATAATTCTAGCTTCATCTTCTTCTTCATCTTCAAGAGAGAAAGCTTGATGCCATCAATGGCAACTTGAGCTCTAAAGTGAGAAATCCAATTCTAAAGTGAACCCACCTCCTATTTCTTCACCCTCTACCTCTTGCCAAGTTGTTTTGGGTGTTTTCTTCACAAGTTTCACAACTTTGTGAAGTCGGAGCTTGAACTTGTGATGCCTCGACGTAGATCATCTTCGGCACGAAGCCGACGACCTAGTCCGCCCATTTCTCCGATCAAGCCGACCATTGAGTCCATGATTCGAGACGAACAGCGAGAGGACGTTTACGTGGAGCTAAGGAAGTGGATATCCGGATCTACAAAGGTTGTAGCTTCTTATCTTTAGTTAAGTTGTTAACTAGATTCATCTTTCGCCTAAACTTCTAGTCAACGATCCGTATTAGGGTTTCTCGGCACCCATAAAATTTGAAATTGGCATGGTTGATGCCTTGTGAGACCTCTATAGTGTGCCTAGGAACCCTACAAGTGAGTCGCTAGTCACCGAGGATTAATGACTAGGACATATGGTTCGTTCGCTTATCCCGATGCGAGGTCATCAGGTAGATTGATTTCAGCTAGAGACGACTTCACGCAGGTTCGTTGATAGTCGATGGAGACGATCGAATGTCAGGAACCCATTTTTCCAAGTTTAAAGTATTCGGAAAGACATGCAAGCGATTCTATGGACCCTCTAGAAGAATGAAACCCTAACTTGACATAATGACCGTGTGAAAGCCTTTGAACCTTAGGGTTTGCGGCAGTTCCGCGGCGCCATTAGTGAGGCTTGGGTTTGCCTTCTACGGCTGGACCACCGATGCAGTGGTATGTACTCGATACTATTAAACTGTACCCGAGATGTTGAGCTCTTGGGGGATTATGAGGTTCTAACGAGTCGATCTGACGATTCGACATCATTCGGATATCATGTGATGGGATACTGCTTGGAAGACTCTAGATACGAGCATAGCCGTTGGAGCGCAGTTTGTGTAGCCACGATGAGATGAGTCCGAATCAGTCGATATTGAAGCAGAGTGGAGTAAAGAGTTCGCATGAGATTTCGACGAGATGACATTCCACTCCGCTGACATCAGAGATGCGATACGCATGTTGAGGACGTGATCGGCTAGATATCTCCTACTGAGTGACGAAGATACCGAGTTCATGATTTCGAGTCCGTGATAGAGACTTCGGAGGGACCGTAGCCGAGGACATTGCAGTGCGCAGATAGAGACGCGATGTCGAAATGGTCGATGATACAGATAAGCGGGACAAGAAGTTCGTGCGAGATGCAGATGAGCTGTTACTACTCCCCGTTCAGATTTAAGGGTCGGATAGGTCTACAGGAGCGTTAGGGCACGACCAGCTTCCGAGGAGTTGTTGTACTAAGGACGCAGATGTCTAGAGAGCGAGAAAAGATTATGCCAGAGTACCAGCCTCCGTATAGTTTGTCTTAGGCGAGATCAGAAGAGACCTTGAGCAGGAATTCCTTCCAGTACACTGCTGCAATAAGATTTGCACCAGGAGCCGATGTGTGATGTGCATTTAGAGGACCAGAGGTTACCGCCAGAGATGTGCTGCGTTACGAGCAATCGTGGGGACTGACCGAGAGGTGACCAGAAAAGTGCCAGAACGGAATCGTTCCTGTTAGCACACCTGACCGGGCCGATGAGCCAATGGATTGCGAGATTGGTAATCCATATGGAAGATAAGGAACCAGAGGCAGAGGAAGCCAACCGCGAACATGAGGCAAGTAGATATCTTGCGCCGCTAGCATTGGATGTACCGGCACCTTCTCGACTCGAAGGAGGATATACCGACGACGGTATTTGTGATTTATGATTTGTGATTTTGTGATTTGACTATCACGTATCCGTCACTTTGGATTTCGGTATTTTGGGTGATCTATTCGCATGATTTAGTCTTGATGACTGAGTTCCATGATATTTGATTTTGTGCACCATGGTTACACTTACTGGGTATTCATATTTTGTGCAGAGTTATTATTCTTGAGGTATTGATTGTGATTTCATGCCTATTTTATGCCGGTGATTTGATCTACGCTTCCAGCATAGTTTTCATGCACTTTTGGTGTTTTGATTTGATTTGTGCATGCTGATGCATGCGGTTGTGAGATTTTCCATCGCGGTACACCTGATTTTGATTGAGCCGCATTATATCGTCAATTTTGACCCTGATATTGATGATTGATTCTTGCACTCCGTGCTTTTGATTGGACTTACGCATGTTCGGCGTTTGCTATTGGATTTTGTGATTCCGTGCATGTTAAGTGCGCAGGGTTTAGATTCTCATTCGTGCACGATGGATGCACCGATTTGGATTTTCGCGCATGTTGGGCGCATGTTTTGAGATACGATTTTGGTGCACACCCGATGCACTAAATCGAGATTCTTCGTGCATGTCAGATGCACCGGATTTTGGCTGTCAGGCACACACGTTGCCTATGACAGATGCTTCGTGCACACCCGTTGCACCTAGATGTGGTTTTGTGCACCTGTATGACATATATATGGATTTTGATTTCCATGCGCACCAGACGCATAGGGTGGTGTTATGTGCATTTTTTGGGATTTATTCCTTTTGGAGCAGTACATTTTTATGATATTGGATATTTTTTTTCATACTGAGCAGGACTAGTCAGAGGACAGTACCTGGATATATTTTGCATGCATTGATAGTTCGAAGGGATTTCCAAAGAGCGAGCTATGGTCTCGATATATATATACCCACGTGTCCAATACGACACGAAACGTTTTAAAAACAAGGAAACCCTTCTATATTGTTTTCAAAACGACGAACGTACCTATTAAACAAAGGATATATACGTATATAGTTATTTTCTTATGAAAAACGTCCACCACTGTGCAGTGTTACGTGCATCGCACGGCGAATTAAAAAGGTTTGGCATGCATTTACATCAGCTATTCACATGTATAGACTGGATGTCTACATTTATAGTTCTGATCTATATCATATTGGTTTTGTATTGGATTTGACATTTGTGTCTTTACCATGACTCCGATGATTGCGGGATGCTTGACGGAGTTTTGCTTTTGAGTTATCTGCTCAGTACTCATGCGCATGCATTGCGCTATGATGTTTTATGTATTGATGATTTCGGAGCCCCGATGACTTGGAATTTGTATTGAAATATTTTAGTATTTGGGGGTTTAAATTTAAATTCGGGGACCGAATTTCTTTAAGGGCGGTAGATTGTAACGTTTCAAAATAATAAAATATGATTTTTGGGAATTTTTATAATTTAATATTATTTTAATGAATATTTTAATATTCGGGTATAATTAAATACAAATAAATGGGGAAAAATTATGGAAAATTCTAAAATAGGGTATTTTATGGAATTATGCCATTATTAAGTTTTTATGATTAGTTATATGCTAATATAGTGCTAATCGCGATTAAAAATCGCTAATCGGATTTTTGGCATTTTTGTGCAAAAATGTGCACATATCATTTTCGACACTTGTTACACTTGTGTTACATTTCTATTGCCATGGTTATTCTTTTGGGTTCACTATTGGAGTGAGAAGAAAAGGGAAAAGAAAAGAAAGAAAAAGTAAGTATGATGAGAGAGAGAGAGAGTAGTTGCTTTTGACTTTTGCCCTTTCCTCCATCATTTCCATCTCACTTTCTCTCCCCTCTTCAACAAGAGCTGCTGCTGCTCTTGCTCCTGCTCCCTCATCTCCCTCCCCTTCACTTCATAGATCCCTCTCATTTCCCTCACCACAACCCCATTCCCACTTCAGAAAACTTGCTCCCAAGCTCACAAGCTACACATTGAACCTAGCAAGATTGGATTTGGAGGACTTTGAGCAACTTAAGAAAATTCTTGAGTTGCCAAAGGAGATAATTTCTGCACCCTCAAGTAGTATTTAAATTTCTTTGTGCATCAATTCTAGTTTCATATCGATATTGTGTCGTTTTGTGGACCTTGGAGAATTCATGTTAGGGTTTAGGGTTAGACCAGAAATCAAAGTGAAATTGAGGCTTGTTGTGACCTTAGAACCCCTTGTGTGATGCTAATTTAGACCCAAACCTCAACATGGAACCAGAATAAGGATTTACGGAATCGATATCGGGGAAAACTGTGAATCTGTGATCGTATTTAAGAATCTGCTATCACCCCGAGACCCCAAAAATAAAACTGAGTTGACAGTGAGATGTGCAAGCACCATGAAACCACCACACCAAGCCCTAGCCCCTAATTCTTTTTTTGGGCCGAAGATTTAATCCCTCTGGCCGCAAATTGCGGCCAGAGCAGGTTGGAACCCCTTCGTGTTTGTTCTGTAGCCTTTTGCCCTATAAACTTGACCCTGGGTATATCTAGTTTTGACTGATTCCTGTTAGGGTAATATCTGGGTTGATTTGCTTGAGTTGGCGTATGATTTACGACTTGTTTTAGCATGGATTTTGGTATTTGGAGATTCGTTTCTGTCGGGTGGCGTTTGGACGTCAACGACAAGTGGATATTGAACATGTTTACATGCGAGACGATAGGTTTTTACCTATGCGAGTAGCGTGTGCTATTTTGGTTTCCGATATGATTTTCATGTGCTTTAGCATTGTGATATACTTGTGGGTACCCTACGTGATGTTGAGGCAAAGAAGATGAAGATGGAGACATCGGCATCGACACATGAGAAGCAAGGTGAGTAGATTTATATCTACGGGGAGAAGTCGGGTGGATGGCGTATAGCACCCCCGCAGTTCGTGGTGATGTATACGAATACGTATACACACATCTATTTATTATGTGTTGTTTAGGATTATTGATGGTAATAATGGTATTATTGATGATAAGGATGTATTGGTTTAGTATAGTGCGGAACCCTAGAGTAGTAGTTGCACCCACACATACACGTACACATATACTTGCATACATTCTTTCATTTATCTGTGCGCATATAGAGGTGTGTATATCTATACATGGGTATGGGACTATGTGTTCATATACGGGATTGAGGATGATACCTGGGATTGAGATGAGTCGATGAGGTTTGATTGAGGCCGTGAGATTCGGCGATATGACAGAGTTCGTATTTGAGATGTGATATGATGGTAGTGATACCTGATATGTGATGAGATGAATGTGATATTGACCCGTACCCAGCTATTGGGATGTCGTACGACGATTTACCGTATGAGCTTTATATTGTTGTTAGATCCGCACTCCTGACTAGAGGATGTTATATGATATACTGTATCGTACGTGATACTATTGAGGCGAGATCACCGACTATATATATATATATGTATATTGACTCAGATTTAGGTGGTTTTCATACCCCTCCCGATTGACTGATTGCTGGGTCCGTAGTTCGCATAGTAGGCGTTAGACTAGACCCGAGTCATACCTATTTCAAAACTAACGAATCGGGGATATTTTAAAGATAGGCAAAAGGGATTCTACGGATATTTTCAAACGACACATCTTTTCTTAAAAACACCGTAGCTCTTATTTTACCAAAAACCCTGATTTGTCTTATTTCAAAAGGGAAGGCTGCATTGATATATTTATTGAGGCAGGTTCTTTACTGTTGCATTGATTATTCGATTATGCATACTCATGCTATTTGCATTGCATTGCTTGTGTTTATTGATATATTACAGTCATGCTGTTAGGACACCAGCACCATTATCGATGATGCGTATGTTCCACGTACACTTGTTTGCTGGCTCACACACTTCATCATCGATAATTGCCATGTCACTACACTGTAGTACTGTTGCATTCAGGATATGATTCTTGCATGACAAACTGATATGCTTACCTTTCCTTTACATGTCGCATACATGATGATTCTGATTATACGCATTGAGATATGTTGTTTCCATGATATTTCTGGTTTTGGTAACCGTGGGTGTTTCAAAGAGAATATGGAATTGTTTTTAAAAACCCGGTTACCCGTGATATGATATTTCAGTGCGTCCACCATTTGTTTTCTCGGTGCTGAGAGCGACATGTGAAACCCGATTCATGGAGGCGGATGAGGCCGATTGCGGGTACATGGTAGACCCGGTATGGTTCCCCGGGGCAAGAAATGTTTTTCGTGGAGTAGACGATGAGCCTGGTGATCAGTCGAAAATATTGCATCTTTTAACCGGCAATTTCCCTATCATTTGCACTCATTTAGAAGTGTACGGTATTCATATTTCATATATTAGCAAATCAGTCGTAAAATATCAGATTGCATGTCTTAGACTCTAAAACCGGCACATTAAGGGAAATTGACCGCATTTTATGGCATCACATCATCCCTATATTACGCAACACTTGTTTCGAGATTTGTACAGGAAATTGCAGGAGCAAAGCCAAAGAGCTGATCAAAATTACGCCAACTCAAAAGATGCAGATCTGGTAGCAATAAAGAAGGAATTACAATATTCAACATATCCTAAAAAGCTCCATACATCAGCCCAAAGCAACAGCAGAGAGACCAACCCCTAAAGCCTCCAAAGCGCCGCGGAACCGCGGCAGGAGCCGGCTTGCGCCGCGGTTCCGCGGCGGTTCTGCCATGTCATCACCTAATTTTCAGGGAATAATTCCTATCTCAGTGGGTACACCTCATTTTGACACGTCAAATTCCAGAATTCTCCAGAGTCTTCTGCCAGATCAGCAAGGATGATTAATTAAGCTAATCTTGATTAAGCTCCTAACTAATCACATCTAGAAGCTTCTCCTCAACAAACTTTTGGAGGGAAATTCAAATCTCCTCTAACTAACTTTTGGAGGGAAATTCAAATTCTAATCCTAGATCTAGGGTTTAGGGAAGTCTATAAATAGAAGCCTAGACCTAGGGTTAAAGGCTAATCTTTAGTTAGCTAATCTTGGTTAATCCTTAGCTAATCTTTAGTCTTCTTCAATTTCTTCATCTTCTTCCACAAGTCTAGTGACAAGGCTTGTGCGAAACCCTAACCCTAATTCCAATCCAAATTCAAGATCTTGAGTACCAATCAAGCAAGAAGCCCTTCAACCTTTTAGGAGAGGAGCCGATCTCCAACCGAGCAAGTGATCCAAGCCGATCCGCGACTCACGGAGACGAGCGAAGCCAAATCGACGATCGAGTTCTTCCTCTTGTAGTTCTTGAGCGAATGTAATGAAATTGTTGATATAAATAAAAGGTGAAATTCTTGAATCTTGCTTTCTTTAAATTCTTGCATCATGATTCGATCTCAATTTCTAATTGTAGTTCTTGTTGTGATGTTTGAGTAAAACTCCGCTCGTCAAGGAGTCGAGAAGATCAATAGAATGATGATGTAACAAATCATAATACGATTCTTGAGTCCTACGAGTTTTGTAAACCCTAGCAAGTTCAAGAATCGATGACCTAGTTTCGTTGCGATGCTTTCTTGATTGTTATCGCTCGAAATTAGGGATCTACGATCGTTTCTTGAATTTACTAGAGGCTAGAATGTGAATGATATCGACGAAGGAACAAGGGATAAATGATGAAACCCTAGTTTCACTAGAAATCCCTAATTCTCGTCGATCATCATCGATCTAGTATCAATTCATCGAAGGATAAGAATACGTCATCGTGAGATTACATCACATCTATAGATCCGATTGATTTCTACGAGCCTCATTTCGATTCTTGATATTTGGTTTGGAAAAATCATCAAACTCTCAATTCTTGATTCTATCTTTTTCTTGTTATTATATCTATATTTTCTAATTATTGAACTTCAAATATAAATCATGAATTGTTTTGTTTTCTTTTCTTTAAAGTTTCGACTCATCTAATTCAAAAGACGAACGATTACACTTTCCCTGTGGACGATCCGCACTCACTAACAATCTACATACGACACCGTAGTTGATTGTGGTCAAATAATTCTTTGATTATGATTCTATACATTTTCTTAAACCGACACACAAAGAAATGATCAATCAAATGGCGCCGTTGCCGGGGATCATTTGATTTGATAAACACAAACAAGAATTCAGAACAATCAAATGGCGCCGTTTCCGGGGATCGTGCGCTAATTGTTCGTAGTTTGAAATTTGAGTTGAAAAGTTTATTCCATCTATATTTTTTTAGATCAAAATTCGCGCAAACACTAATACGAGTTGTTGTGATTTGTTGCGAGAAAATCTGGGATCATTGGAGCTGGAGAATTTTTTTTCTAAAATTTCCAGAGAGCTGAGGAGTTCAAGTGGAACAGTGCCAAGAAAGTTTGTGCAGAGATCCCACCATCCAACCGCGTTTCCGTGGCAAAACCCCCCTTCTGCGGCGGTTCCGCGGCCCCCTTGCTGAGTCACTGCACCAAATTATCAGGTAATCTCAATATTTCTTATCTCCTTCCTAAAATCGGCTCCAATTAACATTTTGTGCAGGTTTCTTTGCAAATAAATCGCAGCGCCGCAAAAAGCAAAAATAAATTGTGCGTGTTTTGATTTTTGGTTGTTTGCATAATTAATACGGACATTAAGGGGCAAAGACCAAATCCAGATCAGGTGGGGAGTTCATTACCCTTCCTAAGCCCCGAAAATCGCAAAATTTGCATCCGCATTGACCCTCATTAACTAAAAAATATCTAGAGATGACTTTAAGGACCGTCGCGCTCACTTAGGACAAGAGAAGGCCATGGGTAATTCATTGCTTATCCGCATTTTCTTGTGGTGTCTAAGGTAAGTGTGTCGAAGGCTAGTGGTTATTAATTAGGCCCACTACTTACGTAGTGGAGTACCTTCCTACTTACCTGGCACTTACCTAGCCACAGGGGGACAAAGAGGCAGTGGAGGATTTATCCTGCGACTTGTCTTTTGGCAGTTATGAGCGGTCTAGAGTTTGACCTAGGTGACCACTAGATTCTAGGGTTTTATGTACTGCATCATTTTTTTCAAAAATCCGTCCAATTTTCAAAACAAACACCGCATTCATTCATCATTTCCCCTAATTATAAATTCACGCTGCCACTTGTACTAACCCTTTTTAGTGCAAGATAGGCTGGACACGGGATTCTAGTTCCCGTTAAGTCCGCGTTTCCTTGATCGACCCTAAAGTCGGTATTTCTACATTTACCCTTTCTTTACCCACCACCACACCCACATCGATGGATCCGTCTCCATCGAACTTCTTTTCTACTACCCTGCCGCCGTCCGTTGGTGCGCAGAATCCACATCGCATCTCTCTCCAAGAGAGGTGTTATCCTACTCGAGGTCCACTTTCCACCTGTCTTTCCATTCCACCAGCCAACGGGGAAAATTTTCTGATTAAACCCCAATGCATCAACCTTCTACCAAAATTTCACGGTCTCGAGTCTGAAGACTCATACGTGTTTATCACCAAATTTGAAAATGTATGCGCAATGATGGGTACCTCACAGCTTTCTGTGGATGCTTTACGTCTTCGTCTTCTCCCATTCACTTTGTGCGATATAGCCGAGAAATGGCTATATAACACTACCGCACATTCCATTTCAAATTGGGAAGACTTCGTCAAAGCATTCCTTAAGAAATTCTACCCACATCAAAAGACAGCTCGACTCCGTAGAGAAATCTATCAATTCACCCAGCTTCCAAATGAACCATTTTCAAAATGTCTTGAACGTTTCAAGGATCTGTTAGTCCAATGTCCACATCACGGCATCCCGAGATGGGAACTGTGCCGAATCATTTATGAGGGAATTACTCCTTACACAATACAGACCCTTGAATCCATGTGTCAAGGCAACTTTATGACTAAGGATGATGGGGAAGCCTGGGAATTCCTAGAAGATTTCGCTGAAAAATCTTTACAGTGGGAGGGTGTGAGTCAATCGTCTAGGGATGGCAATGATATTTCCATAGGAGTTAGAGCTGACATTTCAGCTATGCAAAAGAAACTTGAGACTATGGAAAACAAATTTTTAGCCGCCATAAGTCAAATATCACTCTCCAAAACTATATGTGGCTGCTGTTCTGATCCGTCTCACTTGACGGAAGAATGTCCGTTTCAAGGTCATGAGCATACCAATGCCGCATTTCAAAGACCTAGAAACGATCCATCTTCCTCCACTTATAATCAAGGTTGGAGGAATCACCCAAATTTTGCTTGGAACCAATCACAATCTCAAAACACGGTTCGAACCCAAAACAATTTCCAAAGGGTCCCTCCACCACAACAGCACCCACCACTTCAATTGAGTCAGCACCCCTTCCAATCACAAAACTTCCAAAATCCGGCCAACACTTTTGAACCACATGAAAACTCTTTGCAATTGACCGGTACAGATAATACCTCTGCACTAGCACAAACCTTGGATACTTTCATGAAACAATCCATCCAAGGGACGGCAAGTTTGCAATCTTCCGTCGAGAATGTGATGAAGATCATTATCTCTCAAAATGAGAACATCAAATCAATGGAAGAACAAATTGCACAACTAAAAGCCGAAATGCGTGCAAGAGAGAAAGGGAAACTTCCAGCTCAACCTTTACCCAATCCTGGCTATTCACATCATGTGGATGCAATCACGTTGAGATCTGGAAGAGTGCTTGACCATCACCTTGGGGAAGAGTTTGATGATACAGATAAATCAATCAATAACACCCCGGCTGAGACCTTTCCTCACACACACACTTCTAGTTCTGATCCCAGTTCTTCTACCCCACCACCTTCTTCCGAGCCTATTCTTCGTTTCCCAAAAGGCTCGCCACTTCAGCCCACCTCTTTTACTCCTCCACGGACGATCCCCATTTCTATTTTGGGATCGGTTCCACACACACTACCTTCTCCTATGATGGACCCAGCGCTTATTGCTAAAGCACCTTATCCTAATCGGTTAAGGGCTAACACACCAAGTCCACATATAGAGAAGATTATGAACATTTTTAAGCAAGTTAACCTCAACATCCCTCTCCTAGATGCCATCCAACATGTTCCGTCCTATGCGAAAACTCTTAAGAACTTGTGCACTAGGAAGAGGAAGAAACAAGTTCCCAAGAAGATATTCATGGCAAAGACAGTAAACACAGCTTTCCCCCAACAAGTACCGAGGAAACGTAAGGACCCTGGCTGTCCTATTATTTCCATTTCTATCGGGGAAAAACACATCAACCGTGCTCTACTAGACCTTGGCGCTAGTGTTAACTTGCTTCCATACTCTGTCTATGAGCAATTAGGTATCGGAGTGTTAAAGCCCTCGAGCATAACTCTCCAGATGGCTGACCGATCAATCACCAAACCTAGGGGTGAACTGGAGGATGTGTTAATAAAAATCGGGGAATTTATATTCCCTGTGGACTTTATTGTAATTGATACACAGCCTGTAGCGAACCCACGGAATCAAATTCCGGTGATTTTAGGTCGCCCCTTTTTGGCCACTTCCAATGCAAGAATCAACTGTTGTAATGGTTCTATGACCTTATCTTTCGGGAATAGGTCAATAGAGCTGAATATTTACAAGTTAGGAAGTGTACCCTCTGAACCTACTGCTCAGGTCTATTCTGTCGACTTAATGGATGTCGACAGCAGCGAATTTGATGATCCTCCTGATACCGATCTTGACTCTTTTCATACGTTATTGTTTGACCCAACTATGTATCATACACATACGGACTCTTCCACCGAGATGTCCGGGTCAACAACTAACACCGATTATGAACTGCTTTTAGAGTCTGAAGATCACCCCGCGATTTGTGATGACATTATTCATCGGGGTATAGATGGAACTTTTGAGGAAATCTTCGCTGATGAACTCGCATTTTGAATGACACAGGTGTTGAGATGAATCATCTCCCAATCAATAAAATTGAACCTCCACCTTTTCTTTTGAATTGTAAGAAGAATGCGAGTAATCCATCACAATCACTGCATCGTCTCTCCAAAACGAGACACACACATTCTAGTCCACCACTTAACCTTTCCCCACTTCTTCTTCCACCAACCAGAGCACTGTATTGATAAAAATTTTGAATGGTTGGTGTTAACATTCGGTCTTTGCAAAGCTTGGCATCGACCACTGATTTTTGACCCCCTCTTGTGATTTTCAAAGATTAACATTGCATAACTCAAGTTTGGGGGGGGCATGTTTCCTGGCTCTTGAAAAGAAAATTTTTACAAAATTTTGGGCCAAGAATAAGTTTGGGGGATGTTCTTCACTTAAATATTTTTGCCCCCACTAATAAATTCCTCCCAAGCTTACAGGTTTTTCAGATTTAGCAGAAGGCAACAGTGAGGACACTGTTGAAAACAAGTTTGGGGGAGGTTTGTGCTTATTTTCGCATCATTTGCATCAAACATTGCATAAGCACAAAACATTTTGAAAACCTATAAAAATTTAAAAATTTTCGAAAAATAAAAATATTTTTTGTATATAAATAAGATAATAAAAGTTTAGATAGTGAAAAATTGCATCGATGAGATTAGAAAAATTTAAGAAAACCAAGAAAATTAGAAGTTTTCTTATACGAACTAGTAATAAGTAGTTATGAGCCGTTGTCCCAAGGGTTAGTAAGATGAAGGAAGTCACTAATCTGAGGATAAAAATAAGTCTGAAAAATAGTTTCTATTCTGGAATCCAAACATTTTGAACTTTGATACCCTGCTATTCGCATTTACACACGTCTTGAAGCCCGTGATAGTAGAGGATACCTTGAAATGCTCTTGTCTTAAAGCCGATGTATGAAGGAAATAAAAATATGAATAAAATATAAAGTGGTGAGAAAAATGAACACTGGTTTTGTTATCACCAAGGGTAATAAAAAATATATAGCGAGGGTGCTTCTTCAGCTAGTGCCCTAAGGCCAACTGGTCTGGGAGTCACTGCTATGCCTGAGGTGGTGCAAGACGAGAAAAATACACCAAGTAAGCAAGCACAGGAGTAATCGGTCGGTTAGTACCTCAAGAAGTATTAACGGTCGCATGAAAGTGTGTGAGCAAATTCAGCTAAAAATTCATTAATTAAAAAGTACTGAGGCTGATGGACAAGAGTATGATAGCTTGAATTGAATTCTCCGGGTGTAGGGATGTCCTTTACACACACGCAGGGTTATATGATCGATGTTTGGAAGAAAGATAGGAATGAAGAATAAGACGATGTTTTATTGAGGGAGGACGTGATTTCTGACATCTTTTCATGACCATTAAGATAGGGCTCATGACAATCGAAAAGCTAGCTTAGTTGGAAACCCTAATTTTCAAAGCTTTTCTTTTACAATTCTTGTCTTTAAATGTAATATTCATGATCTTCCTTTTATTATTGGATTTTGTGGGTGCAATCCGCTGAAAACCCTCAGGAGACAACACTCCTCCTACTAGGGACACCTAGAGGTTTAAAGCCTTGTTGCACGTGCTTAGTGCAATCGTGTTGCCTACGAAAGTGTGCTAGTTAGTTTTTCTCTTTCCTTATTTTCTCCTTCTCTTTTTAATAAAAAGTTCGCTCGAGACGATCGAAAATAAGTTTGGGGGAATTTGATCAGTCGAAAATATTGCATCTTTTAACCAGCAATTTCCCTATCATTTGCACTCATTTAGAAGTGTACGGTATTCATATTTCACATATTAGCAAATCAGTCGTAAAATATCAGATTGCATGTGTTAGACTCTAAAACCGGCACTTTAAGGGAAATTGACCGCATTTTATGACATCGCATCATCCCTATATTCCGCAACACTTGATTCGAGATTTGTGCAGGAAATTGCAGGAGCAAAGACAAAGAGCTGATCAAAATTACGCCAACTCAAAAGATGCAGATCTGGTAGCAATACAGAAGGAATTACAATATTCAACATATCCTAAAAAGCTCCATACATCAGCCCAAAGCAACAGCAGAGAGACCAAGCCCTAAAGCCTCCAAAGCGCCGCGGAACCGCGGCAGGAGCTGGCTTGCGCCGCGGTTTCGCGGCGGTTCTGCCACGTCATCACCTAATTTTCGGGGAATAATTCCTATCTCAGTGGGTACACCTCATTTTGACACGTCAAATTCCAGAATTCTCCAGAGTTTTCTGCCAGATCAGCAAGGATGATTAATTAAGCTAATCTTGATTAAGCTCCTAACTAATCACATCTAGAAGCTTCTCCTCAACAAACTTTTGGAGGGAAATTCAAATCTCCTCTAACTAACTTTTGGAGGGAAATTCAAATTCTAATCCTAGATCTAGGGTTTAGGGAAGTCTATAAATAGAAGCCTAGACCTAGGGTTAAAGGCTAATCTTGGTTAATCCTTAGCTAATCTTTAGTCTTCTTCAATTTCTTCATCTTCTTCCACAAGTCTAGTGACAAGGCTTGTGCGAAACCCTAACCCTAATTCCAATCCAAATTCAAGATCTTGAGTACCAATCAAGCAAGAAGCCCTTCAACCTTTTAGGAGCGGAGCCGATCTCCAACCGAGCAAGTGATCCAAGCCGATCCGCGACTCACGTAGACTAGCGAAGCCAAATCGACGATCGAGTTCTTCCTCTTGTAGTTCTTGAGCGAATGTAATGAAATTGTTGATATAAATAAAAGGTGAAATTCTTGAATCTTGCTTTCTTTAAATTCTTGCATCATGATTCGATCTCAATTTGTAATTGTAGTTCTTGTTGTGATGTTTGAGTAAAATTTCGCTCGTCAAGAAGTCGAGAAGATCAATAGAATGATGATGTAACAAATCTTAATACGATTCTTGAGTCCTACGAGTTTTGTAAACCCTAGCAAATTCAAGAATCGATGACCTAGTTTCGTTGCGATGCTTTCTTGATTGTTATCGCTCGAAATTAGGGATCTACGATCGTTTCTTGAATTTACTGGAGGCTAGAATGTGAATGATATCGACGAAGGAACAAGGTATAAATGATGAAACCCTAGTTTCACTAGAAATCCCTAATTCTCGTCGATCATCATCGATCTAGTATCAATTCATCGAAGGACAAGAATACGTCATCGTGAGATTACATCACATCTATAGATCCGATCGATTCCTACGAGCCTCATTTCGATTCTTGATATTTGGTTTGGAAAAATCATCAAACTCTCAATTCTTGATTCTATCTTTTTCTTGTTATTAGATCTATATTTTCTAATTCTTGAACTTCAAATATAAATCATGAATTGTTTTGTTTTGTTTTCTTTAAAGTTTCGACTCATCTAATTCAAAAGACGAACGATTACACTTTCCCTGTGGACGATCCGCACTCACTAACAATCTACATCCGACACCGTAGTTGATTGCGGTCAAATAATTCTTCGATTGTGATTCTATACATTTTCTTAAACCGACACACAAAGAAATGAACAATCACCTGGCAGGGTGGCGAGTACCTACCGGTGATTGTTTGGACCTGGCGGTTATCCGGAGGATACTGACCAGAGTCAATAGATGGATATGGGCGTACTGCCGAGGCCGAGGGCCGATACCGAAGACAGAGCCCGTGGGCCGATCCGGACTGACGGAGCCCGATATATGAGGATTTACGTGCCGATGCTGGGCACAGTTTTCATGATGTTTTCGAATGTCGATGCTGGGCACTCTGGTTCCTTGATTTTGACGTGTCGCGAGGGACACAGATGGTTTATATCCTCATATTATTCCCATGCACATGCTTTATGATATTTACATGCATGATGGTTATTGTCATTGGGTGACGAGTGGACGGGATCCACGTACATGCAGATTTGATTACATTGATCATACCTCACATTTATGATATGCTATTACCTGAGGCACTTGGCACTACACTCATGTATATAGATTACTTTGCCAGTTTAGCATGCTGCAGACTTGTTCATATTAAGGTTTATTTATATCTGATCGTATTGACCTAGGCTGGGTCATACATTCGATCTCTGCTTGTAGATATTTTCTATTCACGAGTTGGCAACTCACCCCCGTTGTGCCACAGTCCTTGCAGGTTTTTGCCGTACAGATTCCATAGCGGCATTTCTGGCACACTTCTTCCATATGGGTGACTTGCGTTGGTAGGTGGGTTCTTTTGTATCAGAACCGCCATTGCTCCTGTATTATTCATTGTATCTAGTCATTCCATCAACCAAAACTTGTATATTGTTTCAGACATAGAAAACAGTGTTGTATTATTTCGACCTTAGAGTTGCGCTTGTTGTATTACGGTTTTCTGGCTGTTTGAGTTTCTTTTTGGGTTTTGATCCTCGCCCTTTGGCGTTGTATATTATTATTGCTTGCGTGGTTGCGACCGTCGATTGACGAAGAGCTTGCTCCCGCTTGGGATGCCGTTTATTATTTCATATATATTATTCTTGTTGTACCCCGTTCGGGGCCAGTTTTTACAAAGGAAACTCTGCCGAAATTTTCAGGAAAAGTTACACATTTTAAAAATGCGTATTCGACTTAGTTATTTAAAAACTTTGGTTTTCGAAACATGATTTCTTTACTTCTTTAAACCAATTTTCCTTATTTACTCCTTAAAATGGTTTTAGATTTCTGGGCTTTTGGCTTACTTGGATCACATGGGGTCCTATAGACTTCATATGGTTCAAGGGCCAGTCACGTGCTCTTTCGGGTCATGACACAAGTTCACTACGTTCACTGTTTCGCCAAAACCATTCGTAGCGCTCCGTCATTTCATTTGAGTATTCAGTAGTATTCAAGCTATGTATTTTGACCAACGCCAAAGCATAGTGTTTGGTAGCTGCTGGGTATTCATTTGTTGCATAGATAGATGAGTTAGTTTGGGACAGTCGTATTATCATTTTAGCCAACGTCAAGGATATGTACGGATGGGTTCAAATTAACAAGATAATGATGGATAGAACTTGACATGTGACTTATGACATTTTGACCAGCGCCAAGGTCATAAGAGCATGGGGCAAAAACATATATCGGGAATTTCTAAAGAAACTGAAATTTGCAAAGAGTTGCATACCATTTGGAGTTTGACGAATGTTGGTAGGATTCCTTCAACATTATCATACAATGATATTTGGATCCCGATCCTGCTGTGAGTATATACTACTCATCAGGAGATTCGTCACTTAACGATCAATGCTATAAACCAAGTAGGTGTCAAGAAAGGTGTCAGCGGGGTTACGCCCCCAAAGAAAAGAGGTTATTTAATTAAGGAACTTCGCGAAAGCGATGGAAAACCTCTCTCGAAGTACCAACACCAGCCTGGCTGAACGGTTAAGTAAGTATTGTACAGTGAGAATAGTCCTGGCTAATTCTTCTTTTATGGTTTGAGGAAGAATTCGAGAAACAGTGGGAGCCATCCAGTTTAGATAAATTAAAAACCACTCTAAACTTGCAAGAGAATAAAGCTAAAGTGTTTCTTCTTTCTCTCCTACTTGCAGCGACCCTGAAAATGACTGGACTTAAGTTACTTTTAGAGAAAAATATACTGACAGGGCCAAACTATAAAGATTGGCTGCGGAATGTCAAAATGGCTTTGACCTATGACAAATTGGGGTACGTCCTCACCGCTAAGGCACCTGCAGTTCCAGGTCCCAAATCCAGTAATGCGGATAAGGAAATCCGCAAAACCTGGGAGTATGATTGCGCGAAGGCCAAGTGCATCGTGCTTTCCTCGATGAACAATGAACATCAGAGGAGGCACGAGGATATGGATCATGATGCCATATTTCTCCATACAAAAGAACTTTATGGAGAGCAATCTCGTATAGCAAGATACGAGACCTCTAAGAACTTGTTTCGAGCGAGGTTGGCCGTCGGATCATCGGTGGGAGAACATGTCCTAAAGATGATTGGCTACATAGAAGAGCTCGCAAACCTTGGGACGACTTTGGATAATGAGCTCTATACAGACCTTATTCTCCAGTCCCTTCCTTCCACCTACGCCCAGTTTATTCTGAACTTCAACATTCAAAGAAAAGAAGTTGAACTTCCGGAACTCCTTAACATGTTGAGGAGTGCAGAGGGCACCTTGCAGAAGACAAGGGAAACACCCGCTATGTTTGTTAGTGGTGCTTCTTCTTCCGGGTCCAAGGCTAGGGCCAAAGGAAGGAAAAAGAAGGCCGCCACCAAACCTAGAGGAGGTGTAAGTAAGGTTGGAGCGAAGGGAAAGAAAAAGTTTGCGGTACCGGTAGTGGCGCAGGATGAGTGTTTCCATTGTCATAGGAAAGGGCACTGGAAGAAAGATTGCAAGGCGTGGAACGCCAAGAACCAGGAACCGAAGTAAGCTGTGGCTTCGACTTCAGGTGTGTTTGTAATTGAGAATTGTCTGCCAATCAACTCTACTTCCTGGGAATTGGATACCGGATCAGGATCTCATATATGCAATTCATTGCAGGCACTGAGAAACCGTAGAGTGCTGAAGGATGGTGATATGACCCTGATGGTTGCTAACGGAGCTAGCGTGGGAGCTGTGTCCATAGGGGATTATCACCTGGGATTGACGAGTGGAAATATTTTGGTTTTACATAACTATTTTTGTGTACCCAGCCTAACGTGTAATATCATATATGTTTCCTTGTTATCAAATAAAGGTTATGATTTCACGTTTGTAAGTGATTTTGTTAACATCCACCTTAATCATCGTTTGATTGGGTCCGGTACACTGGATAACGGTATATATGTCTTAAACCAACTCCAAATTTTCAATGTCCAGAACACACTAAAAAGAAAGTCTCCAGATTTAAATAAAGCTTTCTTATGGCATTGTAGACTGGGTCACATCAATGAGAGAAGGTTGACTAAGTTACATAGAGAAGGATATTTTGACTCGTTCGAATATCAAACTTATGCCACTTGTCAATCTTTTCTCAAACGAAAGATGACAAAGACTCCATTTACGTGACATGGAGTAAGAGCGAGCGAGCTCTTAGGACTCATACACAGCGATGTATGTGGTCCAATGTCTACACATGCAAGAGGTGGTTTTTCCTATTTCATTACTTTTACGGATAATTACTCAAGGTACGGATTCATTTATCTGATGAAACATAAATCCGGGGCTTTTTGAGAAATTCCAAGAGTATAAGAATCAAGTAGAAAACCAAACCGACAAAAGTATCAAGACACTAAGATCTGATCGAGGTGGTGAATACTTAAGTGCCGAGTTCCTAGGTTACCTAAAAAAGAAAGGAATTCTCTCTTAGCTTACTCCTCCATACACTCCACAGCATAACGGTTTATCGGAGAGACGGAATCGAACCCTATTGGATATGGTACGTTCCATGATGAGTAATGCTGAGTTACCGCGATCTTTCTGGGGTTATGCGCTAGAATCAGCGGCATATCTTTTGAACATGGTTCCTACCAAGACTGTGCCTACCACCCCATATCAGATGTGGAGTGGGAAGAAACCCTATCTTCAGTATCTGAAGATATGGGGATGTCCAGCTTTTGTTAAAAAGCACATGTGGACAAGCTCGAGGCACGATCAGTAAAGTGTAAGTTTGTGGGATATCCAAAGAACTCCAAGGGGTATCTATTCTATTACGCAGAGGAACAAAAGGCGTTTGTTTCTTGTAATGCCCATTTTCTAGAATATCAGTTTTTAGAAAAGGAAATAAGTGGGAGCAAAATAGAACTGGAAGAAATTCCAGAACCACAAACTGCTACTGAAAGTTTGGTAGAACCAGTAGTTCATGAAGAACATGACATTCCCGCACCCCTCCGCAGGAGTAGTAGGCCGTCTCATCCGCCTGAGAGATACTACGGTTTTCTCATAGATGGGGATAGAGAGGATTGCATCATCGATGATGATGAACCTACTAGCTTCCAGCAGGCCATCCAGAGCGGCGACTCGGTACGATGGCTAGATGCAATGCGGACCGAAATGGAGTCCATGTACACCAACAAAGTATGGACTTTGGACTTTGCTCCAGATAGGGTAAAACCCATAGGATGCAAATGGATCTTCAAGAAAAAGATTGGTGTAGATGGACAAGTGGAAACCTATAAAGCTAGACTTGTTGCAAAGGGTTTTCGTCAAAGACCTGGTTTGGACTATGACGAAACTTTTTCTCCAGTGGCTATGCTCAAATCCATTCGGGTCCTGCTTGCTATTGCTGCCTTCCATGATTATGAAATCTGGCAGATGGACGTAAAGACGGCTTTTCTGAATGGAAATTTAGATGAGTGCGTCTATATGGATCAGCCAGAGGGTTTCAATCAGAGTGGGAGCATTGGGAAAGTATGCAAGTTGCTTATATCTATTTATGGATTAAAGCAAGCATCGCGGAGTTGGAACATCTGTTTTGATGAAACAGTCAAAGAATATGACTTTATCAAAAATCCAGATGAACCATGTATATACAGTAAAGTTGTAGCAAGAACTGTCGTATTCCTTGTCTTGTACGTGGATGACATTCTATTAATAGCAAATGACATTCCTATGCTATAATCTGTCAAAGGATTCTTATCACACAGGTTCTTCATGAAAGACCTGGGTGATGCCTCTTACATTCTGGGGATCCGGATCTATTGTGATAGATCCAAAAGGATGTTGGGACTTTCACTGTCCAGGTATATCGACACTGTACTGAAAAGATTCAGTATGGAAGATTCTAAGCGCGGTAATCTACCGGCTT